>JAVYIG010001394.1:0-344222 GCA_035222895.1 Strongylocentrotus droebachiensis | reverse complement strand
GAATTCAGTTTCCCCCCTCCGCGCAAAGCGCGGAAGCTTTGACATTTCATTCAATTATTAGAGAAAGAAGACGATTCGTTGTACCGTTCTCGACTCTTAATCCTTGTCTGAATTCATTTTCCTCCCGCCCGCGTGATGCGAGGAAGCTTTGACCTTTCATTAATTATTAGAGAAAGAAGACGATTATTTTGTTGTTCCAATCTCTACTCTGAAAGTCACGTTCCTATCGCCCGCGCGAAGCGCGGAAGCTTTGACCTTTCATAAATTATTAGAGAAAGAAGACGATTCGTTGTACCGTTTTTGACTCTTTGTCCTTGTCTGAATTGAGTCCCTCCCCCCCCCCTCTCGAGCGAAGCGCGGAAGCTTTGACGTTTCATTAAATTATTAGAAAAAGAAGATTTTTTTTGGTACCATTCTCGACTCTTATTCCTTGTCTGAATTCAGTTCCCCCCCCCCTCCCGCGCGAAGCGCGGAAGCTTTGACATTTCATTTAATTATTAGAGAAAGAAGACGATTCGTTGTACCGTTCTCGACTTGTCAGAATTTTCAAAAATGTTTCCTTGTCTGCTCCTTTTTCGTCCTATATCCTCTTACTGCCCCTACCACCCTTGGCTACGCGCCTGCTTAAAGGGAAAATGAAACAATCATTAATGTAATAGCACACAATTAGGTCAGTAGAAATGAACGGGGAAAAGAGAAAGATCTATTACACCAACCATGGATAAATCATGCCCGGGAGCGTCAGATCATAGTTTTGTGTTATCGGGCGAGGGCCGGGGAGTAGCGGCCAAGCGAGATTTTGCAATGTTGAATGCTGAAATTATGCATTCTAGAAAATCCCTAAGCCCAATATGTACGTTCTTTCCGCTATATTTTTTTCGAGCAATATTTCTAAATTTCCTGGGGTACGTGTCCCCCTATCGGGCCAGGATTGCCGCCCCTGTCCATGATTACTACAAACATGAGTTCAAATACAAGAACAAGCGAGTCAGTATGAGCTGAATTTAAATGAAGGGCAAAATAAGAGTTGTAAAGCGGCCCTACCGTTAATTTCAAATTATATGAGTATATAGCTTCTATTTAAAAGACATCCAAAATATGGTGCCCTTTTCAAATTGCTCACTAAAGAGTGATGACCTTTGTAGCGCAGGGGCTGTTTTTAACGTTTAACTTGAATCCGCGGCTCGAGATTTATGCGGCCGGCCCGGCCCCCTCTATTCACGAACGTTTGTCAAGCCTTCTGGAATGCCCCCAAATCTCCCGATTACAGTTTTCCCTTATTCGTCGTTACTGTCACTTAGCGCCATTTCCTTTTCTTTCCCCCTTTCTCACCCGACTTTTCTCTTTCCCCATTTTTGTGTATTACGGGCCGGACTTTGTTGGGAGATTTTGGGAGGGAACACAAATTCGGGGGGGGGGGGGGGGGCGTTCTTCGTGTTATTTTCAACTTTTTTTTCTCTCTCTCTCTCTCTGTTTCTTTTCTCTTCTTTCTTTTCTTTTCTCTTCTCCTTTTTTTCTTCTCTTCTCCTTTCTTTTTTTCCCTCTTCTTTTCTTCCTCTTTTTCCCTTTTTTTTGCGCCGCCAATGGGGGGGGGGGGGGGGGGGGGGGGGGGGGCGCGGCCGTTTCGGCCCCCCTGGATCCGCCACTGTGGCATTTATGTGCGATGTCACATGTACTCGTAACGCATTTCACACACTCCAAGGATAACACCCATTTGATTTGTGCACACAATAACTCGAAGTGTCGATTTTTCTGGATTTTTAAAATAATGGAACAGATATTTATTCACAGGGGGACATATTAACAACTAAAAGTACATCGCCCATAACAAATTACGAACACATGCCATATGTAATGTCATGATGACATAGCCATATTGATATGGTTTTGCCATCATAAGTAAGAAAATTGTATTCTTTTATGGAAATGGGAAAAATAGAGAACGATGGAAGGAAAACATGAGAAGAGAAAGAGAGGTTATTTCTAAAATGAAATGAAAGGGGCTTTGTGACTTTCAAGGAGGAACTAACAATTTCTATCGCTTGTGACGACTAATTTGAATTTCCAATTTGTTTTTAAATTCAAGAACTTCCTGGGGCTCCGCCCCAAGGCTGCCGCCAAAGGCTCTCCCCCTGCACCCCATCCGTAAATATAGATTGATGTGGTTCCCAATTTTTTGTCAAAAATTGGAGAGAGTGTGAGTATTATGTAGTTAAAGCTTCTAACAACCACTCCTTTAGACCTTTTATTATTTACACAATTTCTTGCTGTCTGCTGCCTTGAGATCACTGGAGCGAAGAAAGGTAACAATGTATAGCAATAATCCCTATCCTTTTTATGCAGATGATTCTTCTACCATTCTTGACCAGAAGTGCATTTCAAACGCAATGATGTGGGCGTCATTCCATTGAATGTTGAGTCCAGTATTAAGGGCGTTTTCTGCTACTTGCTGCCTAATCTGAGGGCTTTTTTGTGCTCTTTAAAAAGAACACACAATAGGGGCAGAGCAATTTAAATATCAAGGGATGGATAAGAGTTTATCTCTGAAAAGAAATGAAAGGGCTATTTGACTTTCAAGAGCGATAAATACTATATAATCCATCCCTTGAAGTATAAATTGCTGGATCACTGGAGCGAAGAAAGGTAACAATGTATAGCAATAATCCCTATCCTTTTTATGCAGATGATTCTTCTACCATTCTTGACCAGAAGTGCATTTCAAACGCAATGATGTGGGCGTCATTCCATTGAATGTTGAGTCCAGTATTAAGGGCGTTTTCTGCTACTTGCTGCCTAATCTGAGGGCTTTTTTGTGCTCTTTAAAAAGAACACACAATAGGGACAGCGCAATTTAAATATCAAGGGATGGATAAGAGTTTATCTCTGAAAAGAAATGAAAGGGCTATTTGACTTTCAAGAGCGATAAATACTATATAATCCATCCCTTGAAGTATAAATTGCACTGCCCCCATTGTGTGCTCTTTTCGAAGAGCACAACAAGCCCTCAGATTGAACATTCCATCTCATAAAATTGTCTTTAATAGGTAAAGAGAGGTTATTTCTAAAAGGAAATGAAAGGGCTATTTGACTTTCAAGAGCCCTTTCATTTCATTTTAGAAATAACCTCTTTTTCTCTAAAAAAACAATTTCTCTCTTGAAAGTCAAATGAACTCGAGAACAACCTTGGATTCTGCTCTGCCAGGGCCCCTCAGTGGATCTGCCATGTTGTAGGGATCCATTAGAAAGCACAATAAGCCCACTCAATAATTGATATATATATTCAAACGTCATAGCGATTCATCCAAATAAAAAGAGTAGGGAGATAGAGAGAGATCGAGAGAGAGATGAAAGAGTTATGAGGGAGAGAAAGAGAGAGAGTGAGAGAGAGAGAGAGAAGGGGTGGGACGTCCTTTCGAAAAAGTATGGTTGAAACAAGTAGTGATACCACTCCAACCATTTGAACACGATAACAGATTCCGAGCAGTAACATATATTAAACAAAAATATTGGTATTTATTTTGCAATTTGCTGTTGAATATGAGAGCAGAAATCAGCGCAGCGAGCGTGAACATACACACACATGTTCACTCGACACCCATCGACAAAACAATTTCAGTACATTATCAAAATAGGGACTTTTAGATTCGCACGAAGACAATAGGTCTATGCTACGATCGACGTCCTTGTAATGCACTGCCTTGAATGGACGTCACACGTATCAGTCCACGCAAATCTAAAATTCCTAATATCAGTACAGTACGTACGTGTAAAGGTTTAAAATACAGTCTAGGCTTTCCGCGAGCGGTTTCATTGGAATTAATCGAAAAATTCCCCTCGCTAGTGTATAAATCAAATACGCAGGCCGGACATACGGATATCCAGACTTTTCGCTAAACTGGATATACGGTTATCTAATAGCGTAACTAGCGTTACTGTTAGCAGGCGCAGATCCACGGGCTCCCCCCCCCTGGCTTTTTTTTTTTTTTTTTTTGTTGTAATAATAATAATTTTAAAAAAAGTTTTCGGGGTCAAATACAAAAAAATGAATTATGCATACTACCCTCCCCCCCCCCAACTGAGCGAAATATTGGTCGGCACGATTTTCACATTTTCGAGGTCAAATACGAGAACAAAAATTATGATCACTACCCCCCCCCCCCCCCACCCCCCCCCCCCCCCCCCACTGAGCGAGATATCGGTTGGCACGATTTTCACATTTTCGAGGTCAAATACGATAACAAAAAATGATCACTTCCCCCCCCCCCCCACTGAGCGAGATATTGGTCGGCGCGATTTTCAAATTTTAGCCCCCCCCCCCCCCTATCGGCAAATCCTGGATCCGCCCCTGACTGTTAGTGGCCACTAAGGCCCATTAGTGACTATAAAAACATATATGCTCTAACTGGCTTTTTGAAAATGTGTCAGTTTGCAACAGAAATGGAGAAACGCGCATTTTGTTGAAAAATCATGTGATATCACGAACATTTATAACTCACTTAATTAATTTTATTTGGGGGGCTCACTTAATTGTATGAAATTGAAAATAAGTCGTGGTTTAATTTTATTTGGGGGGGGGGGGGCTGGCGCACCCCCAAGCCCCCCCACCAGTACGCCAGTGGCTATGTTCCTATGTTCTTCCTCGAGGTCCAAAATGTGCAAAACAATTTGGTTTTGTTGGATGGCTGAATATCGCAATAAATTCGCTTCGATAAAATTTTATCGCACAGTATGTACACAATGTTCTATTGAATCAAAGTCTATTAAATTCAAACGTAATACATGTCATGATAGGGAATTTACAAACATAAAAAAGAAAAGAAAAAGAAAGAAAAGGAATAAATTAAAGTTAAACAAAAAAACTACCCGATTCAAAGTGAAATATTTTAGTGACGGCTTCGAAAGGGGTCAAGAACTGAACACAATGTAATTAAATATTATAATTAAATACTGTAATTCATTTACACGATTACGACATGGCCTGCGCTATATAAGAATGGTTTATTATTATTATTTTATTAACCCCACTACCGCTTGCTTGATATTGAAATGGTCACTGAGTGACCATTCACTTCCAAATAAAGGAAATGGTCAAAACACAGCCTCCTCCCGGGCAATCATTTGATTATGACTTACAAAAGCACTGTAAGGTTAACAATATCACCATGGTCTGCAAAATAATTTTTGGAAGAACACTGCGGTGATAATAGATATTTGATAATAACTGGAACGGATAGAGCGACGGAGTTAAATTTCCCTATCTAATAATTTGAGTGGCTGCATCTTTATTAATATGTAAAGGTTTTCCTTCGTATTGATAACAAAGGTACCTTTTGTTCACTATACAATTATAATTGTGAAACGTCGGCGAAATTTGTGCGTGTTGATAACTCTAGGACCGAATATTTTTCACAATTCTATAATTAGGTAACCTTTGGCGTAGCAGGAAAAAAAAAAAGGGGGGGGGGGAGGTGCCATCGGCGTTTTCGAAGTAAATGGAAGAAAGAAAAGGAGGAAATAATAATAGTTACAATAATGCTAATAATCATAACAACATATTAGCAAGGTATTACCGACAGTGAATATTTCCTTTAAATGTAAACATTTCCAAATGCCATTTTATACACCTCTGAATACTAGGAGCCCAGTCTGAGCATGAGCAGATAAAGGTCATTGCAGAACAAATTGTGAAATACACATAGACAAAGTACTGGATACAAGCTCATGAAAGTTATGTAATCATTATTCATTTATGCACAAGCAGTGCACTCCATGATACACAGGTTGAAGTATACTTTGAAAAGGGGAAACAGAGGCGTTTTATGAAGCACCCCCATCGCTGTTGGAGTGATTAATTTAGAATGTACAAAATGGGACCTCTTCATGTTCTGAAGATCTGTGGATATTCGGGGTCATTTGAGACATGTGCTAACCGTGAACTGGTCAATTGCTATCGCATGGTATATTAGTGCAGGATATGATAATATCTACATTTATAATGCGCACGTATCCATCCCATGGATACTCACATGTACTAGTATTACCCTGGTCTCAACCACTTTGCCCTTAGGCGCTAAAAGCATGCAGCGAATACTTTCCTACCAGGTATCCATTTACTGCTCCTGGGTGGAGAGTGGCAAATGTAAATTAATGTTTTGCCAGAGGACATTGATGTCGTGGGATTGATTATTTCATTTGAACCCCTTTCTATTTACTTGTCAGACTGGTGACGTATATGCAAATGATGCACTAGGCCACGACACCTGCTCCAAGGGTTGCATTAAAAACTATTTTGCATTGTGTCCTCCGCCCTCTCCCTTTCTACCTTTCTCCCTCCCCTCACTCTCTCTCTCTCTCTCTCTGTCACTCTCTTCCCCTCCCTTACACCCCTCCCTCTCTCTTTTCACTCTCTCGCTCACTCGCTCACAGCCTCACTCGCCGCCATAATTTCAGTCCCCTTCCCCTCCCCTCTCTCTCTTCCTCCCCTCCAGCAACCCTCGAACCCTCCTCTCCCCTACTACCCTGGCTCTCTCCCCTCCCCATTTCCTCCTATATAAACAATTACCAATTACCCTCCTGCAGATCGTATAGGTTGATATGATTTTACATAATGCTTACTTGCCTGATTAGCGTTGCTTTTTAATCATTCCTTTAACTGTTTCCTTCTAATGTGATATTCCTCTCTCTCAAAATAATATTTTGCCCTCTGTTCTATTCAAGGGCATTAACGTGGAAAGAAATTGTATACAATGCATACACGCTTGATTGCTACTTGCGTCAGTCGACTTCGACATAACAACTTCGACTTCTCTGCCGTTAGAAGCCAAAAAAAAAGAGGACAAAAGAAGAAATAAAATCCTTGCAAGTTTCAAAAGAGCAAAAGTGTTTTATTTTCTCCAGCTATCGGTAAAGAATACTTTATGCTGTTCCTTTGAATTAGTTAAAGTGTGTATAACTATTATGAATATTTCAAATTGTGCGTATTATTGTATGAACTGTTAAATATTCACGGTATATATTCATTTGTTTTCATGACACAGGGACATTTTTGATACCAACACCTTGTTGAAATGAATAAATAAATAAAATGTCATCACATTTTCAGGATATTTATCATGCAACGGAAACTATTCTACAATACGATGACGTAACGGTTTCAAGTTTCAAATTTCTCCCGGCTAACTAAAACATAGCATAATTATATTCATCAATTACACAACCGCGAGACTTTTCCAAAAAGAATAATTCTGAGGCATTGTCAATAACCTGTGTATCACCTACTAAAATATGCGAACAATACAATGGCAAATTACGTAATGCGAATATGATTTCTACATGCAATACATGGGTATAGTGAAATTGTGATTGAGTTGATTTTTCGAAAGTCTTTGCCATCGTGTTTTAATACGAAATCTATCAATAAAGATGCAACTTAAATGCTGAACTGTTGTTAAATCTTTGTATACCCTGTACACGGTTTCTCTTCAGATTGGTATAAATTGTCTAAAAGTATTTAAACGTTGTTCCTTTTGTTGTGTCCTTGTGTGTGCGCATGTGTACGTGCGTGTGCGTGCGTGTGTGTGTGTGTGTGTGCACATTCACTGCTTGCGAGTATTGACAGTTGCAAGGCATACACATCAGTTTGATGCTTATTCAATTTAAGCAATATTGGTCACGACTTCTGTTGAAATGATTCCTCCTTCTAATTGATCATCTGTTAGCTTCCTAGAGAATCCTGTATCTGATTCGATATTTTTTGTTCCAGCAGTAGAACCTGAGGTACTTGAACTTGTGAAAAACCTTGTTAGCAAAAGGAATGCTGGTCATGAAGGATTACGTCATTTTTGTTTTTACAAGAAATCATCCTGAAATCGTTCGCCCCTCACACATGTATTGAACTTGTCTTTGAATGTTAGCATTGTTCCTCAACAAATGAAAATAGGTCAAGTAGTCCCAATTTGTTGAAAAGGTGATGTGCTTATTACTAGCAAATATAGACCATTCTTTTTACTAGCATCCATTCCTATAATCCTGGGAAAGCTTTTTTTAATTTCCGAACAATGATTTTTTCACAGGAAAAGAACTTAATCAGTAATTCTCAGTTTGGGTTTCGAGAAAATCACAGTGCATCTCCTATCACTAATTATATAGTATAGGAACATATACATAAGTAAGATTAGTTACAAAGAACAAATAATAAAGAAAGGACAACATTCATGAGTTATACAAATTGTTAGTACAATGTGCTGAGAATTCGGGTATTTACTGTGTGGTGAAGAGGTTTTAGTCTTCATATTTGGTCACCATACCAGGCTCATACATTCAACCAATACCCTAATAAGCTGTACATTAAAGTGAGCTTTAAAAGAAATCTCTATTGCAATATATTGGCTCTGTTATCTGTTATAGCATATTTGTGAAAAAATATGTTATCATAATAATAATAAAAATAAAAAATAATATCCCGCTTTTATATAGCGCTTAATATAAACGTCTCTATTAAAGCGCTTTACATATACATGTATACTATTACATTTATGTTAAGGACAACGTTTACTTGTCTTTGTAGAGTATTATTTTCGTTTGCACATGAGGTAAACAAATGAATGTTATTTTCAATCATCACTCGTGTAAATTTTTCTTTTTAATGTATAAGTATATTACTTTTAATCTTTTATCGTTTTGATTGCAATTCATGCACAAGTGAACATTAAGTTGTGACGCCTGATTTATTTAAAAATAAATACCATTTTTAAAAATTAAATTGAATTCGAACACGATCAGTAAGTTAACACATTCTTCTCGCCTGCTCATCAAATCCCGTGTAATGTTGTCTAAAAGCCTGTTATTTATTGATTTTTGTGAACTTGTGAATATTTCGAACCCGATGGAATTAAAATCACCTGACATGACGATTACAAATCGTCACCTAACCGTAACCCATAGCAACCGAGCAGACAGGTGCGTTATCAGAATGAGAACGAAAGGGCAAGGAAGCGTTTGAGGGCATTCCATAGGTGGGAGGGGGGGGGGGGGATCCCCGTGGCAAAGTATTTTCCCCTGCAAACTATTGTTTCTATCATTCTTCAGTCACTAACAATGAAATTACCTAGAAATTGCTGGGGTAATAGTGATTGCAGGGCCCGCGGGAAGATCAGTATTCATGCTAATGGGCTACTCTGGATGAATAAGACCTAATTATTAATTGATTATTGTTATTACAGGGTAATGCAAATCACTGCACAACTTGGGAATTGCTCGGACCTTGGTTCAAGAGATCAGCAATCATTCAGTCATGGTTCGTGTGGGATTTATGATCATGAATTGTCTTTATTATATATGATAAGTGAAATATATAATTATTCTATCATCACTATGTTTATCGCTATTGTTATCATTATAAATATGCAAAATTAGATTATCAAGAGATAATAAATTCCGAGAGAACTCCAATCGTAACAGGCATTGATATAGGGTGCAGTGGCATTTTTTCATCTTTAACACGTTTGCAGCTGGAGAAAAAAAAATTACATCTGGGAACTATATTATAGAAATTGCGATATTTGATTACATTCATGACGATTGAACAAATTGAACGGTTAAACATTATTGAAGGTAAGACTATTTCTTTTTGACAATGTGAAAATGAGGGGCTTATTAAAAATCGTGGCTCGTTTTGGAAAGCCCCTCTTGAAATGAATAAATAACTAAATAAATAGAAAAATAAGTAAATCTATGAATAACTAAGTAAGTAAACATAATGGCTTACCCCCAGAGTTGACCGTTTGCAATTTTCATTTAATTAAATATATTTCAATCTTGCTTATTCATGCAATTACTCAAAATATTGCAGCTTAGGGTCAATTTTGTGAAATGCATTCTCAATGGTGATTAATACCATTATATGTAAGCACATACAAAACATAATTTGACATGAGATGAATAAAGATGGACGACACATCCACCTAACGTTTCACTTATTGCGGAGCTATACTTACCAATGTTGCACGCAATATCTCACATGTGGCTGCCACAAAGTCTGCTAAGGCGAGGTTAAACGTGAAGATGTTGCGTTGGTGCCGCAACTTGGAGTTGTAGATGATGATAAACAACGTGAAGGCGTTGACAGATACACCAACAACAAGGGCAACGAGACGTATGTAAAAGTAACACAAATATGCCGACATTTTAAAATATTTGTTGAGCTTGATCGAAAGGCAGGAATAGAGGAATCTTAAGAGCGCGATGATTTTCTGAGCCAGAGATAGAACTTAATATAATTGATGTACCTTGCTCGTAAGTACAGCCAAGTCGCTCTTCTGGAGAACAAAAATGAACGTGAGCGTGAAGTAACAATTTTGATCAAAGTTTCTGAGTGGGCGTGCTACGTTTTTGAAGAAATAAACTTGACGTATTGGAATCTTTTCGAACGGCACGTGATATTCCGATTTATAGATATGACATAGGAAAAGAAGGGCAAGGTGAAATTACAAACTGGCTATCCAAGGAATTCTTCCCCCAATTCTCTCTCTCTCTCTCTTTTCTCTCTCTCTCTCTCTCTCTCTTTCTCTCTCTCTCTCTCTCTCTCTCTCTCTTTCTGTGTTTCTCTCTCTGTCCTCCCCCTCTTTTCCTTACCCCTCGTGTAAATTACCCACATAATTAGCGCGTGTACTTATTTTATTCGTTCGATTGAGGGACATAGGCTTCATCACGATGACACAAGGAGAGAATCTCGAAGATGGAATCATGTTCAGTAATAAAACTGCAAACATGAAATAATAATCCCCCATTGTTACAGCGGGATTATTGAGGACACGATTGCAATGATTACTAAAAACATGAAGGGCATTTTGGATACTCGGTTGTATTCCCTACAGAAATGATGCTCTGATTATATTAAAAATTGTGGTTGTACTTTTCGAAAAATTCAATATTATTGTCAATTCTTTGTAGGTTAATATTTCTGAAAGTTTATGAGATCTTGTTTGTAAAACAAAATCAAAGTTTGACAACCTACACGTATTACTACCTACATGTATGTCTAACTTGTTGGCATTCCTCCTAAGGATACCTAAAGATTCTTGTAATGAAACAGTAAAGATGGATTCTCGAAAAATCTTTTCCGATCTACACTTTCCTCCGTTTCGAACTGCACACGTGACCCTTTCGTCTTTCTCACTATTTTGCTTTTTACTCCCCCCCTCCTACTCTCTTCCAATCTCACTCACTCTTTCCCCCTCTCTATCCATGCCTCTCTCTCTCTCTCTTTCTCTCTCTCTCACACACTCCTTCTCTCACCCCCCTCTCACTCATGTTACTCTCTCTAGCTCTCTCTCTATCTCATCCTCTCCCTGAATCTCTCTCTCCCCTCTTTCTGTCTGTCTCTCTCTCTCTCTCTCTCTCTCTCTCTCGTCTCCCTATCCTTGCTGCCCTCTCTTTAAACAATTTCCACCACCGACTAAAAACTTCTTAAACATCAACCTTTAGGGTGCAGCGCTGACTTCAATGACAAATGCCATCAACCCAAGACAAAGAACCTGCCACGTTTTTCTACCGTCAATTTTATCATTAAATTGCTTCTTTTGAACAAGTTTATGGGCGGCTAAAGGGGCCAATATCAACAGTCACAAAAACAAACAAAGATGCATACAAACAAACAAAGAAGCATACAAACAAACAAAGGACAGAGCAAAATAGACAAAGTACCCAGAAGAAAGGACCAATTAACAAAGAATAAATCAAAGGTCAGAGCAAAATAGACAAAGTACAGGCCAGAAGAAACAGAGGGCGTTTTGATTTACGGTAAGCAAATAGACATCAGGAACGAAAACGAGAAAGGACAAACTCAAACAGACATCACATCATCTACGAACTGA
This sequence comes from Strongylocentrotus droebachiensis, assembly GCA_035222895.1. NCBI lineage: Eukaryota > Metazoa > Echinodermata > Echinoidea > Camarodonta > Strongylocentrotidae > Strongylocentrotus > Strongylocentrotus droebachiensis. Next base: position 332,349 of record JAVYIG010001394.1, on the reverse strand, counting down.
CCCTCAAAGGACAACGGAGGGCGTTTTGGTTTACGGTAAGCAAATAGACATCAGGAACGAAAACGAGAAAGGACAAACTCAAACAGACATCACATCATCTACGAACTGACCCTCAAAGGACAACAGAGGGCGTTTTGGTTTACGGTAAGCAAATAGACATCAGGAACGAAAACGAGAAAGGACAAACTCAAACAGACATCACATCATCTACGAACTGACCCTCAAAGGACAACAGAGGGCGTTTTGGTTTACGGTAAGCAAATAGACATCAGGAACGAAAACGAGAGAGGACAAACTCAAACAGACATCCACAGAACTCTTAAATACGTAGAAGGATCATAGGGGTGCGAAAAATGTGGCCAGCGCTCGTACGTGATCACGTGACGTCCGCCATTTTCGTGAGTCCTCTTTTGTGTTCGCCGCTTTTTCTCATAGACAGGCTGGAATTCGTTTAATTTGTGACTGTTTATCAAGCAGTACAAGCACTATGCCGTTTTGTACGGCATTTAACTGCACCAAACGTCGGTAGAAAGGATGTGAAAAGACTTTCTACAGGTAAGTTTAATAGACCGATGCAGTAATGAATTATTAGAGTTTAATGAGTCTATCAGTGATGTTTAAAGATAGCCTGTATTTTTGTAATATGTAGTCCCATGTATCCATTTTGACGTTTTATTTTAATGGAACAACAAATGAAGTTAATCGCACACAGACAGTTACAAACAAAATAAGATTATTTCAGCACAGCCTATAGATCTAGGCTATATTATAGACTAGACCAGGACCCTGTCTTACATTTATTAATATTAGTGAATTTGAATTTGGATTAATCAATTGATTTGGATTAATCGCAACGACGCAAGTCCTCCAAATAATCGCAAGTTTGCATTCTCCTATCTCTCTATTTCTCTCTCTTGTCATTTTAGACTATCAAACAGGGCAATTTATGCTCCATTCTCATGGGTGTCTGTTCAACCACGATCCAAGCTGCAACAGAAAGATGACTCCAACTTTCGCTCTGGAGAGTGCAGGAGCCGGCATATCAAATGCATTACACTGGTCAGACCCAAACCACTTGAAGACGTCAGAACTGTTCATGCTGAATGCAGTCCCCCAAAATCCTTGAAAGAGATGTCGTGCAGAACAAGATCATTCATAGTTTGTATTTGTAATTTAATTTTAAACTACAAATACAAACTCTGTTAACAATAACAGGAACTGACTCTCATATGCCATTGAACAGTGAATTTTCAATCCTAATCACAAGCTCATTCGATATTTTCTCATCCATGTATTATGTAAATCTCCAAACTTGAGGTTGAGGATACAGTTATAGAAGGATATATCATTTTATTAATGTTCTAGAGTAACTCAGTGATATTTTGAAGTCCGTTTATCACAATGTCTTATTTAAAGATACAACGCAACTTTTTGGTGGTGACTTTTTCAATATTTAGTCCAATGTGTTAGGTATTATAATCTTCAGGTTTTTGGCATGAGTGGATGCTTGTTATGTGTTAATTCTGGCATTTTTGTGTCATTTTGTTTTGTTATAGAAGAAGTTCATGCTATGTTTCATACAATGTACAATTGATTTTTTTTTATTATTGATACATGTTGTTTACATAATTTTGTCACTGAAATGATGTTTAAGTCTGTGGCAATTTACTTAACTTGCCTTTGCCATAATAATTTACATACATATATGTAACCTAAGATTTCTATATATTTGTTATATTGTACAGATTTACTAGTGAAGATTTATATAAGGTGTGCTCAATTTAGTGTGATGCAATATCGTTTTCAAGAAAACTGTTGAATGTCATGATTAGGATAAATCTGTTTTAGGATGTATACTTTCTCACTACAGTTTTGTTTATCTTCAATGTGCATTATGTCCTATGAAGTGTAGCCAGTACCAGGTCAATTGTATTGTTCATCTCATCAAATTTGATATCGATGTGATAACTGCCAAGTACCGTAGTCTTTCCAGTTCTAATTTGCTGTTAAGTCTCGATCGCCCAGAAAAATGGAAATTGATATGTGTAAAGAAAAGTTTGCAGCAGCATTTTATTTTATTTTGTAAATGAAATCTAAATTCAGATAATTAATTGGTTGCTCATGTATGTAGACTGAAACGGTATAAGTTGAGTTTTAGTGGTAATATGCTTTACTTGCCTTTGTTGTGCCAATTCATGCCACAGTTACCTGTTCAATTTTATGAAGAGATGGTTGCAGAAATTTATATATATACGATGATCCTAAAACAAAACAGTATAGTGATGGGTGCTGATGACCTTCTATTTTTTTTTTACACATGGGTGAGATAACAATGATTGTCAAATATTCCATGGATGATGAGGAACAATAGTAATTGAAATGATAAGGGAGTTCTGAATTTGTATTACAATTCCATCATCATATTCATCTATTTATTAAATGATATCAATAAAGCATATGCCAAATTTGCTTTGTTTTATGAAGAAATACTTTGTGGATCAGCATCTAAAAACCAACAGAATGCAAAGAAAAAAGATCCTTGAACCTGGCTCAAAATAGTATTCTGATATATTGTTATATTGTGATCATAAGTTTATAATGAGTTTGCTGCATGTGTGAGCAATTTGTCAGGTTATAGGGTTTATGTAACAAGTACCGTAATCATAATTTATTACTTGTGGTACTAAATATGCATTGACTAATTGTACTAATTTATTACTTGCCAATGATTCGCCATTTGTTACGCTTTACCATATTTACATTATAGTTTATTGACATTGTGAACTTAAATTCATTTTGAAAGAATAAACATAAGAACTTAGTGGATACCAATAACATCATGTCTATCAAACTTTATTCCAGGTAGTTTGCCTTCTTCTCTCTTCTTTGCATATTTGTTTTTGTTGCTTATGTTTTTTTTTATACATGCTTTTGTTGTTGTTGTGATGTACATTGTATGTAAATATATGAAGGTGATTGAGTGGACATGTGCTAGCATATGTTAATTGAAGAATGACATGCATGCATGTGTGTGTGGAAGGGGTCTTGGCACTCTGGACGAGAATAATTTTGTATCAGTAAACTCTATAAATAACCCCTCCTAAAAATAATATTAAAAAGAAGCTGTTTAGTAGGCCTATCTGGAAAGAGGATTACAAAACGTTAACTTGTTTGTTTTATCTTGGTCTTGCATGAAAGAGAACCCAATTCAACTTGTATTAATAAGATAACGCATGCCATTAATTGATATATGAAAAAGCCGACTTCAATTTCAAGTGCTGCTAAGACGAAATCATAATGCTCTGAAAAGAATATCAGAAAAGCATTTAATTGTCATCATCAATACCCCCCCCCCCTAAAATAATATTAAAAAGAAGCTGTTTATATAGTAGGCCTATCTTCAAAGGGGATTTTAAAAAGTTATTTTGTATAGTTGGTCTTACATGAAAAAGAACCAAATTCAACTTGTATATAATAAGATAACGCATGCCATTAATTGATATATGAAAAAGCCGACTTCAAATTTCAAGTGCAGCTAAGACGAAATCATAATGCCCTAAAAAGAATTTTAGAAAAGCATTTAACTGTCATCGTGTGCATTATGTTCGACTGGGCTTTGATAGCTGAAAAGATCGTGGACCCAGCAAAATGGCGGCGTGTGCACTCGAGCGTATCTCCCAGCGCGCATAACGGCCACACGTCGATCTGTGCATTGTGAATAGGGATGAGCGTTCTACGTATTTAAGAGTTCTGTGGTATTGACCTACATAATACAAGAAGATGGACAGTCATGCACACAGAGGGGGTGACATGAAGACAAGAGAGGAGAATAAACAGACACATAAAGAAAGAAAAAAAAGGAACGGGAGAAAAGAGAAGAGAGGGGGAATCAAGAGAAAGAAGAAGTATGTGAGAGACAGAAGAGAGAGAGAGAGAGAGAGAGAGAGAGGAAGAGAGAGAGAGAGAGAGGGAGAGAAGAAAAAGAAAAATAGTGATGGGAGACAGAATAAATTGAAAGGGAAGACAAAAACGGTTTTAATAGATATAATAATCGCTCCTTATCGACGTTTATCGTCATCATCGTCGTCATCGTCATCATCGAGACAGAGAAAGAGACAGAGAAAGAGAGAGACAGAGGATGGAATTATTTTAGTTCAAGTTTCAAGTTTCAAGTTTTATTTCAATTCAAATCCATGAAAAACACATAAGATACAGATTATACACAAAACAGAAAACACACACAAATTGGAAACATGTCTACAAAAATACCGGAATAACACAAAGTTAATCAGCAATAGAAATGAATTGAGGAAACTGCAAATAAAACAATAAGGTGCTGTCAAGGCAGTCCCTGTTTATTAAAAGAGACATACAAGTTCCAACAATTGCCTATAAAAGATTTAACAATAACAAAATAGTGTCCAAAACACAGGAGACGTAGGAACATGCAAATAATATTATTGATTTAAAAACAGATGTTGTATTTTTTTAGTTTTAGATTTAAAAGAATTAAAGAATGTAGTATTACGGATGTTTCTGGGGAGAAAATTCCATATTTTGGGCCAGTGTGTCTAAAATTAAATAAAGAACATGTTGATGGACATTTTTCAATAAAATGCTTATCAGGGTTTTTAGTATTATAGTTATGAACAGATTTTTTACATTTCATAATAGTGGCAAGATTAGTCGGCTGTTTTAAAGTCTTATTATTATAAAGCATGAGTGATATACAATATTGATTCAATTAATAAATATTTAAAGGGAGGCTTTACTACTTCAGCAAGAAGGGATTAGACCACCTAGTGAGCCATCGAGGTCACTGTGACAGGTGGCTATCTCATTAACTCAGCTCTCATTTAACATAAGAAAAAGAGGATCATGGGGGACCAACAGGCACCGATTTGGGAAGTTTTCTATATAGAGGGAGCAAGTAGCTACAAGTAGGACAGTGTGCCTTTAACAACTTTTTTGTTGAGATAACGGTATTGAATGGGCATTTAAATCAGACATAAGACATATTCTTAATATACGCTTTTGTAATAATTATAAGCAGTCGTTGTAATCGTATTGGGTGTGTGTTGCCCCATACAACATTACAATACATTAAATACGGTAAAACCATTGTATTATACGATAAAATCAAAATATTTTGTGGCAAGATATGACTATATTCTATAGATATATTGATTTCTATGAGAGTCATCGCTGTTTATATAGGCTCAAGTTTTTTAAAAGATGTCCTCATGTTGATCGGTAGGCGGGCATGGCTAAAATCACGACTCCAATTTCGACTGATCAGATGACTAGATTTATTCAAAATGGCATACTAAAGAGAGGTTTATAATACTTTCTGTTTGAACCCTTAATACAAGAAAACAATATATACACTGCTTCATTCAGCTTTATGCACAAATTTCTTCTGTTTGCCTTCAACACTTACGTTCAATAAAATACACCCCATACTACATAGTCTAGCAATATAGGCTACATTCGTTTCTCCTCTTACATTTTTATTCTACTTCCGTGTTTAAAATTCCATCAAAGCAACACACAATATGTTTCACCAAGTATTCACGTATAAGCTGCTTTTCTGACCTGTGTGATGTAAATTCCCAGAGAAAGCTGACCACGTGACACTTTTTCGAAAATTAAAACGTTGTCCGAAGAAGAACAAGTGCGTCAGATGCAATGAAAATGGCGTCTGGTCCAACTTCAAACTACTGCGCATTTTGGCATTCATGCATTGGCATGCATAAATACAATTTCAATAGCAACTCACATGCATGCATGCATACAATGCAAACGTATAGCAATCAAGGAAAAAAACATGACAATTGATAGGCACCGGTGCACTTCATGAATAAAACAATATGAATGTGAATAACAGCAAGCTTACATCGGGGCCCTGGTTCATAACACGTCCTATGAGTGACAAGGTTAGAATATCAGATATAAGCTACTGAAATCCTTGCATTATGATTGGCTGTGAAAAAAAATAGTTTCAACAGTTTGGCACTTGTTATTGATGACAATTTAAATGAAAACTGGGGCCAGAGGACTGTTTTTTCTGGCTTTTTTTTAAATATATATTTTGTTACTATTGCTGTGTAGTGTAACCATTATCTTTACTACCATTCTGTCTATACTACCGCCCTAACTGAACTACCACCCTACCTCTACTACCATCCTTCCTATTCTACCACCCCACCTTTACCGCCACCCTACCTCTACTACCATCATACATCTTACCTCTCCTATATACCCTCCTACCGCTACTGCCGCCCTACTCCCCTCTCTCTCTTCCCCTTTCTCTCTCTCTCATTCTCTATCCTCCCTTTCACCTTCTCTCAGTCCCTCTTTATCTGTTTTGTTCTCTCTCTCTCTCTCTCTCCCACTCCCTCTCTCTCTCTCTCTCCCTGCCCATCACTCCCTGCCTCTTCCCCCTTTCTCTATCTCATCATACCTACCTGTTTCTCCCTTCCTCCCTTTCTCCTTCTGAGTCTCTCTCTCTCTCTCTCTCTCTCTCTTTCTCCTCCCTCTCCCCTCTATATCTCTCATTTTGGCCGTGTGATTGCGGGAACGCGTGCCCCCCCCCCTCACCTTCACCACTGACTATCACATTCAAATTTACGTGCGATTAACTATAGGCCTACTTCGTAGTAGGTCCATGCTATTTGAAATTAATCAGCAAAACAAATCGTGTATGTTTCAATATTCGACAAAATATTTTGCTACGACCAAGATAAATTTGCTCCATATTCGTTTTCTCTTGCTTGCATATCATATTCAAACATGCAGTTTCAAATCGAGTCCCCCAATTTGCAAGATTTTATAGCTTACATGACGGCCTTTAAATATCTTGAATATAGAATAGCAAAAACTAACAAGCTTGGAGATTTGCAATATTATTTCTTTTAAACTTTTTACCTTCCTGTATTTAGGCCCATCTTTTATTATTATTTTACGGTTAATGTTATGCTGTTTATTTGTCTTATGTTATGTATTACGTTACTCTTGATTTTTAATGACTCCAATTATTTGTCAATATTGTGATTCTGTTTTGATTCCATTATTATTATTATTTTTTAACTGCTATTTGAAATTTGAACGGGCCGCTATTCGAATGAACGGCTGAAAGTTTCCACTTGAAGTGCAATTGCTAATATATTATATATTCACTTCAGTTCAGTTCGTTTAGCAAATTCAATATTATTCTCCTTAAAGAGACAGTAAAATCAAGGAAAATAACTACAAAGCAGTAACATACTATAAAGGTAAATCATGCAATAGGTAATATACATAGAATGTTCTGTTCATTTCAAAATTTAAAATGAAGAAGATAACTAAATAAATGGACAGCCTTCAGTGGTTTTTGAGACTTTGTGACCTGTTCTTAGGTTTGCAAATTAAAAAGATACTGCAGATTCTATCATTGTTTTTTAATTTTATTGGGGCACAAACGGTACACGGTGACCTCAGGCATTGATAGCAGTCTACATTTAGAAAAACAACCTTTGATCGCCCCGGAAAGAATTTGAACGGGAATTGCAAGTACACAAGGTCATGGATATCAATTTTGTATCTTTTCCGCCAAACAATATCAATAATTAAAATATATTTTTGAAGAAACGTTACTTCCATCTCTTGATGTGTTATTGATTTATATAACAGAAAAACTTGTATGGGCGGCTAAAGGGGCCAATATCAACAGTCACAAAAACAAACAAAGATGCATACAAACAAACAAAGAAGCATACAAACAAACAAAGGACAGAGCAAAATAGACAAAGTACCCAGAAGAAAGGACCAATTAACAAAGAATAAATCAAAGGTCAGAGCAAAATAGACAAAGTACAGGCCAGAAGAAACAGAGGGCGTTTTGATTTACGGTAAGCAAATAGACATCAGGAACGAAAACGAGAAAGGACAAACTCAAACAGACATCACATCATCTACGAACTGACCCTCAAAGGACAACGGAGGGCGTTTTGGTTTACGGTAAGCAAATAGACATCAGGAACGAAAACGAGAAAGGACAAACTCAAACAGACATCACATCATCTACGAACTGACCCTCAAAGGACAACAGAGGGCGTTTTGGTTTACGGTAAGCAAATAGACATCAGGAACGAAAACGAGAAAGGACAAACTCAAACAGACATCACATCATCTACGAACTGACCCTCAAAGGACAACAGAGGGCTTAGGCTCGCAAGTAATAACAGCTGCGTATGTATTTCATTTAAAGACCGTCAATACTGGGACAGAAGGGATTAGACCACACAGCGATAACGAGGTCACTGACAGGTGGCTATCTCTTTAACTCAGCTCTCAACTAACATAAGAAAAAGAGGGTGGGGGACCAAAAGGTACCGATTGGGGAAGTTTTATATATAGAGGGACAGTGGCGTACGCAGGATTTTTTCAAGGGGGGGGGGTTGGTAAAAAAATACACATATAATACACACATAACAAAAACTCAAGAGGGGGGGGTTAACCCCCCCAAACACCCCCCCCCCCCCCCTGCGTACGCGCCTGTAGAGGGAGCAAGTAGCTACAACATTACAAGTAGGACAGTGGGGCTTTAATCAATGATTATCCATCCAATTGCATAGACCATTTTGCCCAATTAAGACTAGGGCCAAAATGCCCTGTTGATTAATCATTATCGCTTCGTCTTCGGTTATCTTTTTTTATTGTGATTGTCAGTCACTCGTTTTTTTTTTGTTTTTTTTTTTGGGGGGGGGGGGTCATTTGCCTCCCTCCAAGGACCCCCTATTATACCCTCCCTCCATCCCTCCTATTATTTCATGAATATTCATTACGCAGGGTCGGGGAAAGTCTAGATTCTCTTGAATATTCAATATGGTCGAGGCGGGAACAGCTGTAGACGGCTTTCATCGAAAGGGTGCGGTGCGGTGCGGCGCGGTGTGCTCAACGCACCCATTCGATAAAAGAGGGGGGGGGCTTTTCTCGAAAGGGTGCGTTGAGAGCGGGGGGAGGGGGAGGTAAGAGCCTTTCGCCCTTCCCCCGTTTCCCTCTTTTCTTCTTCTTCTTCCTCTTCTTTCTTTCCTTTTATCTTCTCTTTCCCTTTCCCTTTCCCTTCTCTCTCTATCTCTTATTTATTTTTTTGGCGGGGGTGGGGAGGGAGGAGGCAAGAGCCCTTCGCCCTTCCTCCGTTTCCCTCTTTTCTTCTTATTATTCTTTCTTTCCTTTTATCTTCCCTTTCCCTTTCCCTTTTTTCCTTCTCTCTGTCTCCCTCATCAACATAGTAACAACGAAAGAGACCACTTTGTAATCAAGACCATTCCATTTTATTTAATACATTTTCGATATACTTAAATTGGCAACTATTACCTTCTGTCCCAGATCCTCATTTTAAACGACTGATGCGAAAGACTAGTCGACGCACCCTTTCGAGAAAAGCCCCCCCCCCCCGCTTTTATCGAATGGGTGCGTTGAGCACACCGCGCCGCACCGCACCGCACCCTTTCGATGAAAGCCGTCTACAGCTGTTCCCGCCTCGACCATATTGAATATTCAAGAGAATCTAGACTTTCCCCGACCCTGCGTAATGAATATTCATGAAATAATAGGAGGGATGGAGGGAGGGTATAATAGGGGGTCCTTGGAGGGAGGCAAATGACCCCCCCCCCCAAAAAAAAAAAAAAAAAAAAAAAAAAAAAAAAACGAGTGACTGACAATCACAATAAAAAAAGATAACCGAAGACGAAGCGATAATGATTAATCAACAGGGCATTTTGGCCCTAGTCTTAATTGGGCAAAAATGGTCTATGCAATTGGATGGATAATCATTGATTAAAGCCCCACTGTCCTACTTGTAATGTTGTAGCTACTTGCTCCCTCTACAGGCGCGTACGCAGGGGGGGGGGGGGGGGGGTGTTTGGGGGGTTAACCCCCCCCCTCTTGAGTTTTTGTTATGTGTGTATTATATGTGTATTTTTTTACCAAACCCCCCCCCCCTTGAAAAAATCCTGCGTACGCCACTGTCCCTCTATATATAAAACTTCCCCAATCGGTACCTTTTGGTCCCCCACCCTCTTTTTCTTATGTTAGTTGAGAGCTGAGTTAAAGAGATAGCCACCTGTCTGTGACCTCGTTATCGCTGTGTGGTCTAATCCCTTCTGGCCCAGTATTGACGGTCTTTAAATGAAATACATACGCAGCTGTTATTACTTGCGAGCCTAAGCCCTCTGTTGTCCTTTGAGGGTCAGTCCGTAGATGATGTGATGTCTGCACAGAACTCTTAAATACGTATTTAAGAGTTCTGTGGTCAATACTCTGATCAGCATGGCTTCTGAATTGAGCTCTGTAGAGGGCGTCTGTGAAGGAGACGACTGTACGGCGAATGCAGATCTGACTTTCTATGTGAAGGAGAAGAAGAAGCTCTGCCATGACTGCGCCTCTAAAAAGGAATGCTTAGGAATAGCAAAACAGGGTATGCCTTATCTGTACTGTGAAAAACACGATAAACATATCGATATGTACTGTAAAACACATTGCGTGGGTTTATGTGTTTCATGCGCTGAGATAGATCACGATGAGAAGCCTTGCGTGCGACAGGATTTAGAGGACGCAATCATGGAAATTAAAGCAAAGCTCAACATTCTGAAGGATAACGCGATGGAGAAGTTGGAGTTATGTCGAGTCCATGGAAAGCACATTGGTCAGTGTAGACAAGCCGCAGACGAACATCTGCAAAGTATCAAAGGTGAGGTTGATTTCCTAATCGAAAAGGAGATTGCCAGCGACAAAGTCAGGGAACAGGAGGCTGCGGCTAAAATTGACCAGGAGATTGATGGGAAAAACAAAAAGCTCCAAGAGGAGATTAAAAACATCCAGAATAAGATTCGAAAGAACAATGAGGAGAGGGAGAAGCGACATAAAGAAAACAGCACAAATGCAGAGAAAAGACAAGAACCAATAAATAATAAACAATGCTCTCTCCATGCCGACATTCAGAACATCGCTCAAGGGATCAAGAGAAAGATTGGCGAGGTGGAAAAATCATGGCAAGATGACACAAAAGCTACAGAGAATGCCATCCAGACACTTGAAACAGTACTCGAAGACGATCAAAATATTGTCAAAGGCGGACATCGTGTGAATACATCAGTTAGTGATAAACTAAAAAGGCCACTGAATGAGAATGAGGATGAGGTGAAAGAAATTAATCGTGTTGTATCAGGTGTGAGGTTTGTGAAGGGTGCTGGGAGGAAGATGATGTATGATGGGAGGATTGATGGGTATGAGTGGAAGCTCATTGATACAATCAATGTAAGAGATAAAACCAAATACCCGGTCATTGTAGGATGCATAGATGGATGCAATGTTATAATCACAGATAACCGAGAAGGTAATGGACATACATACATGTTAGATTTGCACACTAAACATACTCGGAGAGTGATAAACGGTAGTGGTACATCATTGGTTCGGTCCTGTGCAGTGCTGAATGATGACATGGTAGTATGCGGTAAAGTGAACAGATGTAGTACAGGAGACAGTTTGAATGGATGCATCAGTGTGTATGACAGACAGTGGAAGCTCACCAATAACGTATCTATACCAAGAAACACGACGATTGATTTCACACGGGTGGATGTTACAGCTGACAAGGATGGGATGATCATCGCTACTGAGGCGAGTCAGTCTAAGATATACGTCATCAACCCAGCTGATGGTAAAGTTATCAATACCATCACGTGTAAAGAGAATATAAAGATGTGTGATATGCTGTCATCAGGTCACATCATCGCTCGACCCTGGTCACCAGATCGCAGAGCGCTCATCATTGACAGAGAGGGTGCTCAAAGGGAAATACCCCACAATGATGTCATCCTGAATGTCTGCGTTGATTCTTATACAGACGACCTCTACGTTGTGACATCAGATGGTGTATACAAGACGTGTGTGATTGATCAGGTGATGAGTGGAGTTGATGTGAAGAAGAGAAGAGTAGCATCATTCCCTCTATCAACAATACGGGTGTTGATGCATGACAGGAGGAATTACCTTCTTAGGTCTCGAGTGATGATGACGTCATCAGGGAAGATGATTGCTTGCGATGGAGACAACATTCTCGTATTTAAAAAGCTATTTAGCCTCTAAACTAATCATTTAGAGATTTTAACATTTGAGTTTGACTCCTGTTTTAATGTAAAAATACTCTTAAGATTCCCAATAAAGTGAAGAAATCAGAATGTTGATTCGTAAACATATACATAGTCAGCAATAATTTTTTTTTCATGTTCCCCTTCTATACTCGTCTTTTCAAACTCTTCATTTTGTTAATATCTGTATCTTAATTATTGGTTGATATTACGAACGGGTTAAAGAAATGTAACTCAGTGAGGGAAGGACTTAAGAAGTATTCTAGGCTCAATACATAGGGAGAGACTAGTTCTCTGATAATGTTGAGAGGTTTATAGTCTAGGACTGGTTGAGGCCTGTATACCGATACATGTGCATTTTAATACGCCTTTTTCGTAATGTAATCAAAATTAATAGAAATCTTTTTAAGTGCCTTGATCGTTACACATTATTTCATTCACCCGTTACTTGTTGTATTTCAATAGTCAGAAGGCGAAATAATGCAAACATTACGTGTTGTTAGGTAAGAAAAACATTATGGATTGTAATATAATTATTCATAACAGGTGAATGATTAATTTGTAACGAGCACTTAAAAAGATTTGTGCATTAAATTTAATTACATTACGAAATAGTCTATTCTATTCTATTAATAGTCCCTAAATCCTGGCTCAATACGTTGAGGACGATCTCGACATAGAGAACAGTGAAATGGATATACAAAATGTTGAAGGTCATATTGTTAACAAATTTTACGTTCACACTACAGGTAAACATACCCGTATAGTATCAACGAACCGCGCGCGTCCCGGATTCACTCTTTTATTAATTTACGTGACAACCTTCTTCTCAAGTTTGAGGTCAGACTGGCAAAAGGCCCTGACTAAAATTTAGCATGAAAAATATACTGAAAATCAGTGTATTGTGTCTTGCTGTAGTCAATTTTATGTCACCATATATTGTATTTATCAAAATCCTAAATACTATAAATTTATGTTTAGTTGTAAAAAAATATGATTGATTGGAGGAGATACCATTAATTTTGAGGATATAACATTGATCATAATTAGTTATGTTACAGGGCCCCGGAGTGATTATGGCAGGAAACTAATTTTTCACAGATTAATATGAATATTCAAGAGGAGTTTCAATAGTATAATATAGGGAGTTTTGTGGTCAGACTGGCAGAAATTCCAGGAGTCAAATTTCTTGGAATATTCGCTAGACAGCGTAAAAACTTATTTAATGATCATACACTGTCGCTCATAAAGTTGGAATATTTTTGTTTTACCCCAATTTATGGAATTATTTTAAAAATTATTTAAAAATAATAGATCTAGATGATAGTATACATTCTCAGATTTTATTGAATAATATTTATGACAATGGGTGTTTTGCGTGACTGCTAAAGCATGTGTATGCTACTATGCTTATCAACTACGGGACCTACGTACTTAAGTCATAAATGACAGTAATGAGGATTAATGCCCCACAAAAGGGCACTAATATAGCACATCGACACGGTTTTGATATTGGGGCCTCACAGTTACGAGGCCATTGCTTTGTCACTGAACCTTGACTGTACGCAGCGGGGGCTAGGGTAGGGGGCAGTTTCCATAAATACAAAAAACAAAGAAAATGCAATAAATTTTCAATAATTTATGGCATTTTACCCCGGTTCCCAACATAAACAAAATCCTCTGTGTGCCCATGCCATGAGCCATAATGCATGGCCGTCCAGAGGATTTCCATAAATTGGGGTAAAACAAAAATATTCCAACTATATGAGCGGCAGTGTATACACACAGAATCACATGTTTGATGAAAGTATTTGTGAATAGACCACAAGTCTGGGTCAGCGATGTTAACTATGTCATTGTCCTAAAATGTAATATAATTAGAAAAAGGTATCTACACATCCGGAATATTGTACATGGTAATTTTACCATGATTCCTTGAAATATATATAGCATGCATGATGGTTTATTTCTGGTTGTAGTTATCTTTTCTTGTACATACCTTGGCAACTGGTGTTTAGTTTTCATTTCAATGTCATTCATTCAATGTATGTTATATCATGTTAAGGTTAAGCTATTTGAAATTCTATCTACGGAAACATTCTTGAAATTTCGCGAAAATCTAACAAAGGATACGTAATAGAAGTTTTGATACTATATACATTTATTTCCATTAGGGAGCTTTGAATTCCGGATTGAAAGATTCTTGTTAAAAGTAGATAGTGTTTTGAATAGGAAACGATGTGCTTCCTTAAAACTTTTCTTGTGAAAATGAAATCAAACGATTCATGTTGAGAGCAGATAGTCTTTTGAATAGGAAACGATGTGCTTCCTTGAAACTTTTGTTGTGAAAAATGAAGTCAATATTTAATATTTGAATCGTTGGTGAATAAATAGCGTGTTTTGCTTCGTTTTGTATATTCAATCATCTGTCACAAACTCATAATCATATACGTAAGTGTAAATATGTAAATACCTATTTGGTTTCATGGTTAGGAATAACTGGTGTTAAATCGTTTTTAGTATTGGTTATTGGTCATTCCTGACGCAAATACTTTCGAAAATCAACGGAAGGCAATTTCATTATCTTGTCCATCACTTTTTGAGTAGGGTTAACATCACCACGATGTACAACGAAATCCGAACATGATTGATATTGGGTATACAATAGGGCATTGAAATTGCCCGGCCCTGAGTTGATTATTACCAACTACTTTGGCGATGGAAAAAATCAAAGAGTGTTAAAAAGAGAAAGTCTGAAACAACTATCCGTTCCCCAAAAGGTTTTTGTTATTGTACATCAAATTTTCAGTTCAAACTGTAAAACTATCCTGCTGTATCTAGTCTAAAACGGTGTTTGTAAAATAAATCAAATTACATAAGATAGTGAAATGCTCATGTGTTACCATTGTACATACGAATTTCAATGTAGATACAAAAACTGAAGTTTGATAAGTATCTGTTGTAGTAAAATCGCTTCGAGGAATGATTATGTTTTATTTTTATTGTTGGATTACTTGGGGATGTTATACTTTTTGAGGAATGATTACATTTTATTTTCATTTTTGTTTTATTTGGTCCGATATACTGTTACTAGTTATCAAAAATATTAGAAAAATATATTCCTTGTTGTAAAGTATGAGTATTATCTAGACTGTATGTTTGTTTATTTCAAGAGGGTTGATAACGTGGACACGGCATAACTTTCATTTGTTATGCCTGAAATATTTGCCTGTATTGTTAAATAGTTTTCACTTTGAAGTGAAAGGTATTTGGTCATTTGCAGCGTATCTGTAATCAAGTGTAATTGCTTACATTCGGGAAAGATTTCCTTTATAGTTTTCCGCTAACATGAATTCAAATCGAAAATAATATCGCTAGTGATATTCGTTTGTCTCGCAATGTGGTCAATAAGGAATCTAAAAGATCACGACGTTTCGTATGCTACTGCGATACTTTGTCAGGTGATAAAAACTGTTGTAAGCAAGGGTCTTTTATACTTTACGGGAGGACCGTAAAGCGGTCCAAAATTCGATCGATAATTGGAACAATAACGCCCAATGCCTATTGGTCGACGCACACGGTGATCGACCAATCACCAAGGCCGCTGGTTCGGCCGCTGGTTCGGCTGATGCAACAGGCCTATTGGCCGACGCATACGGTACTCGACCAATCAACGGGCCGCTGGCTCGGGCCGTCTGCTGAATGGAATCGACCGTTGTTGGCTGGCAGGACGGCGAGTGTCATGGCGGCGTATCGTCCGCATCCAAAATTCGGGGATATCGATCCCGTTGTCTCTGTTGAAATTATTAGGATTGAGACGGATATTGATAGCTTCTTTTACCCTCCGTGTATACCAATGCCGTTCCTGGGAAAGGCACTGAACCCCGTCCCAGTCTGGTTGATGCTGGTTGTCCCAAGCATGTTCGGCTACGGCTGAGTTGTCAGTTCGACGAAGTCTGACGTCCCTCTTATGCTCAGTGATTCTTTCTTTTATCGGACGGGCAGTTTCACCGATGTAGGATCTATCACATCCTTTACAAGGGATGTTGTACACAATGCCGTCCCGTCTATGTGGAGGAATTGGATCCTTGGGGCGTGTAAGTTGTTGACGTAGGGTGGTATCTGATCTGAAAAATGTTCTTCAATATTTTATCAATATTCAGTGTATTGAAATACGTATCAAAGACACTTTCAGGGTTATTATTCTGCAGATGTATCAATTGCTGTTATGAGTTGGAGGAGAATCATTTTAAATAGACGAATGTGTTTCACTTACATTCACGTTTGTTTGTTTGATTTGTTTGTTTAAACCTGACCACTCGGTAATTATTGGCTTACTTGCTTTGTTAATATACTAGGCAAATTAATTGACAAAGAACAATCCCATGATATAAGAGACAGCCCGTAACAACCACCCGTTCCAAACGAAGGTTCTGTTATGGGTAGTCACACGTTCGGTACAAACTATTATATGTTGTAGAGTAAAACGCTGTTTCTAAAATCAATAATACATGAGGTAGTGAAATGCTTATGTGTTATCAGTGGATTCATTAATTTCAATATAGATATATAAATAATTTATGTTGAAGTAAAATCGCTCGGAGGAATGATTATGTTTTATTTTCATTCTTGGTATATTTGGACCGATATACTGTTAAGAGTTATCAGAAATATAAGAAAAACAGATCCATTGTGGTATAGTGTGAATTCAATCTATACTGTTTGTTTGTTTGTTTCAAGATTTTGATACCCAGGAAAACGACGTTACTTTCATTTTGTCATGCAAAAAATATATATCCCTGTATTGTAAAATATCATTTTGAAGTGTAAGGAATTTGGTCTTTGAGAGCGTATCTGTAATCGAGTGGAATTACTCACATTTGGGAAAGATGTCTCATAACGCTTTCCCTAACATGAGTTCATATGTTCTTCAATATTTTATACGTATACACAGTGTAGTTAAATACGTAATGTCATTATATAAAATATATTTTAGTGTTATTATTCAATGTTTAAATTGCATTGTATATAAATATGTGATATTATAAGATGGAGTAAAATCACGTAGACTAAAATGTATTATTTATATTCTTGATTTGTTTGCTTGTTTGTTTGTTTTACCCGACTACTCAGTAATTAGTAGCTATTACTTTAGTTGTTTGTTTTAAATATAGGCAGATTAATAGACAAAGATCCATTTCATGATCAAAGATAGCTGCCTGAAACAACCACCTTTTCCAAATGAAGGTTTTGTTATGGTGTGTCGCATGTTCAGCCCAAACAATTATTTGTTGTTGAGTAGAATGTTGTCTCTAAAATAAAGACAAAATTATACAGCTTTAAATGTAATGTACTTACTGCTACATGAAATATATTAAACCCGTTTGATAGTTATAGCTTAGCCTTTTCTTATGATGGGATTTGTGTATTTTAGTATTTGATTTCAATTGTTTGATCTGATAAAAAAGAAAATGTTTACAATTAAGTTTACAAATGCAAAATAAAGATAAAATACATACAGGACATTATGTACGTGCTGTAATAAACGTTATATAAATTTGACTATTAGTATTATTATTATTATTAGCATTAAGATTATTATCGTTGTCATTACAATAATTATCATTATTACAATTATTGATACTTATAATTCAGCACCTCTTTTCATAATATTATAATATGTATACATTATTGTTTGATCTAATATGATAATATATCTCATACATGTATATACTAGATGTAAAACTGAAGTACTTGTATTTACATCACTGGTTCAGGGTACAGTTTTATTCTAGTTTGTCTTGTATGAAGGTAATGATATATCTATTCAGATTTAAAGGTGGTGTGTCCCTTTTGCAGGCTGAAAGTATAAACTTGTGTGAATCCTATGGTAAACAAGAGATAATACTAACTAAAAACTTCCGTGAACAGATTAGAACTGGTAATTGGCTTAATATGGAATTACATCGACATGTATGGTCAACATGGCGCACAAACTTTTAGATCCCTTGTTGACCATACATTGCGAGACAAACGAATGTCACTAGCGATATTATTTTCAAAGAACTCTTGTTTATGATTTGGACTGATTGTCTAATCCACGGTCTTTATCTCTGTCATGTGTCAGTTTTCTTTCTTAATAAAAGTACCCATCACTCCACGAGCAGCTCCTGACAGACTCGTTACTTCGTGTGTCACAAAATACATTCAATATGTTCTTATGTATACCTCTCACTTATTTTATTTTCTTAAATGTCTTTAACATACCACTATCGCAGTACACCCTTTCTAAATTGTCCATCATCTATCTCCCCCTCCCTACCCCTCTCTTTCGTTCTCTATCTCTCATTTTGTATTTCTTTCTTCCTCTCTCCTAATGTATAACTCTCTCTCTCTCTCTCTCTCTCTTTTTCGTTCTCTATCCCTCCTTTTTTTCTTATCTCTTTCTCTCTCCCAATCTCTAATTCTCTTTTTCCCAGGATCTTTCTTTCTCTCACTCTCGTTCTATATTTCTCCCCTAGAAGTCCCACACTTGTGCTTGTTACCATGGTTACTCAGTTAATCTAGATTGTGACTTAAGGGCCGATCAGACATAAACAATAATGATTTGATAACACGACTTTTAACTGGAGGCACACCATCCATTTATGAAAATGCTAACACACACCACCTAAACACATACACTCCAAAACTCACATAAATGTTTATACTTTTTATTGAAACCTCTCATATTATTATCAACGTTAATTCTTACTCATTTCTTAACAGCCGTTTATAATCATCTGACCTTATCTGTGACAAGGAAAAGCCTTCATCTTTTTATGAGCTCATCAAAATTGAAGATCATTGTAGACAATTTTCAAAATGAGGGATCTAGCTTTCTAACACAAACACAAGACATCATAAACTTGAATGTATGATCGCTAACTTTATTACCTCTCTCTCAAATGTCACCAGAGAGACTTGTATAATCACATAGCACACATGATCTTTGGTATATATTCATTCGATTTGTGATATATATATACATATATATATATATATATACATCGAAAGTAAACTATTTAATGACATTTTGCTGGAATTTAAGACTTTGGAAAGATCATATGAAGTCATTTTGTCCGGCATGTTCATAGTGATAATTATTATAATGCCTATGCATATACATGACATGACATGGTTGACACATTATGCCTTTGCATACCATACAATAATTAGTCTTATTACATGATACCTACAAATATTCAAAGTCAACTCTTGACAGTGATGCCTGTAATTCGACCGGAAAGAACACGTTTTGGAAGGAACCAATGGTACCACCGACAAAATAATTGGTAATTTTGACAAAAACCTATTTCAAGGTATTTTCTTTCCTCTTTAGACAACTTAGAGCAGTTTTAATACAAAAGTTACAGACAACTAAATACCAAAATTACTTGTTATTTCATATGAAGACATGGTGCATACAGATTCTGTATTTTAAAACAAATATTACCCAAACAACTTTAAAATGTAGATTAACAATTCTTGCGAAGTTCATAATTAATTATTCGACAAAATATGCTACTGCTGTTAGTAAATCAAAAGATAGGGAAAATGGATACTGATTCAAGTGATAATTCTCATGAAACACAATTCACCAATTAATGTCACAGGCTTCTTTCAACAGTTACACCAAAGTAAGTTGATTATACGATCAATATTTACTTACAATTTACGGTACACAACAACCAGTGAAAGGTTATAAATCACATTGCAAAATCCTTTTCTTCCATTTTCCTCCTCTACAAAAAGATAATTCATATGGCATTGCATTAAATGTACGTTTATCTAGACGCCAAATGGATTTTGCTATGCCAATGTTTTAAATGGTACACCTTATTTTTGAAAAACAAAACCATTGTAAGACAAACATATTCTAAAGGCCTCCACCACCATGCTATTTGGAATTTCTTAGGAACTTGACGAACCACATGACAAATATTAGACTGCCTTTATATTTGATCAAATCTGGTGAACCCAAGTAGACTCATGGTCAAACATGAGTAACTTAATTTCTGTAAAATTTATTCTGGTTAAGTTGAAAAATTGACAAAATTACTGCATTGTATAAATCAATCCTACTTGGAGGATGAATATGACTATGTAACTTGAATACATCCAATTGATAAACAGACCAAAAATAATCTCACCTGTTCATCTTCCCATGCTAATACATAATGTAGCAAGAGCAAAAGTGAGACTACTTCTTATTTATTCGTTTCCTTTTAATCTGCTACACAATAGGCCGTTCACACATGTCAATATAGTGCGAATGAGATCGCGATGCAAAGATTGAATTTTTTCGGGCGACAATTCACACACAGGGCGAATTCTCGCTCGACGGCAAGAACGTCTGAACTGCACATGCGTGAATCTCGACGGTGGATTAACCCAACGTCGCGCTTGGAATCCTGTGATTAAATTCATCTATTCTCAATACTATTCACACACACACACACACACACACACACACACACAGCGCCCGGCAAACTATCGCAATTGTTCTAAAAAATCACAAAATTGACTGCGAATTGGATCGCGATGAAATTCGCGAACATTGGTGAAATTATTCTGTCCACACACGCAAGAAAAAACGGATTTTGGATCGCGATTTTATTTCATTTTTGTTTCTGTAGGTGTGAACGCCCCTAATATTGTAGACGGTGATCAGGGAGGGTTCGAAGTCCACGCGCTTGCGTATTGTTCGTCTACTGCCTTATCATGAATAATTCATAAGGCAATAGGTCGGCAGGTACGGAAAAAATATTCGGGGAAAGGGAAAAGCCCTACTATTTTATTTGTCTATGTGGAAGCCATAGGGGGAAGGCGATAACAATTGCCAAACTGTTGGAACAAATGTGTTCACAGTCAATCATAACGCAAGTATTTCAGTAGCTTATATCAGCTATTTTACCTTGTCACTCATAATACGGGTCCCAATGTAAGCCGGTTGTTATTCACATTCATATCATTTTATTCATGAAGTGCACCGGTGCCTATCAATTGTCATATTTTGTCTTCTCTTTCTGCTTGCTAAACTTCTGTATTGTATGCAAGTTGCTATGGCAATTACAAATATACAACCAGACGCCACCTTGACTGCATCTGACGCACAAATTACGGTTACATATTGATGGAATGTTCTTTATGTTTATATTTCACACACTACATCACTCATTGAAATTGATATCAGAATGAAGGTATTTTAATTATCCATCTTTTGACACCAAATACATGGCGATTAGAGGTTTTAGTTAAAAGTTATCTTTAAAACTCCATGTAAACACACCAAACAGGTCCTTAATACACTAATGCACGTATATGCATACAGTTAATACACATGTGGGCAAAAATGTTGTTGTTGTGGAAATCAAATCAATAACTTTGGACTGCTATAACTTTTTATTGAAACGATATAAAGATCTCTCCCTCGCACAGGATATTTTCGTTGTAGATAAGCAAATTCCTGGAAAATTATGAACAAATGCAATTCTCTAATTTTGATATATGGAAAATAATGTTTTTCGATAAAATTCATTTTTTTTGAAAAAATTCACAAAAATCATGTTTTTTACTTAAATTTGCGATGTTAATTAATCCAAAATTCTTTCAAATTGGTATCGAAATGTAGATAATTTAACTCTTGTTCATATGACAACAAACTCATGGTGGTTCAAGGTTTCCTTAAAATAAGTTTTACATAATACTATTTTGTCGTCAAAAGGGACACTTTTTCGGTGGTGGCGTCCTCCTGGCCACACCCACCTCTTAGAACATGCCAGACGGACAATTTGTTATGTGGAGCTATGCGATCTTTACATCTGTGGACATGAAAATTGTTTCCTTCCAAGCTAGGTTGACCCCCCCCCCCTGGCTCCCGGTCTAGGACCCCCCAGGAAATGAAGGAGGGGTCTGAAAATTTGAACCCCATCATTTTTGGCCAATTGGGACCCTTTTAAAGCCAAAACAGCACCAACAAAAAAAATCAACTTTGGCACAAAAATCCTACGGGAGCTGTTTCAGTGACATACCGTACCAAACTAAAAAGGGAAAGCCCTACAATTTTATTCGTCTTTGTGGAAGCCATAGGGGGAAGCTTAAAGGCCTAGCTGGGGGGGGGGGGGGGGGGGGGGGCTTGGCCGGCCTCTCGGCCAGGGATGGGGGGGGGGGGTGTAAAAGTGGGATTCATACACAGATAAATTATGGATATTATCTTTTTTTAATCACGATCAGAGTCTAACTAAAAGTGCGCTTTAAAAAAAAAAATCGCGATTATTGGGAGAGCTTTTTGCGTGTGAACAAGAGCGAGCACTTGTCAAAACGTGCGATTTTTCGCTGAGTATGAACAGTGGCAAATAAAAGTGAGAATGGAATCGCGATCCCAATCTCACGTAATGTATGCATGTGAAAGGGCATAAAGCCTCTTTATGACGAGTAAAAGGCAAACAAAAACTCCGCCGCAGACAAAACGGCTTTGGAAAACGCGGAGCAGACAACTTATTATACAGATTACCTTTGTTATATCTTGTAAAACTGGTGCAGAGGTTAATTGGTAGTGTTTACATTATCTTCTCAATTTTGTGCTATTGTTGAAAATGCAATATTTTTTCATTTGTAATGAAATGATTACAAATTGCACCTCAATAAAAGTCACAATACACAAGATTGCACTGTGTTAACTCAAACTGATTTGAATTAAATTGGGTTATTAAGGTCATAATGTAAATATACATGCAGACCATGTTTTGGCAGCAAAGATTGTTTTAAAGGCACTTTGGTGTCATCCTTTTCAGAGCAGTGTTATTCCTCCTTCCCGATACAATTTTGTCTGTTAATATATTTACAAAATTGGGTACATGGGACTTAGGGGCCGTCTGACACCTTATCCCGACGGAAATTGTTGTCAGTTTATTGTGTTCTGCAATGTCAAGTCATTAAAGTTTTGTGCTAGATGAGGTTAAAACAAGCTGACTTTGGGGGTCTGTTTTGGGAGATTTTGGGGCTTAACCCGACGGCTACGCGGTCAGGCTGAAAACATTTTTGAATTGAATTGAATTGAACTGAATTGGTTTATAAAACAAAAACAATATCACATGCAGCTCAAGGCTGATGTTGTCAGTTCCACAAAGTTATCAGATATTTACATCATTATGAAAACATTATAAAAAAAAAGCAATATTACAAAATGCCGATGGTAACATGACACAGCAACACAGCAACACAGACGTGTTATGAACCAGGGTTCCAGTGTAAGCTCTTTGTTATTCACATTCATATCATTTTATTCATGAAGTGCACCGGTGCCTATCAATTGTCATATTTTATTCTCTCTTTGCTTGCTAAACTTCTGTATTGTATACAAGTTGCTATGACAATTACAAATATACATCCAGACGCCATCTTGACTGCATCTGACGCACAAAATATTGTTGGATTGTTCTTCTTCGGACAACGTTTAAATTATCGAAGGAGCATCTACGTGGTCAGCTTTCTTTGGAAATTTACATCGCACAGGTCAGAATAGCAGCTTATACATGTACGTGAATACTGGACGATATATTGTGTGTTGCTTTGATGGAATATGAATAATGTGGAATTTTAAACACGGAAGTAGGATAAAAGAAGAGAAACGACTGTATATTGCTAGACAGTGTTGTACTGGGTATATTTTCAAGTTAGTGCTAGAGGCAAACAGACGAAAATTAAATTCAAGGAAAGAATGTCGAAAACAATCATATTGCTATTAAAGCAAAAAGTAAATTCCTTTCAGAACGAAACGGAAATCCAACACCAGATAAATATGTTGAATTCTTAAATACTTTTAGTAAGAATTATAATATGTACCAACATAAAAATAGCTTGTCTACTACAGACAAAGGGGTTCTTCTGTTTTACTGGACACAAATTCTATGTTTAAAAAAGAATGATCATTTGACCAAAAGATAAATAAACAATGAATTACCCCAAAGTGAGGATAAAGAAGTGATGAAGAAAATACAAAACTTGATTTAAAAAATGAAAATAGTTTCACAAAAGGGGGGGGGGGGAGGGGAAATCAAATACTACGAATTTCGAATATAACATACGTTAGTTATATGGTTTACCTAAAATACATCAAAGTATAACCGTATGAAAGAAAACGTTTTAAAACAGAAAAGCTCTTTCTTACAACGTAGATCTGATGTGGACTTTAAAATGAGATCAATAGTTGCAGGACCAGTATGTCCTACTCACCGTCTAAGCAACCTGATTGATATTGTACTGAAACCATATTTGAAACATGTAAAGAGCTTTATCCGAGATAGTGTAGATTTCTTGAATCATCTACCTGGAAAAGTGACGCTAATAGTTTTTTTTAATTAGTCTCTTTCTTTCTTTCTCTCTTTCACAGTCTCTTTCTCTCAATGATGATGATGATGATGATCGGTAATTCTATTTCATTTATCAGGCTCCGTTTTTTTTGTCTTCCCTTTCAATTTATTCTTCGGCCTCCCACCGCTCTCAACTTTTTTTTTCTCTTTTTTTTTCTCTCTCTCTCTCTCTCTCTCTCTCTCTCTCATACTTCTCTCTTCTCCTAATTGCACCCATCTCTTATCTCTTTTCCCCTTCTTTTTTTCTTTTTGTGTCTGCTTATTCTCCTCTCCTACCTTCCTGTCTCCCCTTCGCTGTGTGCCTTATGTAGGTCAATACTCTGATCAGCATGGCTTCTGAATTCAGCTCTGCAGAGGGCGTCTGTGAAGGAGACGACTGTACGGCGAATGCAGATCTGACTTTCTACGTGAAGGAGGAGAAGAAGCTCTGCCATGACTGCGCCTCTAAAAAGGAATGCTTCGGAAAAGCAAGAAAGGGTGGGCCTAATCTGTATTGTGAGAAACATGATAAACATATTGATTGGTATTGCAAAACACACGGCGTAGCTTTATGTATTTCATGCGTTGTGATAGATCATCATGAAAAGCCTTGCGTGCGACAGGATTTAGAGGACGCAATTATGGAAAATAAAGCTAAGCTCAACATTCTAAAGAAAAAGGCGATGGAGAAGTTGGAGTTATGTCGAGTCCATGGAAAGCACATTCGTCAGTGTAGACAAACCGCCGACGAACATCTGCAAAGTATCAAAGATGAGGTTGATTCCGTAATCGAAAAGGCGATTGCAGGCGACAAAGTCAGGGAACAGAATGATGCAGCTAAAATTGACCAGGAGATTGATGGGAAAAACCAAAAACTTCAAGAGGAGATTCAAAAGATCCAGGAAAAGATTCGAAAGAACAATGAGGAGAGAGAGAAGCGACGCCAAGAAAACAACACAAATGCAAAGAAAAGACAAGAACCAATAAATAATAAACAATGCGATCTTCATGCTGACGTTCAAAGCATCGCTCAAGAGATCGGGAGAAAGGTTGGCAAGTTGGAGGAATCATGGAAAGATGACACGAAAAGCACAGAGAATGCAAACCAGACACTTGACTCGGTACTCGAAGACGATCAAAACATTGTCAAAGACGGGCATCGTGTGAATACATCAGTTAGTGATACACTAAAAAGGCCACTGGATGAGGGTGAGGTGAAAGAAATGAATCGTGTTGTATCAGGTGTGAGGTTTGTGAAGGGTGTTTGGAGGGAGATGATGTATGATGGGAGGATTGATGGGTTTGATGGGGAGTGGAAGCTCATTGATACAATCAATGTGACAAATGACATCACATACCCGGTCATTGTAGGATGCTTGGATGAATGGAATGTGATTGTCAGAGATAGGCTATTAGGTTGTACGCATACATACATGTTAAATTTGAACACTAAACATATACAGAGAGTGATAAACTGTAGTGATACATCATGGGTTGGGTCCTGTGCAGTGCTGAATGATGACAAGGTAGTATGCGGTAAAGCGTACTTAGGTAGTACAGGAGACAGTTTGAATGGATGCATCAGTGTGTATGACAGACAGTGGAAGCTCATCAATGACGTCACAATACCAAGAAACACGACGGTTGATATCGCACAGGTGAATGTTGCAGCTGACCAGGATGGGATGATCATCGCTGCCGAGGTGTTTCAGTCTAAGATATACTTCATCAACCCAGCTGATGGTAAGATTATCAATACCATCACGTGTAAAGAGAATATATGGAGGTGTGATATGCTGTCATCAGGTCACATCATCGCTCGACCCTCACCACCAGATCGTAGAGCGCTCATCATTGACAGAGAGGGTGCTCAAAGGGAAATCCCCCACAATGATGTCATCATGAATGTCTGCGTTGATCCTATGACAGACGACCTCTACGTCGTGACATTAGATGAGGAGTACAAGTTGTTTGTGATTGATCAGGTGATGGGTGAGGGTGATATGAAGAAGAGAAGAATAGCATCATTCGCTCTATCAACAAAAATGGTGGAGGAACTTGACAGGAGGGCTCACCTCCACTCGTCTCGAGTGATAATGACGTCATCAGGAAAAATGATTGCTTGCGATGGAGACAATATTCTCGTATTCAGAAAGCTATTCAGCCTCTAAACTAATCATAAACAATCTTTACATTTGATTTTGACTACTACTTTGGTGGAAGAATACTACATTTTATCATTTACCTAATCTCATAAAAAAATCCCAATAAAGTGAAGAATTTTTTTTGAAGAGAATGTTGATTCGTAAAAATATTCAGCCAGCAATAATTCTTTTTTCATGTTCCCTTTTATATCCGTCTCATTCAATCTATTTATTTTCAATACTCATATCCGCATTCTGACTATTGAAATGAAAACATTCTTAACGGGTGAATGAATTAATTTTGACGAGGCATTTACAAGGATTTGTGCATTAAATTTGGTAACATTCTATTCCGAGGGTACCGTGGACAACAACATTTCTTGGCAGATTTGTATTACCTAAATCCTGGCTCAATACGTTTAGGACGATCCCGATTTATAGAACAGTGCAGATAATAATCATTGAAATGGATATACAAAGTGTGGAAGGTCATATTGTTAAAATATCTCAGAAAATTCAGGAATATTCGCGGAGTTTCCATTTTTCGTTCACATTACAGGTTAAACATTCCCGTATAGTATCAACGTACCGCGCACGTGCCGGATTCACTCTTTTTAAATTTACACGACAAACTTCTTACCAAAGTTTGAGGTCAGACTGGCAAAAGGCCCTGAATTTAGCATGAAAAATATACTGAAAATCAAATGTAAAAAATGTATTGGCTCTTGCTGTAGTCGATTTGTATCTCACCATATATTGCATTTATCAGTAACATTAATATTTCAATTTACGATTTGTTGTAAAAAAATACGATTGATTGGAGAAGATACCATTAATTTTGAGGAGATAAAAATTGATCATAATTAGTTATGTTACAGGACTTTGGAGTGATTATGGCAGGAAACTAATTTCTCACAAATTGATATGAATATTCATGAGGAATTTTTGATAGTTTGATATCGAGAGTTGTGTGGTCAGACTCTTAGAAATTCCTGGAGTCAATTTTTTGGAATATACGCTAGACAGTGTGAACACACCTATATTCAGCGTAATTAAAAGCTTTCGAGTTATTACATACAAAATCATATGTTTGATGAACGTATGTGCGAATAGACCACAAGTCTGGGTCAGCGATTTGAACTTTTTTATTGTTATTACATGCAATATAAATAGAATATAGTAATCTACGATATAAAAATAGTGTACAATAGTTTTCATCATGATTTCTTGAAGGATAGATAGCATGCATGATGGTTCATTCCTGGTTGTAGTTACCTTTTCATGTACATACCTCGGCAACTGGTGTTAATTTTTTTTTTCTTCAATGTCAATAATTCAATGTATTTTATGTCATATTATCATCTTTTAAAGTTGAAGCTATTTAAAATTGTATCTATACGGAAACATTCTTGAAATTTCGCGAAAATGTAACAAAAGATACGTAATAGAAGTTTTAGCATTATATACATTTATTTGCATTTCGGAGCTTTGAATTCCCGATGTTGAGAGCAAATAGTGTTTTCAATAGGAGACGATGTGCTTCCTTGAAACTTGAGTTGTGAAAATTAAATCAATGTTTAATATTTTAATCGTTGGTGAATATATAGCGTGTTTTTGCCTCGTTTTGTATTTTCAATCATTTGCCACAAACTCATAATCATATACGTAAGTGTAAATACATATGTAGGCTCATGGTTATAAATATATCTGGTGTTAATTACATTTTAGTACCGGTTATTGGTCATTTCTGACGCAAAGACTTTCGAAAAGCAACGGAAGGCAATTTCATTATCTTTGTCCATCACTCTTTGAGAAGGGTGAACATTACCATGACGTACAACGAAATCCGAACATGATTTAAATTGGATATACAATAAGGCATTGGAATTGGCCCTGAGGTGATTATTACTAACTACTCTGGCGATGGAAAAAAATCAAAGAGTGTTTAAAAGAGACATAACCATCCGTTCCCCCCAAAAGGTTTTGTTATTGTACATCAAATGTTCAGTTCGAACTGTACAACCATCCTGCTGTATATAGTCTAAAACGGTGTTTGTAAAATAAATCTAAATATATAAGGTAGTGAAATGCTCATGTGTTATCATTGTACAAAAATGAATTTCAATGTAGATACAAATACTGAAGTTTCATAAGTTGTAGTAAAATCGCTTCGATGAATGATTATGTTATATTTTCATTGCTGGTTTATTTGATCCGATATACTGTTAAGAGTTATCAGAAATATTTAAAAAAAATAGATTCCTTGTTGTAAAGTATGAGTATTATCTAGACTGTATGTTTGTTTATTTCAAGAGTGTTGATGACATGGACATGACACAACTTTCATTTTGTACGCATGAAATATTTGCCTGTATTGTTAATTAGTTTTTATTATCTTTGAAGTGTAAGGAATTTGGTCATTTGTTGCGTATCTGTAATCAAGTGTAATTGCTTACATTTGGGAAAGATTTCTTTTTATAGTTTTCCCTAATATGAATTCATATGTTCTTCAATATTGTATAAATATACAGTGTATTGAAATACGTATCAAAGATATTTTCAGGGTTATCATTCTGCAGATATATCAATTGATTTTATAAGTTGGAGTAAAATCACTTAGACGAATATGTTTTATTTACATTCTTGTTTGTTTGTTTGTTTGAGTGTTTTTATTTTTTAACTGACTACTCGGTAACTGATTTGCTTACTTGCTTTGTTAGTAAAAGATAAATTCCATGATATATGAGACAGCCTGTACCAACCACCCGTTCCAAACGAAGGTTTCGTTATGGTGTGTCACACGTTTAATCTAAACTATTATTTGTTTGTAAAATGCTGTCTCTAAAATCAATAATACATGAGGTAGTGAAATGCCTATGTGTCATCATTGTATTCATGAATTTCAATGTAGATATATAAATAATTTATGTTGAAGTAAAATCGCTCGGAAGAATGATTATGTTTTATTTTCATTCTTGGTATATTTGGACCGATATACTGTTAAGAGTTATCAGAAATATAAGAAAAATAGATCCATTGTGGTATAGTGTGAATTCAATCTATACTGTTTGTTTGTTTGTTTCAAGATTTTGATACCCAGGAAAACGACGTTACTTTCATTTTGTCATGCATAAAATATATATCCCTGTATTGTAAAATATCATTTTGAAGTGTAAGGAATTTGGTCTTTTATAGCGTATCTGTAATCGAGTGGAATTACTCACATTTGGGAAAGATGTCTCATAACGCTTTCCCTAACATGAGTTCAAATGTTCTTCAATATTTTATACTATACACAGTGTAGTTAAATACGTAATGTCATTGTATAAAATATATTTTAGTGTTATTATTCAATGTTTAAATTGCATTGTATATAAATATGTGATATTATAAGATGGAGTAAAATCACGTAGACTAGAATGTATTATTGATATTCTTGGTTTGTTTGCTTGTTAGTTTGTTGTACCTGACTACTCGGTAATTATTAGCTATTTAGTTTAGTTGCTTGGTTAATATAGGCAGATTAATTGACCAAGATCCATTCCATGATTAAAGAGACAGCTGCATGTAACAACCACCTTTTCAAAATGAAGGTTTTGTTATGGTGTGTCACATGTTCAGCCAAAACTATTATCTGTTGTAGAGTAAAACATTGTCTCTAAAATAAAGACAAAATTATACAGCTTTAAATGTAATGTACTTACTGCTACATGAAATATATTAATACCCGTTTGATAGTTATAGCATAGCCTTTTCTTAGAAAGGGATTTGTGTATATTAGTATTTGATTTCAATTGTTTGATCTGATAATATAGAAAATGAATATAATAAAATGTACAAATGCATAATGAAGATAAAGTACATACATAACAGCATGTAGGTGCTGCAATAAGCGTTATATAAATTTGACTATTATTATTATTTTTGTTATTATTATTATCATTAAGATTATTGTCGTTATCATTACAATCATTATCATTATTATTATCATCATTATTATTATTGTTATTATTATTATTGATAATATAATATTTCCTTTCGTTATATAATGATATATATATTGTTGTTTAATCTGATATAATATTTCGCATACACGTATATACAAGATGTAAAACTGATGTCCTTTTATTTACATCACTGGTTGAGGGTACAGTTATATTTTAGTTCGTCTTGTAGCAAAGTAATGATATATCTATTCAGATTTCAAGGTGGTGTGTCCCTCTTGAGGCTGAAAATATAAAGTTAATTGTGTGAATTCTATGGTAAACAAGAGACAATACCAACTAAAAACTCCCCTGAAAAGATTAGAACTGGTAATTGCCTTTATGTGGAATTATACCGACCGTTTATAGCGGGAACTCGTTTCGAAAAATTTTCGTAGAACATTCTAGAAAGTGAATGGGTTTCCTTGCATAATTTTAATACTAGGACACTGCAAACGTTATAATTTCACAGATAGGACATACCTGATATACCGGTATTCATAATTCCCGCACAAATTCTACAAAATTCGATGTTGGCTGCAAAAGGGATACACTACCTTTAACATCTTATGGAAATACATGTAGAAAGACAGTACAACTTTGTAAGCAGAATATGAAAACTGTATTTGTAGAATATCTTATCTTATCAGCTGGTAGAGTTTAATTTGGCAAACAAAGAATAGGAGTGATGGTGGTATAAAGAATTAGTGCCTTAACGCATGACTTTCTTTTCTGATTAAAAACTATCAACATTGCTTGAATTTGTTTAAGACACAAGGAAATAATTGTAATTCATTGCTTGCTTTCATTTAGTAATGTTCGGGAATTGTTCTTCTTTTGTATGCTTGCTTTCTAATGAAAGATGACCACATATTCATGTAACAGTTTTGTTCATGCGAAAGGTTTAGATGTGATTATTATTTTTTATCAAAACAAAGAATTCTTGTTTATGATTCGGACTGTTTCTCTAATCCACAGTGTTTATCTCTCTCATGTGTCAGTTTTCTTTCTAAATAAAAGTACCCATCACTCCACGAGCAGCTCTTGGCAGACTCGTTATTTCGTGTGTCACAATATGTTTTCAAATATCATAACATTTACATTTCCTTGTATGTATAGTCTTATATGCCTATTCTATCTCCCACTTTTTTTAATCCCTCTCCCTCTTTCTCTCTCTCTCTTTCTCTCCTCTCCCTCTTTCTTTCTTTCATCCCCTATCTCTCCCACTCATTCTCTCTTTCCCCCTATATATTGTTCTCTCTTCCACTTCTCTCTCGATATATATCTGTCTCTCCGTCTCTCTCACACCCCCCCTCTCTCTCTATCTCTCTCTATCTCTCCACACTTCCATTATCTCTTTCAGCCTCTGTATCCCAAAGAATGAAAGAACAAACAAATCGCAGTGAGATAATTACTCCTCCTGTTGAGAGTCAGAAGGGCTTTACTTCAATTCAACATTCATTATGAACACTAGAAGAAGACATTAATATACAAGTACAATAATATAGTGCGTATTCTTACTCATGCAATGTCCTACTTTTTGAAAATGATGAGCCCAAACCTGGTAGCTAAACTCACTTATATAAGTAGTTTTTAATGAAACTGAATTCGTACTAGATCTACAAACGATATCCATAATCTGAATTCGTAGCTTTTCGAATTGAAATAATTATGGTTCTCAGAAACAGTCCAGGATTCAAAGTCATCTAATATTCCGTAGAACACGAGTAAACATTATGAAAAAAATCTTTTTGAGGGTTAGAAAAAGACACTCATTTATCAAGCGATTGTTAACAATCTCAGACAGATTAATTGTATCAACTATAATTTTTCATATAGATCCAGAATCCATATTAATCCATTGTTTATGAGAATCGGATGGCTGGCTGGCAGGCTGTTCCTGTATTATGTAGATTAATGTACGATGGATTACGCCTACGGGTTAACTGGTTTGTATTTTTGAGCGGATAAGTTTTGGCGGGGCATATTAAATTGTACAATTTTTTTTCTCGAGAGCCATAATCCATAGACAGGCTATTTATATCTTCTCCGTTCTTTGACATTCCGGTCTATGAGATATCATGATGATAATTATGAAATCAAAGTTGATTGGAAAGATGTTAAAAGTGAGGTAAAATCACCATCAACTTTCTGCTCCTCCCTCATCGAACGAAAGGTTAAGTCGGAAGAGCGTCTGTCTGTCGAAACAAAGGTCATAGGTTCGAATCCAAGCCAGGCAGATGGCTGACGCCCCCGCTGTACGTTAACGTGAACCCATCCCACACCCCCACCCCACCTCAACTCCCAGGTATAGACGTAGGACAAGTTTCAATGAGAAAGTCTCCGTCCCTAGAATAGGACGTTAAATGGACTCATATTGAATCGGAGTCACCTTTGCATACTCTGAATGGACTCTTGGTGATAGATTGGTAACTCTACACGAGTCATCTTAATCAGTTTACCGTGAGACCAGCAGTCATGTCTGTCAACACGGTTACAAGTTGCACTAACTGTTATAAGATACTGAAATTACTGCGTTTGACTGGCTGTCAGCGGATCACTGACTGAAATTTGGCACTTGTTATGAAACATGGCCCTGGGCGTGCTGTATAATTAGTTCGTTTTCCCCAGGTATACGGGTGATTTTTAGGTGAACCGTTATCAATAATAAAAAAAAAATCATCGTCATCGCGGATAGGTTATCAGCTCAGCATTGAATTTTCTTCCTCAGTATTTCATAATCGTAAATGTCAATATTAGCAAATAAGGCACATGATCGCGAACAAATAAATACTTTGAACATTAGATTTTATGATATACGTGCTTTGTTTCATGAACTCAATTGTCATTTTCAAGAACTTGGAACGGCATGTGCATCTTTCTACTGACAATGTTGTAGATTGTTTTCTTTGATGTTTCTCATGATCAAAAACAAAATATATACTTTGAACTAAAAAATTACCTCTACAAAATGATTGTAGGCTTTGTTCCATAAACTCAACTTTTAATTCAATAACTCGGAACGGCTTAGGCGTCTATCTACTAACAACGTTGCAGCTTGTTTTCTTTGACGTTTCTCGTCCTTTATTTTCTCAACGTTAAGCCGCTCGCTCCATCTCTAAAAGACTGTGAGTATTATTGACTATAAACAGTTTCAGTGTGTTACACTGACTGATAAAGTTTATCCTACCTTGACGTATTAGTACATAATTATATGATGATGTGCTGGCAAATATGGATGTGGTTGTAATCAACACAGCCATGTAAACACTGGTTTAACAATGAAATACTATTTTTTTAAGCTTTACTCTAGCGTCTGATGGCCTCGGCAAGAATAACGCACACATCTCCTTAACTACTAAAACTTTTGCTGACAATCGATCGCTACTTTTGTCAAATTTGTAATAATATTTTTAACTACATGTATATACATTTGTTTTGATGATCAAATGAAGGAAGTTTAGAGGAACGTTAATTTGATGCAAAATATTATTAACATCATGAACAGTTTAAATCTTTGTGCATCTCACTGTTTTCATGAATTGAAGTGATCTGACTTGTCTTCTAGTTGTCTCAATTTCATTAAAAAAAAATTATTCTAGATTTGTGATTTGAGGATTTCGTTTGGTTCAATGATTTAATGATAATTGACTGTAATAAGGAAGTTATAAATCGGTATAAAATGGGGGGGGGGGGGGGGCTCGAATTGCTATGTAAATTTTAAACAGTTTGAATCTGTGGCGTTTCTAGACCTCGGCGTCTGTGGCAAAGCAGGAGAGTTAACGGTCATCCATATATTTTAGCATGGAGGGATGGGAGTGTCCCCAAATCAAAATAAAAAGCTGAATATCACTGTTGTACTCTCTCGCAGTAAGTTTCTTGAGAGTGTGTCTCGTACAGAATATAGCGCGTTTCATCTCACTACTAATAACTAAAATGATTCCGTACGTTGCTAAATCTGACGTGTTTGTTCTCTGTCAGAAATCATTAAAAAGGGGCAAATTGCCCCCTTGCTCTCCTTCAAATACGCTTGTGGTTCCAATAATACCGATATAAGGGCAATTGTCACTTCAAATTTAGCCAGACACCACCTCATATTCAGGCAGCGAGGTGGTCTATTTGACTGTAATAAATTATAATCATGTATTATTTAGTACATGTATGTTTCCCGTCTGATATTTTCATGACTAAATTACATTGTCATCGTTAAAAAGTTTCAAATACTTTTGTTCATTTGTAAAATATAAAAACAAGAAGTTTGTATTGCTTCGTGAGAATCACTTCACTGTTGAGATAAATGTTGCGAAGTAGAAACCTAAACTATTTACAATATTAAGAACCTCTAGAGGGTTTGTTAGTGGAATCTTAAATCTTGAATCTTGAAGAATTACTCTCCCAAAAGCGTGAACGCTGTCCTGGAGAGGGCTGTGCTGTGTTGCGTGCTGTTGGTGATGTGCTGTTGGTGAAGTGATAATGTTGAATTCATCACCGACTTTCCTCGAAATGAATGCACGGCACAGATTAACCTAAACACTTTATAGTCATATTCGCTTTTATTCTGAGAGAATAATTAAGAAACAAAGGAAGGTATTTTGAATAACAATCTTTTCCCCCCAAACCAGGGAATACAAAACTATTTGTCCATCCTATATTTGCACATGTTTATCAATTTCATTTTACGTAAAAGGTACCCCCACAACATTGTTTTCTCCATATTTGGGTTCATGAAAGAACAACTGAGCAACTAAGAACTCTTTGCATGCTTTAATGAACTTTTCTTGATACTTACAGAACCTTAAAAAGTTCCTAGAATGGGTCTGGTTCTCTTTTTAGAACCACTATGAAATGTCAAGAACCCACTTAGAACTATTTCCCTGAGAGTGTTGCAAAATTGTGCCCATTCATGTATAGGCCTATGTAGACGCTGCATGTATTTTCGTAAGAATGGCGTGTTATGTGTAACCGGTAACTGCGCGCTTAAATTCCTATTGTGCTGTGACGTACATGTATATAGCAAATTTCCAAGGGGAATTTTTTGAGACAATGCGGACATCTTTAAAACGGTGTATGCTGAAATTGTATTTACCCTAGGGCCCAGAACCTTTCCGAGTCTTCATTCAAGCCCTGCAAATATGATTGTTATCTTACCTCGTTTTGCTAAAGAGGAGATTATATACATTTTCTTTCAAAGTTCAAGATTTGTGTTATATTTGTAAAGTGATTACAATTTGATATGGAATACTACGGATAAACGTGTGATACGTGTTTAATATATTCCCCCTTTTTATCTTCATCTTTCTTTCTCTTCTGTCTTCTTCTTCTTATTTTTCCTCTAATTCTTCTTTCCCTTCTACCTTCTTGAAGTAAACATGATTTCTTGGTTGAATTATATCTACAGGTCAATACTCTGATCAGCATGGCTTCTAAATTCAGCTCTACAGAGGGCGTCTGTGAAGGAGACGAGTGTGAGGCGAAAACAGATCTGACTTTCTATGTGAAGGAGAAGAAGAAGCTCTGCCATGACTGCGCCTCTAAAAAGGAATGCTTCGGAAAAGCAAGAAAGGGTGGGCCTAATCTGTATTGTGAGAAACATGATAAACATATTGATTGGTATTGCAAAACACACGGCGTAGCTTTATGTATTTCATGCGTTGTGATAGATCATCATGAAAAGCCTTGCGTGCGACAGGATTTAGAGGACGCAATTATAGAAAATAAAGCTAAGCTCAACATTCTAAAGAAAAAGGCGATGGAGAAGTTGGAGTTATGTCGAGTCCATGGAAAGCACATTCGTCAGTGTAGACAAGCCGCAGACGAACATCTGCAAAGTATCAAAGAAGAGGTTGATTCTTTAATCGAAAAGGCGATTGCAAGAGACAAAGTCAGGGAACAGAATGATGCAGCTAAAATTGACCTGGAGATTGATGGAAAAAACCAAAAACTTCAACAGGAGATTCAAAAGATCCAGGAAAAGATTCGAACGAACAATGAGGAGAGAGAGAAGCTACGCCAAGAAAACAACATAAATGCAGAGAAAAGACAAGAACCAATTAATAATAAACAATGCGATCTTCATGGTGACATTCAGAACATCGCTCAAGAAATCAAGAGAAAGATTGGCGAGTTGGAGAAATCATGGCAAGATGACACAAAAAGCACAGAGAATGCAAATCAGACGCTTGACTCGGTACTCGAAGACGATCAAAATATTGTCAAAGACGGGCATCATGTGAATACATCAGTGAGTGATAAACTAAAAATGCCACTGAATGAGGATGAGGTGAAAGAAATCAATCGTGTTGTATCAGGTGTGAGGTTTGTGAAGGGTGCTGGGAGGGAGATGATGTATGATGGGAGGATTGATGGGTATGATGGGGAGTGGAAGCTCGTTGATACAACCAATGTTAGACATAAAATCACACACCCGGCCATTGTAGGATGCATAAATGAATGCAATGTGATCATCACAGATATGCAATTAGGTCGTGTGCATACACACTCGTTAAATTTGAACACTAAACATATTCGGAGAGTGATAAACGGCAGTGATACATCATGGGTTGGGACCTGTGCGGTGCTGAATGATGACAAGGTAGTATACGGTAAAGCGTACGAAGGTAGTACAGGAGACAGTTTGACTGGTTGCATCAGTGTGTATGGCAGACAGTGGAAGCTCATCAATGACGTCACAATACCAAGAAACACGACTTATGATACCACACGGGTGGATGTCGCAGCTGACAAGGATGGGATGATAATCGCTGCTGAGGCGGGTCAGTCTAAGATATACGTCATCAACCCAGCTAACGCTAAGATTATCGATACCATTATATGTAAAGAGAATATAAGGATAATTGATATGCTGTCATCAGGTCACATAATCGCTCGACCCTCACTACCAGATGGCAGAGCGCTCATCATTGACAGAGAGGGTGCTCAAAGGAAAATCACCCACAATGATGTCATCGCGAATGTCTGCGTTGATCCTAAGACGGACGACCTCTACGTTGTGACATCAGATTATAAGTACAAGACGTGTGTGATTGATCTGGTAAAGATTGAGGGTGATATGAAGAAGAGAAGAGTAGTTGTATCATTCCCTCTATCACCAAGAGCGGCGAAGGGATTTGACTTGAGGAATCACCTTCTTATGTCTCGAGTGATGATGACGTCTTCAGGGAAAATGATTGCTTGCGATAGAGACAATATTCTTGTATTTAAAAAGCTATTCAGCCTCTAAACCAATCATAAAACGATCTATTTGAGTTTGATCACTGTTTTTGTGGAAGAATGCTACATTTATTTTTGTTATTTTCCTAACCGCATACAAATCCCAATAAAGTGAAGAAAAATGATCGAAAAGAATGTTGATTTCCCTTCTTTATCCATCTTATTCAAGCTCTTGATTTGTTTAATATCGTTTATTGGTTGATATTACGAATGGGTTAAATAAATGTAGCTCGATCGGTTAGGGAAGGAATTAAGAAGTATTATAGGCTCAGTGCATAGGGAGAGACTAGGCATTTGAAAATATTGAGGGGTTCATAGCCTTTAGGACCGGTTCAGGCTTGTATACCGGTCCATGTGCATTTAATAGGCCATTTTCGTAATGTAATCAAAATTAATACACAAATCTTTTTAAGTGCCTCGTTACAAATTATTTCATTCACCTGTTACTTGTTGTATTTCAATAGTCAGAAGGCGAAATGCAAACATTTCGTGTTGTTAGGTATTAAAGACAAACATTATGGATTGTAATATATTATTCATTACAGGTGAATGATTAATTTGTAACGAGCACTTAAAAAGATTTGTGCATTAAATTTGATTACATTTGATTTGATTTTGTAAGAATAATTTCGAGAGTTGTGTGGTCGGACTTTTAGAAATGCCTGGAGTCAAATTTCTTGGAATATTCGCTAAACAGTGTGACCACACCTATTTTCAGCGTAATTAAAAGCTTTCGAGTTATTACATACAAACCAAATATTTGATGAACGTATTTTTGAATAGACCACAAGTCTGGGTCAGCGATTTAAACTTTGTTATTG
The DNA here is from genome assembly GCA_035222895.1 of Strongylocentrotus droebachiensis. NCBI lineage: Eukaryota > Metazoa > Echinodermata > Echinoidea > Camarodonta > Strongylocentrotidae > Strongylocentrotus > Strongylocentrotus droebachiensis. The sequence continues at coordinate 293,645 of JAVYIG010001394.1, read as the reverse complement.
TCATAAATGTAATATAATCTGAAAATAGTAATCTACACATTAAGAATAGTCATTTATACGATAGTATATCCTGATTTCTTGCAGGTTAGATATCATGTATGATGGTTTATTTCTGGCTGTAGTTACCTTTTCGTGTACATACCTTGGCAACTGGTGTTTAGTTTTCTTTTCAATTTCATTTATACAATGTATTTTATGTCATGTTCAATTTGTTAAAGTTTAACTATTTAAGACAGTCATGATAATTCGTGAAAATGTAACAAAGGATACGTAGTAGAACTTTTAACATTATATACATTTATTTGCATTACGGAGCTTTGCATTCCCGATCAAACGATTCATGATAGTCTAAACGATGTGCTTTCTTGGAACTTTAGTTGTGAAAATGAAATCAATGTTTAATATTTGAACCGTTATTGAATTAATAGCGTGTTTTTGCCTCGCTTTGTATATTCAAACATCCGCCACAAACTCAAATTCATCTACTCCAGTGTAAATATGTAAATACCTATTTGGTTTCATGGTTATGAATATCTGGTGTTAATTCCATTTTAGTATTGCGTAATGGGTCTTGATCTATTCTGACGCAAAGACTTTCGACAATCAACGGAAGGCAATTTCATTATCTTTGTACATCATTTTTTGAGAAGGGTGAACGTCACCACGATGTGAAACGTAGTCCAAAGATTAATATTGGATATACAACAGGGCATTGAAATTGCCCCTCAGTTTATTATAATAGTTATACCAACTACTCTGAAGATGGACAAAAATCAAAGCGGAGAGTTTAAAAGAGAAAGTCTGAAACAAGCATCCGTTCCCCCCAAAAGGTTTTGTAATTGTACATCAAATGTTCAGTTTGAACTGTTCAACTATCCTGATGTATCTAGTCCAAAACGGTGTTTGTAAAATAAATCTAAATATAGGTAGTAAAATGCTCATGTGTTATCATTGTACAAATGAATTTCAATGTAGATACAAATACTAAAGTTTTATAAGTTGGAGTAAAATCGCTTCGATGAATGATTATGTTATATTTTCATTGCTGGTTTATTTGGTCATATTATACGGTTTAGAGTTATCAGAAATATTAGAAAATATATTCCTTGTTGTAAAGTATGAGTATCATCTAGTCTGTATGTTTGTTTATTTCAAGAGTGTTGATAACGTGGACACGGCATTTACTTTCATTTGTTATGCGTTAAATATGTGCCTGTATTGTTAAATAGTTTTCATTATCTTTGAAGTGAAAGGTATTTAGTCATTTGCAGCGTATCTGTAATCAAGTGTAATTGCTTACATTTGGGGAAGATTTCTCCAGATGGTTTTCCCTAACATGAATTCATCTGTTCTTCAATATTTTATAAATATACATTTAATAAATATACATTTATAAAATATTGAAGAACAGATAGTGAAATACGTTTCAAAGATATTTTCAGGGTTATTATTCTGCAGATGTATCAATTGATTTTATAAGTTGGAGTAAAATCACTTAGACGATTATGTTTTATTTACATTCTTGTTTGTTTGATTTTTTTTTTTACCTGACTACTCGGTAATTATTTGTTTACTTGCTTTGTTAGTATATGCAGATTGATAGACAAAGGTCCATTCCATGATTAAAGAGACAGCTGCCTGAAACAACCACTCGTTCCAAATAAAGGATTTGTTATTGTATGTTCAGCCCTAACTATCTCCTATATATACATGTAGGAAAAACGCTGTCTCTAAAATCAATAATAATACATACATGTAAGATAATGAAGTGCACATGCGTTCTTATTGTATGTATGAATGTCGACGTAGATATAAAAAAAGGAAGTTTTATAAATTGGAGTAATTCGCTAGGAGGAATGATTATGTTTTCGTTTCATTCTTGGTTTATTTGGTCCGACATACTGTTAAATATTAGACAAAATAGATTAATTTCTTTCATGAAATATATTTCCTCGTATTGTAAAATAGTTACCACAATATTTATAATTAAGATATTTGGCCATTTGTAGTGTAGATGTAATCAAGTGTAATTGCCTATGTTTAGGAAAGATTTCAAAGATGTTCTTTAATATTCTATTCATATACACAATGTAGTTAAATATGTTATTTTATTGTCTCAAATATATTTTCAATACTGTTAGTCTAATAAATTAATAAATTGCAGCGTAGATAAACACGTAGTTTTATAATTCTTAGTCTTTTTTTTTTTTTTTACCTGACTACTCGGTAATTATTTGCTTAGTTGCTCGGCTAAAATTTAGTTACAAAGGTCCATTTCATGATCAAATAGACAGCCTGAAACCAACACCCGTTCCAACTCACGGTTTTTATTATTAGTCTGTGTCATAATGTTCAGCTCAAAGTATATAACGTTAACGCTGTCTCTAAAATAAAGACGTCATTATACAGCTGTTAATTCAGTGTACATACTGCTTCATTAAATATCATTTGATAGTGTGACATAATTTTTTTTTTAGTAGGATTTGAGTTCATTAGTGTTTAATTTCACTTGTTTGATAATTATTATTGTTAGTCTTATCATAATCATTGTTATTGGTATATAGTTATGAGACAGCCTTTCCTTTCATTATATTATAACATGTATATAGAATCGTTTGATTTAATATGATAATCTTTAGCAAAAAAAGGGTCTAAAACCGAAGTATAATATTTACATCATTGGTTAAGGGTACAATTATTTTGTTAGTTTGTCTTGTAGGAAAGCAATGGTAGTTTTATTCAGATTTTACATTATTTTAATGGAAGTACATGTAAGGAAGAAAGTACAAATTTGTAAGCAGAATATGAATACTGAATTTGTAGAATATCTATAATATCTTATCAGCTAGAAGAGATTAATTTTGCAAACAAAGGATCGGAGTGATAGCGGTATAAAGAATAATTGCCTTTCTTTTCTAATAAAGCGGTATCAACGTTGCTTGAATTCACCCATGTGATATTACACAAGGAAATATAATGCATTGCTTGCTTGAATTTGTTCATGTTTAGGAATCGTTTCTTCTTTTGTATGCTTGCCTAACTGTACATGTATTATACATTTTTTTCATGTGAAGGATTTTGATGCGATATGATTATCTCTCTTTGTTTTTAAATTAAAGCAAAATAATTCGTTCTTCAATCCACGGTGTTAATCTTCATCATGTATTGGTTTGCATTCTAAATAAAGGTACCCATCACTACACGAGCAGCTTCCGACAGTCTCATTTTTTCGTGTGTCATAAATACCTTCAACATGTGATGACGTACATACCTCTGTCTTTTCATTTCTATTCTTATATGTCTTTAACATACCAGTATGCCAGTACACCTTTTCTAGAAATTGTTATACCTCTGTCTTCTACTTCCTAACCCCCTCTCTCCCTCTTTCGTTCGCTATCTCTCAATTTTCTTTCTTTCTTTCTTTCTCCCAATCTCTCTCTCTGTCCCTCTCTCTCTGTCCCTCTCCCTCCATCCCTCAAATTCTCCCTCCTCACATGTCTATAACATACCAGTATGCCAGTACACCTTTTCTAGAAATTGTTCTACCTCTGTCTTCCACTTTCTAACCCCCTCTCTCTCTTTCGTTCGCTATCTCTCCATTTTCTTTCTTATTTTTTCTCTCTCTCTCTCTCTTTCCGTCTCTCTCTGTCCCTCTCCCTCCATCCCTCAAATCCTCCCTCCTCACATGTCTATAACATACCAGTATGCGAGTAAACAAATACACATACGCATATAAATCGTTCCCATTCTGTATTTATCTACTTTAAATCCATCTCCCTCTTTATTTATCTCCCTCTCTCTCTTTCTCTCCTACTTTTTCCCTCTTTCTCCCCATTTTTCTCTCTTTTTTCTCTTTCCTTCTTTTCTCCTCTAGCTATCTCCATCTCTCTCTCTCCCCATTATGTTTTGTTCTTCCCCTCTGTCTATCTCTTTCCCTCCCTCTCTCCCTCGCATTCTCCTTCTCTCTCCATCTCTCTCTATCTATCTTTCCACACTCCATTTATCTCTTTCAGCCTCTGTATCCCAAAGAACGAAAGAACAAACAAATCGCAGTGAGATAATTACTCCTCATGTTGAGAGTCAGAAGGGCTTTACTTCAATTCAACATTCATATGACAAAAAGAAGAAGACATTCATACACCTTTACTAGAAATTGCTCGACATCTGTCTTCCACTTCCTAACCCCCCCCCTCTCTCTCTTTCGTTCGCTATCTCTCCATTATCTTTCTTATCATCTCTCTCTTTCGTTCGCTATCTCTCCATTATCTTTCTTATCATCTCTCTCTCTCTCTCTCTCTCTTTCCGTCTCTCTCTGTCCGTCTCTCTCCATCCCTCAAATCCTCCCTCCTCACATGTCTACAACATACCAGTATGCCAGCAAACAAATACACATACACATAAAAATCGTTGATAGTACTGATAGTACTAGTAGTAGTAGGCGAGTACTACGTACTACTAGATCTGCATACTAGTAGACCGACAATACAACTCACGCAGAAAACATTGCGTGGGACTGTAATGACCTATCTCGCCATTTCGTAACTTGATATCCGTTCAGAATATGAGTTTATTTATACTGCTACAGACGATATTATTGAATGATGCATAGCATTGTTTTAAAATAAGTGAAAATAATTACCTAGGGCTGTCAGATTCCTCTAACAATTCCGCCAGAAGCACCGGCATCTGTGACAAAGGCTTCGCGGAGCCGGTTCGTGTACGATTATCAATAGCAGACTACATTTGCGCGTAAGACGCCACTTCGTGAAAACGGTGTTTGCCAGTTGTACCGCTTGTGATACGTTTCGTGACGTCACGTATGACGTAATTAAGCAAGATTAGACTTTGAAAATTACTGAAGTTGTAGACATTTATATACATTGCTCAAAAACGGTCAAAACTCGAAATTGAAAATTTCAACGATTTTGGCCACTGAGGCCACTTCATGAAAACGGTGACGATATGATTACAAATTGCACCTCAAAAAAGTCACAATACACAAGATTGCACTGTGTAAACTTAAACTGATTTAAATTAAATTGGGATATTAAGGTCAGAATGTTAATATACATGCAGACTTTGTTTGGGCAGCAAAGATTGTTTTAAATGCACTTTGGTTTTTGTCTTCAGTGTAGTGTTTATACCTCCTTCCCGATATTCAATTGTGTCAGTTTATTTATTTGTGTAATGTACAATCACAGCTCTCCCTTCTGACAAAATTTGGTACTTGGGGCTTAACGGGAACATTTTAATCCAATTCTCAGGGGCCGTCTGACACCTCAACCCGACGGTCATTGTTGTCAGTTTATTATGTTTTTTATGTCCAGTCATACCACCCCCTACTTAAAGTTTTGTGGTAGATGGGGTAGAATCGAATTGACTTTGGGGTTCTTGTTTAGGGGCTCTGGGGGCTTAACCCGACGGCTACGTTCAGATTGAAAACATTTATGTTAATGAGTTAGATGGTCTAATTAAATAATGCTAATTGAATTGAATTGGCTTATTAGAAAAAAACACCATAACATGCACCTCAGGGCTGATATTATCTGTTTTACAAAGTAATCAGATATTTACATCATAATAAAAACATCAAAATACAAAAGCTATATAACAAAATGACAATGGTATCATCACACAGCGATATTATACAAAGATTCACCATTTATTTTTCTCAGGAAACCAGTCCTCTGGGCCTACTAGTTTTCATAAAACTTGTTATCAATAACAGGTGCCAAACTGTTGGTACAAATTTGTTCACAGCCAATCATAATTATGCAAGGATTTCAGGAGCTTGTATCAGCTTTTCTACCTTGTCACTCATAATTATGACGTGTTATGGACCAGGCGTCCCAATGTAAGCCTGCTGTTATTCATATTCATATCGTTTTATTCATAAAGTGCACCGGTGCCTATCAATTGTCATAATTTGTTCCTTCTTGCTTGCTAAACTTCTGCGTTGTATGCATGCATGCATGTAAGTTGCTATTGAAATTGTATGTATGCGTACCAATGCATGAATGCCAAAATTTGCAGTAGTTTGAAGTTGGACCAGACGCCATTTTCATTGCATCTGACGCACTTGTTCTTCTTCGGACAACGTTTTAATTATCGGAAAAGTGTCACGTGGTCAGCTTTCTCTGGGAATTTACATCACACAGGTCAGAAAAGCAGCTTATACGTAAATACTGGGTGAAATATATTGTGTGTTGCTTTGATGGAATATGAATAATGTGGAATTTTAAACACGGAAGTAGGATAACACATGTAAGAGGAGAAACGAATGTATATTGCTAGACTATGTAGTACGGGGTGTACTTATTGAGAGTAAATATTGAAGGCAAACGGAAGAAATTTAAAACAGTTATCAAACTTCCTGATGTGCATGAAGCTGAATAAAGCAGTATGTTTTCATTATTAAGGGTTCAAAATAATAAGCAAATATTAATCGACTACGAGGGTAATGGTATAGTATTAATGACTGCTTTGAGAGAAATAGTTGTTTTTATACGCTCAAGGGAAGGTTAGAATTGTGCTATTACCCGAGGCGTGCCGAGGGCAATAGCCCAATTGTAACCTTCCCGAGAGCCTATAAAAACAATTATATACCTCACTTAAGTAATCCAGCAATCTGATTGGTCGAAATTGCATTCATAAACTTTAACTGTTCCCGAAAATTCCCAGTAACCATGCATGGTTAAAACAGTTCTAAAATCCCAATAACCATGGTTACCGGGAAAATAGTTCAGTCTCCATGGTTACCCCATAGGTTTACATGTTAAAAAATGGTCTGAGCGATCGAGTATACCGTACGTGTGCGAAGAATTGGTCGGTAATTTCAATACAATTGAATCTCGATCGATCTTACCGACAATTTTATCTTGCATTGTTGACATGAAGACGAAAATAAACTTCCAAAAACAAAAAACAACATCTGCCGATAGATCTTGATCTAAGTTCGTGCCAATATGCATTGCAAAATTAAAAGAAGGGCCCGTTTAATGGAGCAGAAGCGAAGCATCCACCACCGAATCCGTTGTCAATCCATTTTAATGTATATATTAGAGAAAACTGCTAAGTGAGGAAACAGAGCGCGATAGCCGAGAGGTTTAAGGCGGTGATTTTAGTTACATCACCTTTTGTACGCAAGAGTTCGAATCCCATCTTCGACAAAAGTTTTTTTATTTTTTATTTTTTATTTTTGAGTCTATTTTTTTTCGGCATATAAAAGTATTAATGACTGCTTTAATATTCGAAAAATTCGAGAAATGGGTGCTTCGCTTCTGCTCCATTAAACGGGCCCTTCTTTTACTTTTGCAATGCATATTGGCACGAACTTAGATCAAGATCTATCGGCAGATGTTGTTTTTTTGTTTTTGGAAGTTTATTTTCGTCTTCATGTCAACAATGCAAGATAAAATTGTCGGTAAGATCGATCGAGATTCAATTGTATTGAAATTACCGACCAATTCTTCGCACACGTACGGTATCCTCGATCGCTCAGACCATTTTTTAACATGTAAACCTATGGGGTAACCATGGAGACTGAACTATTTTCCCGGTAACCATGGTTATTGGGATTTTAGAACTGTTTTAACCATGGTTACTGGGAATTTTCGGGAACAGTTAAAGTTTATGAATGCAATTTCGACCAATCAGATTGCTGGATTACTTAAGTGAGGTATATAATACAAACTATCATCGCCGAGGTGATCTCGGGGGAGTCGGGGCTACTATCATCCCGAGCCGCAAGGCGAGGGATGATGGTAGCCCCGAGATCACCGAGGCGATGATAATTTGTATCCATTGCCCGAGTAAAAGAGGTTAATATTTGTTTTATATCCCACATCGGCAATAAGGTCTATTTAAAGTGAATTTTACATAATAATAAGAACTGATTCTGCAGACAGTTAAGCTTCAGCTAGATTTTACAAAGCGCAACATGCATATACAGTCATGTAATACAGTCGATGTGCGCTCATTTGACATTGACATTGACTTTGACATTTCGCGTAACCTACTTTGCTATGCGTATTCAAGCGAAAATTATATTTATCGAACACCGTTTTTGTCTTCCATTTCAATTCATTCTGTCTCCCACCGCTATTTTCCTCTTTCTTCTCTCTCTCTCTCCCTCTCTCCCCCCCTCTCTCTCTCTCTCTCTCTCTTCTGTCTCTCATCTTCTTTTCCCCCTTAATTCCCCCATCCCTTCTTCGTTCTCATATTCCTTTTTGGTGTGTGTGTCTGCTTATTATCCTCTCCTGTCTTCCTGTCTCCCCTTCTCTGTGTGCATGACTTTCCATCTTCTTGTAATATGTAGGTCACTACGTACTCTGATCAGCATGGCTTCTGGATTGAGCTCTGTAGAGGGCGTCTGTGAAGGAGACGACTGTACGGCGAATGCAGATCTTACTTTCTATGTAAAGGAGAAGAAGAAGCTCTGCCGTGACTGCGCCTCCAAAAAGGAATGCATCGGAAAAGCAAGACAGGATGGGCCTAATCTGTATTGTGGGAAACATGGTAAAGATATTGATTGGTATTGCAAAACACATGGCGTAGCTTTATGTATTTCATGCGTTGTGATAGATCATCATGAAAAGCCCTGCGTGCGACAGGATATCGAGGACGCAATCATGGAAAATAAAGCTAAGCTCAACATTCTAAAGAAAAAGGCGATGGAGAAGTTGGAGTTATGTCGAGTCCATGGAAAGCACATTCGTCAGTGTAGACAATCCGCCGACGAACATCTGCAAAGTATCAAAGAAGAGGTTGATTCCGTAATCGAAAAAGCGATTGCAAGCGACAAAGTTAAGGAACTGGAGGATACTGCTAAAATCGACCAGGAAATTGATGGGAAAAACCAACAAATTCAAAAAGAAATTCAAAAGATGCAGGATGAAATTCGAAAGAACAATGAGGAGAGAGAGAAGCGACATGAAGAGAACAACACAAATGCGGAGAAAAGACAAGAACCAATAAATAATAAACAATGCTCTCTCCATGCTGACATTCAGAACATCGCTCAAGAGATCGAGAGAAAGATTGGCGAGATTGAGAAATTATGGCAAGATGGAACGAAAGCTACAGAGAAAGCGAAAGAGACACTTGACTCAGTACTCGAAGACGATCAAAATATTGTTAAAGACGGGCATCGTTAAACACATCAGTTAGTGATAAACTAAAAAAGCCACTGAATGAGGGTGAGGTGAAAGAAATCAATCGTGTTGTATCAGGTGTGAGGTTTGTGAAGGGTGCTGGGAGGGAGATGATGTATGATGGGAGGATTGATGGGTATGAGTGGAAGCTCATTGATACAATCAATGTAAGAGATGAAATCAAATACCCGGCCATTGTAGGATGCATAGATGGATGCAATGTTATAATCACAGATAACCGAGAAGGTAGTGGACATACATACATGTTAGATTTGCACACTAAACATACTCAGAGAGTGATAAACGTTAGTGGTACACCATTGGTTCGGTCCTGTGCAGTGCTGAATGATGACAAGGTAGTATGCGGTAAAGCGTACATAGGTAGTACGGGAGACAAGTTAACTGGATGCATCAGTGTGTATGACAGACAGTGGAAGCTCACCAATAACGTAACTATACCAAGAAACACGACGGGTGATTACAGTCAGGTGGATGTTACAGCTGACAAGGATGGGATGATCATCGCTGCTGAGTCGCTTCAGCCTAAGATATACGTCATCAACCCAGCCAACGGTAAGATTATCAATACCATCACGTGTAAAGAGAATATAAAGATGTGTGATATGCTTTCATCAGGTGACATCATCGCTCGACCCTGGCCATCAGATCGCAGAGCGCTCATCATTGACAGAGAGGGTGCTCAAAGGGAAATCCCCCACAATGATGTCATCCTGAATGTCTGCGTTGATCCTAATACAGACGACCTCTACGTCGTGACATCAGATGACGAGTACGAGACATGTGTGATTGATCAGGTGATGAGTGGAGTTGATGTGAAGAAGAGAAGAGTAGCATCATCTCCTCTATCAACAAGACTGGGGGAGAGAAATAGGGGGATTGAACACTTGTATATGTCTCGAGTGATAATGACGTCATCAGGGAATATGATTGCTTGCGATGGAGACAACATTCTCGTATTTAAAAAGCTATTTAGCCTCTAAACTAATCATTTAGAGATTTTAACATTTGAGTTTGACTCCTGTTTTAATGTAAAAATACTCTTAAGATTCCCAATAAAGTGAAGAAATCAGAATGTTGATTCGTAAACATATACATAGTCAGCAATAATTGTTTCTTTACGTTCCCCTTCTATACCCGTCTTTTCAAACTCTTCATTTTGTTAATATCTGTATCTTAATTATTGGTTGATATTACGAACGGGTTAAAGAAATGTTACTCGGTGAGGGAAGGACTTAAGAAGTATTCTAGGCGCAATACATAGGGAGAGACTAGTTCTCTGATAATGTTGAGAGGTTTATAGTCTAGGACTGGTTGAGGCCAAAACCGATACATGTGCATTTTAATACGCCTTTTTCGTAATGTAATCAAAATTAATAAAAATCTTTTTAAGTGCCTCGATCGTTACACATTATTAAATTCACCTGTTACTTGTTGTATTTCAATAGTCAGAAGGCAAAATGCAAACATTACGTGTTGTTAGGTAAGAAAAACATTATGGATTGTAATATAATTATTTATAACAGGTGAATGATTAATTTGTAACGAGCACTTAAAAATCATTTGTGCATTAAATTCAATTACATTACGAAATAGTCTATTCTATTCTATTAATAGTCCCTAAATCCTGGCTCAATACGTTCAGGACGATCTCGATATAGAGAACAGTGAAATGGATATACAAAATGTTGAAGGTCATATTGTTAACAAATACCTCAGAAAATTTAGGAATATTCGCGGAGTATCCATTTTACGTTCACACTACAGGTAAACATACCCGTATAGTATCAACGAACCGCGCGCGTCCCGGATTCACTCTTTTATTAATTTACGTGACAACCTTCTTCTCAAAGTTTGAGGTCAGACTGGAAAAAGGCCCTGACTAAAATTTAGCATGACAAATATACAGAAAATCAATGTATTGTGTCTTGCTGTAGTTAATTTTATCTCACCATATATTGTATTTATCAAAATCCTAATTACTTTAATGTATGTTCAGTCGTAAAAAATACGATTGATTGGAGGAGATACCATTAATTTTGAGGAGATAAATTTGATCATAATTAGTTATGTTACAGGGCTCTGGAGTGACCTATGGCAGGAATCTAATTTTTCACAGATTAATCTGAATATTCAAGAGGAGTTTCAATAGTATAATACCGGGAGTATTGTGGTTAGACTGGCAGAAATTCCAGGAGTCAAATTTCTTAGAATAATCGTTAGACAGTGTGATCTCAGCTATAATCAGCGTAAAAACTTATTTAATGATTATACACTGTCGCTCATAAAGTTGGAATATTTTTGTTTTACCCCAATTTATGGAATTATTTTAAAAATTATTTAAAAATAATAGATCTAGATAATAGTATGCATTCTCAGATTTTATTGAATAATAATATGACAATGTGTGTTTTGCGTGACTGCTAAAGCATGTGTATGCTACTATGCTTATCAACTACGGGACCTACGCCCTTAAGTCATAAATGACAGTAATGAGGATTATAAGATGATGACGTAGATCCTAATCAAATGATTGGTTGAAAGCGTACACGTGACCAGGCATTTATTTTGCCTAACGCGTAATTTGGGTAATGACCGGTCATTACCCAGTGGTAATGACCGGTCATTACCACATCTAGATAAAAATTGGCGCAAAATAAGCGCGACACAAGTCAGAGGTTTTAAACCATGGGTTATGTAAATGAGAATTTAAAATGTTAAACCATGGGTTAGATTTAAACCTCCTTTGTGAATTCGGGCCTTTGAGTTTGAGATGAGGGCGATTGATCAAATAACAAGGATCCACGTTATAATTTTATAAAACAAATAATACACATCATTTTGTTCGGGCATTAGTATACCCACACTCGGTACCTTTGAAAAAGTCTAACACGCCCTCGGCTATCGCCTCGGGCGTGTTAGCCTTCTCCAAAGGTACCTTGTGTGGGTAATTCTTACTAGTGCCCTCACTGCTGTGTATTATTTGTATATTAATGCCCCACAAAAGGCACTAATATAGCACATCGACACGGTTTTGATCCTGGGGCCTCACAGTTACGAGGCCATTGCTTTGTCACTGAACCATGACTGTACGCAGCGGGGGCTAGGGTAGGGGGCAGTTTCCATAAATACAAACAAACAAAGAAAATGCAATACATTTTCAATAATTTATGGCATTTTACCCCGGTTCCCAACATAAAAAAGTCCTCTGTGTGCCTATGCCTTGAGCCATAATGCATGGCCGTCCAGAGGATTTCCATAAATTGGGGTAAAACAAAAATATTCCAACTATATGAGCGGCAGTGTATACACACTGAATCACATGTTTGATGAAAGTATTTGTGAATAGACCACAAGTCTGGGTCAGCGATGTTAACTATGTTATTGTCCTAAAATGTAATATAATTAGAAAAAGGTATCTACACATCAGGAATATTGTACATGGTAGTTTTACCATGATTCCTTGAAAGTTATATAGCATGCATGATGGTTTATTTCTGGTTGTAGTTATCTGTTCTTGTACATACCTTGGCAACTGGTGTTTAGTTTTTATTTCAATGTCATTCATTCAATGTATGTTATGTCATGTTAAGGTTAAGCTATTTGAAATTGTTTCTACGGAAACATTCTTGAAATTTCGCGAAAATCTAACAAAGGATACGTAATAGAAGTTTTGATACTATATACATTTATTATTAGGGAGCTTTGAATTCCCGATTGACAGATTCATGTTAAGAGTAGATAGTGTTTTGAATAGGAAACGATGTGCTTCCTTAAAACTTTTCTCGTGAAAATGAAATCAAACGATTCATGTTGAGAGCAGATAGTCTTTTGAATAGGAAACGATGTGCTTCCTTGAAACTTTTGTTGTGGAAATGAAGTCAATGTTTAATATTTGAATCGTTGGTGAATAAATAGCGTGTTTTGCTTCGTTTTGTATATTCAATCATCTGTCACAAACTCATAATCATATATGTAAGTGTAAATATGTAAATACCTATTTGGTTTCATGGTTAGGAATATCTGGTGTTAAATCTTTTTTAGTATTGGTTATTGGTCATTCCTGACGCAAATACTTTCGGAAATCAACGGAAGGCAATTTCATTATCTTTGTCCATCATTTTTTGAGAAGGGTGAACATCACCACGATGTACAACGAAATCCGAACATGATTGATATTGGGTATACAGTAGGGCATTGAAATTGCCCCTGAGTTGATTATTACCAACTACTTTGGCCATGGAAAAAATCAAAGAGTGTTTAAAAGAGAAAGTCTGAAACAACCATCCGTTCCCCAAAAAGGTTTTGTTATTGTACATCAAATGTTCAGTTCAAACTGTACAACTGTCCTGCTGTATCTAGTCTAAAACGGTGTTTGTAAAATAAATCAAAACACATAAGGTAGTGAAATGCTCATGGGTTATCATTGTACGTATGAATTTCAATGTAGATACAAATACTGAAGTTTGAAAAGTTGTAGTAAAATCGTTTCGAGGAATGATTATGTTTTATTTTCATTGTTGGATTATTTGGTCATGTTATACTGTTCTAGAGTTATCAGAAATATTAGAAAAATAGATTCCTTGTTGTAAAGTATGAGTATTATCAGGACTGTATGTTTGTTTATTTCAAGAGTGTTGATAACGTGGACACGACAAAACTTTCATTTGTTATGCATGAAATATTTGCCTGTATTGTTTAATAGTTTTCATTATCTTTGAAGTGTAAGGTATTTGGTCATTTGCAGCGTATCTGTAATCAGTTGTAATTGCTTACATTTGGGAAAGATTTCCCTTTAAAGTTTTCCCTAACAAGAATTCATATGTTCTTCAATATTTTAGAAATATACAGTGTATTGAAATACGTATCAAAGATATTTTCAGGGTTATTATTCTGCAGATGTATCAATTGTTTTTATAAGTTGGAGTAAAATCACTTAGACGATTATGTTTCATTTACATTCTTGTTTGTTTGTTTGATTGTTTTTCTTTTTTACCTGACTACTCGGTAATTGATTTGCTTAGTTACTTTGTTAGTATAGGCAGATAAATTGACAAAGATAAATTCCATGACATAAGATACGCCTGTAACAACCACCCGTTCCAAACGAAGGTTTCGTTATGGTGAGTCACACGTTCAATCTAAACTAATATATGTTGTAGAGTAAAACGCTATCTCTAAAAAAGACAATACATGAGGTAGTGATATGCTTATGTGTTATCATTGTACGTATGAATTTCAATGCAGATACAAATACTGAAGTTTTATAAGTTGGAGTAAAATCGCTTCGAGGAATGATTAAGTTATATTTTCATTGTTGGATTATTAGGTCCGATATACTGTTTAGAGTTATCAGAAATATTAGAAAAATAGATTCCTTGTTGTAAAGTATGAGTATTATCTGGACTGTATGTTTGTTTATTTCAAGAGTGTTGATAACGTGGACACGACAAAACTTTCATTTGTTATGCATGAAATATTTGCCTGTATTGTTTAATAGTTTTCATTATCTTTGAAGTGTAAGGTATTTGGTCATTTGCAGCGTATCTGTAATCAGGTGTAAATGCTTACATTTGGGAAAGATTTCCCTTTAAAGTTTTCCCTAACAAGAATTCATATGTTCTTCAATATTTTAGAAATATACAGTGTATTGAAATACGTATCAAAGATATTTTCAGGGTTATTATTCTGCAGATGTATCAATTGTTTTTATAAGTTGGAGTAAAATCACTTAGACGATTATGTTTCATTTACTTTCTTGTTTGTTTGTTTGATTGTTTTTCTTTTTCACCTGACTACTCGGTAATTGATTTGCTTAGTTACTTTGTTAGTATAGGCAGATAAATTGACAAAGATAAATTCCATGACATAAGATACAGCCTGTAACAACCACCCGTTCCAAACGAAGGTTTCGTTATGGTGAGTCACACGTTCAATGTAAACTAATATATGTTGTAGAGTAAAACGCTGTCTCTAAAAAAGACAATACATGAGGTAGTGATATGCTTATGTGTTGTCATTGTACGTATGAATTTATAAGTAGATATGTAAATAATTTAAATGTTGGAATAAGATCGCTCGGAGGAATGATTAAGTTATATTTTTATTCTTGGTTGATTTGGTTCGATATACTGTTAAGAGTTATCAGAAATATAAGTAAATTAGATCCATTGTGGTGTAGTGTGAATTCAATCTATACTGTTTGTTTGTTTGTTTCAAGATTTTGATACCCAGGAAAACGACGTTACTTTCATTTTTACATGCATAAAATATATATCCTCGTATTGTAAAATATCATTTTGAACTGTAAGGAATTTGGTCTTTTATAGCGTATCTGTAATCGAGTGGAATTGCTCACATTTGGGAAAGATGTCTCATAACGCTTTCTCTAACATGAGTTTATATGTTCTTCAATATTTTTAAAGTATACACAGTGTAGTTAAATATGTAATGTCATTGTATAAATTATATTTTAGTGTTATTATTCAATGTTTAAATTGCATTGTATATATATATATATATATGTGATATTATAAGTTGGAGTAAAATGACCTAGGCTAAAATGTATTATTTATATTCTTGGTTTGTTTGCTTGTTTGTTTGTTTTACCTGACTACTCGGTAATTAATAGCTATTACCTTAGTTGTTTGTTTTAAATATAGGCAGACTAATAGACAAAGATCCATTCCATGATCAAAGATAGCTGCCTGAAACAACCACCTTTTCCAAATGAAGGTTGTGTTATGGTGTGTCACATGTTCAACCCAAACAATTATTTGTTGTTGAGTAAAATGTTGTCTCTAAAATAAAGACAAAATTACACAGCTTTAAATGTAATGTACTTACTGCTACATGAAATATATTAATACCCGTTTGATAGTTATAGCATAGCCTTTTCTTATGAAGGGATTAGTGCATATTAGTATTTGATTTCAATTGTTTGATCTGATAATATAGAAAATGAATAGAATAAAATGTACAAATGCATATTGAAGATAAAGTACATACATAACAGCATGTACGTGCTGCAGTATAAGCGTTATATAAATTTGACTATTATTATTATTTTTGTTATTATTATTATCATTAATATTATTATCGTTATCATTACAATCATTATCATTATTATTATTGTTATTATTTTTGATAATATAACTGAGCATTTCCTTTCGTAATATAATGATATACATATTATTGTTTAATCTGAAATGATAAATCGCATACACGTATATACAAGATGTAAAACTGATGTCCTTTTATTTACATCACTGGTTGAGGGTGCAGTTATATTTTAGTTCGTCTTGTAGCAAAGTAATGATATATCTATTCAGATTTCAAGGTGGTGTGTCCCTCTTGAGGCTGAAAATATAAACTTAATTGTGTGAATCCTATGGTAAACAAGAGACAATACCAACTAAAAAAATCCCCTAAAAAAATTAAAACTGGTAATTTCCTTTATGTGGAATTTAATGGACTGTTAAGAATGTTTGCAACGCGTTTCGAAAATTTGCGTACAAAACATATTGGTGTTCAGACCCTTGTACCGTTTGGTCTTACGTTTTGTGCTGCGCAAAGATTCAATCAGCTTAATTTTGGCCATTACAAGAAGAAGGTTTTTGAAATGAACAAATTGCTCATCTCCCCCTTTACAGCTCATTTTATGTACTTTGTTATCAAAAAAAAAAATGTAGTCAGTCAGTCATTCGATAGTGTCTGACAGGGAAGCCTAGAAAATTAAAGGGTTTCCTTGCATAGTTTGAATATTAGGACACTGCTAACGTTTAAATTTCACTGATATGACGAACGAGACCTATTCATAATTCCTGCAAAATTCTATGAAATTCGATGTTAGCTGCAAAAGGGATTCACTACCTATAACATATAATGGAAGTACATGTAGAAAGACAGTACAACTTTGTAAGCAGAATATGAAAACTGTATTTGTAGAATATCTTATATCATTAGCTGGTAGAGTATAATTTGGCAAACAAAGAATCGGAGTGATGGTGGTATAAACAATTAGTGCCTAAACGAATGACTTTCCTTTCTAATAAAAATATATTAACTTTGCTTGAATTAGCCCAATTGTTATAACACAAGGAAATATAATTAATTGCTTGCTTTCATTTGTTCATGTTCGGGAATGTTCTTCTTTCGTATGCTAGCCTTCTAATGAAAGATTATCACATGCAATACATGTAACAGTTTTTTTCATGCGATTGGTTCAGATGTGATTATTTTATCAAAACAAAGAACTCTTGCTAAATATATTACTCATTGCGGATGTAGTATCGAAAATAATATCGCTAGTGATATTCATTTGTCTCATAATGTATGGCCAACATGGCGCACGAAACGTCGAAATCTTTTAGATCCCTTGTTGACCATATATTGCGAGACAAACGAACGTCACTAGCGATATTATTTTCAAAGAACTCTTTGTTATGATTTAGACTGTGTCTCTTATCCACGTTGTTTATCTCTCTCATGTGTCAGTTTTCTGTCTAAATAAAAGCACCCATCACTTCACGAGCAGCTCTTGGCAGACTCGTTATTTCGTGTGTCACAAAATACATTCAATATGTTTTCATGTATACCTCTCACTTTTTATATATTTTCTTACATCTCTTTAAAGATATTATGTCCCTTATGCAGCCAACATCAAATTCTGTAGAACTTTGCAGGAATTATGAATATGTCATGTATGTCCTATCTGTGAAATTTAAACATTAGCAGTGTCCTAATATTCAAATTATGCAAGGAAACCCGTCTACTTGCTTGACTTCGCTGTCAGACACTATTGAGTGACTGACTGGCTTTTATTTCCATCTTTGGTAATAACATACATAAAATAAGCTGTAAAGGGTACATGAGCATTTGTCTACATCAATAACCCACTTCTTGTGATGGCCAAAATTAAACTGATTGAATATTTGCACAGCATAAAACGTACGACCATTCGGTACAATGGTCTGAAAAATCAGACTATTACTTACTGGCTCTATAGCTCCAAAGTCGATTTGACAACTAATAGTCTTTATTTTCCCACTTAAAGACATTTTCAAGCCCCCCTTTTTTTAGGGAAGTTCTAAATTAGTATTGTCTTTCAAATGCCGTTGGAATTTATCCTTTTCATTTGTTGGGCCTGCAAATGGGACATAGTACCTTTAACATATCACTATTGCATTACCCTCTTTCTTGAAATTGTCCATCCTCTATCTACCCCTCCCTACCCCCTCTCTCTCTTTCGTTCTCTATCTCTCCCTTTTTCTTACTTCTTTTTCTCTCCCAATCTCTAACTCACTTTTTTCTCAGGCTCTCTCTCTCTCTCTCTCTCTCTTTCGTTCTATATTTCTCCCCTAGAAATCCCACACTTGTGTTTGTTACTATGGTTACTCAGTTGATCTAGATTGTGACTTAAGGGCTGATCAGACATAAGCAATAATGATTTGATAACACGATTTTTAACTGAAGGTACAACCGTCCATCCATGAAGATGCTAACATACACCACCTAAACAAATACAATACAAAACTCACAAACAATTATTGTATATACCTTTTATTAAAACGTCTCATATTATTATCAACGTCAATTCATACTCTGTTCTTAACAGCCGTTTATAATAATCATACCTCATATGTGACAAACTCTGACATGTTGAACAAGGAATAGCCTTCAATCTTTTGATGAGCTCATCGAAAATGAAGGTCACTGCACGGGATTATAAAAGTGAGTGATCAAGCTTTTTAACACAAACACAAGACATCAGAAACTTGATTGTATGATTGCTAACTATATTTACATCTCTCTCAAATGGCACCAGAGACTTGTATAATCACATAGCACAACTGATCTTTAGTATACGAAGTATACTATTTTAAGACATTTTGCCGGAATTTAAGACTTTGGAAAGATCATATGAAGTCATTTTGTCTGCCATGTTCATAATGATAATTATAACAATGGCATATACATGACATGACATGGTTGACACATAATAATAATAATAATAATGCCTTTGCATATCATACAATAAATTTTCTTATTACATGATACATACAAATATTCAAAGTCAACTCTTGACAGTGATGCCTGTAATTCGACCGGAAGAAACACGTTTGGAAAGAACCAATGGTAGCACCGACAAAATAATTGGTAATTTTTACAAAAACCTATTTCAAGGTATTTTCTTTCCTCTTTAGACAACTTAAAGCAATTTTTAATACAAAAATTAGAGATAATTAAATACAAAAATTACTTCTTATTTCATATGAAGACATGATGCATATAGATTCTGTATTTTAAAACAAATATTACCCAAACAACTTTAAAATCTAGATTAACAATTCTTGAGAAGTTGATAATTAATTCTACGACCAAATCAAATGCTGCTGCTGTACTACATCAATAGATAGAGAAATTTGATAATTCAAGTGATAATTCTCATGAAACACAATTCACCACTTAATGTCACAGGCTTCTTTCAATATTTACACCAGAGTAAGTTGATTATACGATCAATATTTACTTACAGTTTAAGGTACACAAAAGATAATTCATATGCATCAAAAGGACGTTTATCTAGATGCAAAATTGTTTTGTCATGGATATGTTTTAAATGATACACCTTATTCTTAAAACCATTGTAAGACAAACATATTCTAAAGGCCTCCACCACTATGCTATTTGGAATATCTTAGTAACTTGACGAACTTCATGAAAAATATTAGACTGCCTTTATATTTGATCAAATCCAAGTAGACTCATGTTCAGACATGAGTAACTTAATTTCTGTCAAATTCTTTCTGGTTAAATTGAAAATTGGCCAAAAATACTACATTGTGTAATCAATCCCACTTAAGGGATGAATACGACTATGTAACTTAAATACATCCAATTGATTAACAGACAAAAAAACAATCTCGCCTGTTCATCTTCCCATGCTAATACATAATTAAATGTAGCAAGAGCAAAATTAAGACTACTTCTTTTTCATTCTAGGCGTTGTGGCGTGCGCCTGTAATCCAGCTAAAAAGTGGAAGTTACAAACTGATTCAGCCGAGGACGCAGGTTCGAAACTGAGTCACGTCTTTCGGATGGTGACGTTTAAAGGTCGGTCCCCAGACGTAAATAATCATATCTGATTGATACACGTCTTAAAAACCCAATACACACACACACACGTTACCATTTAATGTGCTACACAATAGGCCCGTTCACACAAAACATTTAGTGCGATTTGGATCGCGATGCAAAGATCGATTTTAGTGTTGGCGACAATTCACACTCAGGGAGAATTCTCGCTCGAGGCAAGAACGTCTGAACTGCGCATGCGTGAATATCGAGGGTGGATTAACCCAACGCTTGGAATCCTGGGATTAAATTATTTGATTCTCAATACCATTCACACACATCGCAATTATTCTGAAAAATTGCAAGATCTATCGCGAATTGGATCGCTATGAATTTGGCGAACATTAGTGAAATTATTCTGTCCACATACGCAAAAAAACGGATTTTTGGATCGCGATCGCGATCCAAAAAAAACTCAATTTTGTTATGTAAGTGTGAACGCCCCTAATATTGTACAACGGTGATCAGGAAGGGTTTGAAGTCCACGCGCTTGCGTATTGTTCGTTTACAACCTTATTCATGAATAATTCATAAAGCAATAAGTTGGCAGGTACGAACAGTGGCGGATCAAGGATTTGCCGAAGGGGGGGGGGGGAGGGGGTAGTGAGCATGAAAGAGATCCAGTGGATCCGCGCCTGGGTACGAACAAAATATTCGGGGAAGGGAAAAGCCCTACTATTTTATTTGTCTATGTGGAAGCCATAGGGGGAATGCTATGGTGGAGCAAGGGCCCTCGGGATTCATACACAGAGACATTAGAGAGATTATCTATTTAAATCAGGATCAGAGTCTCACTAAAAGTGCGCTTACAAAAATACATTATCGCGATTATTGGCAGAGCATTTTGCATGTGAACAAGAGCGAGCACTTGTCAAAACGTGAGATTTTTCGCTGAGTAATGACGGTGACAAACAAAAGTGAGAATAGAATCGCGATCCAAATCTCACGTAATGTATGCGTGTGAATGGGCATAAAGCCTCTTTATGACGAGTAAACGGCAAAAAAAAAAACCCGCCGCAGACAAAACGGCTTTGGAAAACGCGGGGCGGACAACTTATTATACAGGCTACCTTTGTTATATCTTGTAAAACTGGTGCAGAGGTTAAATGGTAGTGTTGACATTATCTTCTTAATTTTGTGCTATTGTTGAGAAAGCAATATTTGTTTCATTTGTAATGAAATGATTACAAATTGCACCTCAAAAAAGTCACAATACCCAAGATTCAGTGCACTGTGTAAACTCACACTGATTTGAATTAAATTGAGTTATTAAGGTCAGAATGTAAATATACATGCAGACCATGTTTGGGCAGCAAAGATTGTTTTAAAGGCACTTTGGTGTCATCTTTTTTAGAGCAGTGTTATACCTCCTTCCCGATATACAATTTCGTCAGTTGATATATTTGTGTAATGTACAACCACTGAGCTCTCCATTCTGACAAAATTTGGTACATGGGGCCTGAAGGGAACATTTTAATCCAATTCTCAGGGGACGTCTGACACCTCATTCAGAAGGAAATTGTTGTCAGTGTATTGTGTTTTTTATGTCCAGTTATACCACCCCCTACTTAAAGTTTTGTGGTAAATGGGGTAGAATCGAGCTGACTTTGGGGTTCTTGTTTAGAGGCTCTGGGGGCTTAACCCGACGGTTACGTTCAGATTGAACACATTTATGGTAATGAGTTAGATGGTCTAATTAACCAATGCTAATTGAATTGAATTGGCTTATTAGAAAACAATACCATAACATGCAGCTCAAGGCTGATATTATCTGTTTTACAAAGTAATCAGATATTTAAATCATAATAAAAACATCAAAATACAAAAGCAATATAACAAAATGACAATGATATCATCACACAGCGATATTATACAAATATTCACCATTTATTTTTCTCAGGAAAATAGTCCTCTGGGCCTACTAGTTTTCATAAAATTGTTATCAATAACAGGTGCCAAACTGTTGGTACAATTTTGTTCACAGCCAATCATAATTATGCAAGGATTTTAGTAGCTTGTATCAGCTTTTCTACCTTGTCACTCATAATGATGACGTGTTATGAACCAGGGTCGTAATGTAAGCCTGCTGTTATTCATATTCATATCGTTTTATTCATAAAGTGCACCGGTGCCTATCAATTGTCAAAGTTTGTTCCTTCTTGCTTGCTATACTTCTGCGGTGTATGCATACATGCATGTGAGTTGCTATTGAAATTGTATTTATGCATACCAATGCATGAATGCCAAAATGCGCAGTAGTTTGAAGTTGGACCAGACGCCATTTTCATTGCATCTGACGCACTGTCTTGTTCTTCTTCGGGCAACGTTTTAATTATCGGAAAAGTGTCACGTTGGCAGCTTTCTCTGGGAATTTACATCACACAGGTCAGAAAAGCAGCTTATACGTGAATACTGGGTGAAACATATTGTGTGTTGCTTTGATGGAATATGAATAATGTGGATTTTTAAACACGGAAGTAGAATAAAAATGTAAGAGGAGAAACGAATGTATATTGCTAGACTATGTAGTACGGGGTGTACTTACTGAGAGTAAGTATTGAATGCAAACAGAAGAATTTTAAGAAAGTTATCAAACTTTCTGATGTGCATGAAGCCGAACGAAGCAGTGTATAATGTTTTCATTATTGAGGGTTCAACAGAAAGTATTATAAACCTCTTTAGTATGTTGAATAAATCTAGTCATCTGATTGGTCGAACTTGGAATCGTGATTTTAGCCATGCCCACCTAACGGTCAATGGTTTTTTCAAAGATGCCTGCATGCCCGCCTACAGGTCAATAGTTTTTTAAAAGATGCCCGTTGCGCCGGTTAACGGGCGGCATCAATAAATGTTGCTGAGATCCCGATTGGTTTACATGTTTTAGGTTTCTTTGTGCGAGCTCGGATACTATACATTGCTTTTTGTCTGCGATTCTCGAATGCCTTGTTCTTTCTTTCTCTCTCTTTCTCTCTCTTTCTCTCTCTCTTTCTCTCAGTGATGATGATGATGATGATGACAACGATGATGACGATAACACGGCGCGATTATTATATTTATCAAACACCTTTTTTGTCTTCCCTTTCAATTTATTCTGTCTCCCACCGCTATTTTTCTCTTTCTTCTCCCCCCCTCTCTCTCTCTCTCTCTCTCTCTTCTGTCTCTCATCGTCTTTTTTTCTTCTTAATTCCCCCATCCCTTCTCCTTTCTCACATTCCTTTTTGTGTGTGTGTGTGTGTGTCTGCTTATTCTCTTCTCCTGTCTGCCTGTCTTCCCTTCTCTGTGTGCATGACTGTCCATCTTCTTGTATTATGTAGGTCAATACTCTGATCAGCATGGCTTCTAAATTGAGCTCTCTAGAGGGCGTCTGTGAAGGAGACGAGTGTACGGCGAATGCAGATCTTACTTTCTATGTGAAGGAAAAGAAGAATCTCTGCCATGACTGCGCCTCAAAAAAGGAATGCATCGGAAAAGCTAGACAGGGCGGGCCTAATCTGTATTGTGAGAAACATGGTAAAGATATTGATTTGTATTGTAAAACGCATGGCGTACCATTATGTATTTCATGCGTTGTGATAGATCATCATGAAAAGCCATGCGTGCGGCAGGATATAGAGGATGCAATCATGGAAAATAAAGCAAAGCTCAACATTCTGAAGGAAAAGGCGATGGAGAAGTTAAAGTTATGTCGAGTCCATGGAAATCATATTCGCGAGTGTAGACAATCCGCCGACGAACATCTGCAAAGTATCAAAGATGAGGTTGATTCCGCAATCGAAAAGGCGATTGCAAGCGACAAAGTCAGGGAACAGGAGGATACTACTAAAATCGACCAGGAGATTGATGGGAAAAACCACATCATTCAAGAGGAGATTCAAAAGATGCAGGATGAAATTCGAAAGAACAATGAGGAAAGAAAGAAGCGACATGAAGAGAACAACACAAATGCGGAAAATAGACAACAACCAATAAATAATAAACAATGCGATCTTCATGCTGACATTCAGAACATCGCTCAAGAGATCGAGAGGAAGATTGGCGAGTTGGAGAAATCATGGCAAGATGACACAAAAGCTACGGAGAATGCGAAAGAGACACTTGACACAGTACTCGAAGACGATCAAAACATTGTCAAAGGCGGGCATCGTGTGAATGCATCAGTGAGTGATATACTAAAAAGGCCACTGAATGAGGATGAGGTGAAAGAAATGAATCGTGTTGTATCAGATGTGAGGTTTGTGAAGGGTGCTGGGAAGGAGATGATGTATGATGGGAGGATTGATGGGGAGTGGAAGCTCATTGATACAATCAATGTGAGAGATAAGATCACATTCCCTGTCATTTTAGGATGCATAGATGAATGCAATGTGATTGTCAGAGATATGTTATTAGGTGCTGAGCATACATACATGTTAAATATGAACACTAAACATACTCAGAGTGTGATAAACGCTCGTGATACTTCATGGGTTGCGAGCTTTGCAGTGTTGAATGACGACAAGGTAGTATGCGGTAAAGCGTACACAGGTAGTACAGG
This sequence comes from Strongylocentrotus droebachiensis, assembly GCA_035222895.1. Classification (NCBI taxonomy): domain Eukaryota; kingdom Metazoa; phylum Echinodermata; class Echinoidea; order Camarodonta; family Strongylocentrotidae; genus Strongylocentrotus; species Strongylocentrotus droebachiensis. The sequence goes on along the minus strand of JAVYIG010001394.1, from coordinate 268,805 downwards.
AGACAGGTTGACTGGGTGCATAGGGGTTTATGACAGACAGTGGAAGCTCATCAAGGCCGTAACTATACCAAGAAACACGACGGTTGATATCACACAGGTGGAGGTTGCAATTGACAAGGATGGGATGATCATCGCTGCTGAGGTGAATCAGTCCAAGATATACGTCATTAACCCAGCTGATGGTAAGATTATCAATACCATCACGTGTAAAGAGAATATAATCATCAGTGATATGCTACCAGTATGTCACATAATCGCTCGACCCTCACCACCAGATCGTAGAGCACTCATCATTGACAGAGAGGGTGCTCAAAGGGAAATCCCCCACAATGATGTCATCCTGAATGTCTGCGTTGATCCTAATACAGACGACCTCTACGTCGTGACATCAGATGAGGGTTTCAAAACGTGTGTGATTGATCAGGTGATGAGTGAGGGTGATATGAAGAAGAGAAGAGTAGCAAAATTCCCTCTTTCAAAACGCAAGGAGGGAGGTGATAGTATTTTTCACCTTATGTTGTCTCGTGTGATGATGACATCATCAGGGAAAATGATTGCTTGCGATGGAGACAATATTCTCGTATTCAAAAAGCTATTCAGCCTCTAAACTAATCATAAAACATGATACATTTCATTTTGATCACTACTTTGGTAGAAGAATACTACATGTATTTTATCATTTACCTAACCTCATGAAAATCCCAATAAAGAGAAGAAAAATATTTGAAGAGAATGTTGATTCGTAAAAATATTCAGTCAGCAATAATTCTTTCTTCACGTTCCTGTTCTATATCCGTCTCATTCAAACTATTTATTTCCAATATACGGTTTTTCTGCATTCTGACTATTGAAAAACAATTATTCGTAACAGGTGAATTATATAATTTTAACGAGGCATTTACAAGGATTTGTGCATTAAATTTGGTTGCATTGCGAACATATTTTATTCCGAGGGTACCGTGGACAACAGCATTTTTGGGCAGAGTTTTAGTCCCTAAATCCTGGCTCAATAAGTTGAGGACGATCCCGATTTAGGGAACAGTGCAGATAACTATTGAAATAGATATACACATTGTGGAAGGTCATATTGTTAAAAAATCAGACTGGCAAAAGGCCTTAAATTTAGTATGAAAAATACACTGAAAATCCATGTATTGTATCTTGGTGTATTCGATTTTATCTAACCATGGATTGTAACCTAAATACTTTCATTTACGATTTGATGTAAAAGTACAATTGATTGGAGGAGATACCATTAATTTTGAGGAAATACAATTGATCATAATTAGTTATGTTACAGGGTCCTGAAATGAATATGGCAGGAATCTAATTTCTCACAGATTAATATCAATATTCAAGAAGAGTTTCTGTTAGTATAATATCGGGAGTTATGTGGTCAGACTGGCAGAAATTCCAGGAGTCAAATTTCTAGGAATATTCGCTAGACAGTGTGATCTCACCTATAATCAGCGTAAACCTTATTTAATGATTACATACACACGGCATCGCATGTTTGATGAAAGTATTCTTGAATGGACCAAATCGCCTTGATTACTATTAGCGATTTTAACCATGTTATTGTCATAAAATGTAATATAATTTGAGTATAGTAATCAACACATTAAGAATAGTCATTTGTACGATTATCCTGATTTCCTGCAGGTTAGATAGCATGCATGATAGTTTATTTCTAGTTTAGTTACCTTTTCTTGTACATACCTTGGCAACTGGTGTTTGGTTTTCATTTCAATTTCATTCATTCAATGTATTTTATGTCATGTTATCATCTTTTAAAGTTAAGCTATTTGAAATTGTATCTACGGAAACATTCTTGAAATTTCGCGAAAATGTAACAAAAGATACGTAATAGAAGTTTTAACATTATATACATTTATTTGCATTTCGGAGCTTTGCATTCCCGATGTTAAGAGTAGATAGTCGTTTGCCTAGGAGACGATGTGCTTCCTTGAAACTTTTGTTGTGAAAATGAAATCATTGTTTAGTATTTGAATCGTTGGGGAATAAATAGCGTGTTTTGCTTCATTTTGTATATTCAATCATCTGTCACAAACTCTTAATCATATACGTAAGTGTAAATACCTATGTAGGCTCATGGTTATGAATTTCTAGTGTTAATTCCATTTAAGTATTAGTTTATTCTGACGCAAAGACTTTCGAAAATCAACGGAAGGCAATTTTATTTTTTATTTTTCCAACACTTTTTGAGAAGGGTGAACATCACCACGATGTACAACGAAATCCGAACATGATTAATATTGGATATACAATAGGGCATTAAAATTGCCCCTGAGTTGATTATAATAATTACCAACTACTCTGGCGATGGAAAAAAAAATCAAAGAGTGTTTAAAAGAGACAGTCTGAAATAACCATCCGTTCCCCCAGAAAAAGTTTTGTTGTAGTACATCAAATGTTCAGTTCAAACTGTACAACTATCCTGCTGTATCTAGTCTAAAACGGTGTTTGTAAAATAAATCAAAATACACAAGGTAGTGAAATGCTTATGTGTTATCATTGTACGTATGAATTTCAATGTAGATACAAAAACTGAAGTTTAATAAGTTGTAGTAAAATCGCTTCGAGGAATGATTATGTTTTATTTTTATTGTTGGATTACTTGGTCATGTTATACTGTTTAGAGTTATCAGAAATATTAGAAAAATAGATTCCTTGTTGTAAAGTATGAGTATTATCTAGACTGTATGATTGTTTATTTCAAGAGTGTTGATAACGTGGACACGACAAAACTTTCATTTGTTATGCATGAAATATTTGCCTGTATTGTTAAATAGTTTTCATTATCTTTGAAGTGAAAGGTATTTGGTCATTTGCAGCGTATATGTAATCAAGTGTAATGGCTTACATTTGGGAAAGATTTCTCTTTATAGTTTTCCCTAACATGAATTCATATGTTCTTCAATATTTTATAAATATACAGTCATTGAAATACGTATCAAAGATATTTCCAGGGTTAGTATTCTGCAGATGTATCAATTGTTTTTATAAGTTGGAGTAAAATCACTTAGACGATGATGTTTTATTTACATTCTTGTTTGTTTGTTTGATTGTGTGTTTTTCTTTTTTACCTGACTACTCGGTAATTGATTTGCTTACTTGCTTTGTTAGTATAAGCAGATAAATTGACAAAGATCAATTCCACGATATAAGAGACAGCCTGTAACAACCACCCGTTCCAAACGAAGGTTTTGTTATGGTGAGTCACACGTTCGGTCAAGCTATTATATGTTGTAGAGTAAAATGCTGTCTCTAAAATCAATAATACATGAGGTAGTGAAATGCTTATGTGTTATCAATGTATACATAAATTTCAATGTAGATATATAAATAATGTATATGTTGGAGTAAAATGGCTCGGAAGAATGATTATGTTTTATTTTCATTCTTGGTATATTTGGTCCGATATACTGTTAAGAGTTATCAGAAATATAAGAAAAATAGATTCATTTTGGTATGGTGTGAATTCAATCTTTACTGTTTGTTTGTTTCAAGATTGTTGATACCCAGGACACGGTGGTATTTTCATTTGTACATGCATAAAATATATATCCCCGTATTGTAAAATATCATTTTGAACTGTAAGGAATTTGGTCTTTTATAGCGTATCTGTTATCGAGTGGAATTGCTCACATTTGGGAAAGATGTCTCATAACGCTTTCCCTAACATGAGTTCATATGTTCTTCAATATTTTATAAGTATACACAGTGTAGTTAAATATGTAATGCCGTCATTGTATAAAAGATATTTTAGTGTTATTATTCAATGTTTAAATTGCATTATATATATATATATATATATATATATATATATATGTGATATTATAAGTTGGAGTAAAAATACGTAGGCTAAAATGTATTATTTATGTTCTTGGTTTGTTTGCTTGTTTGTTTGTTTTACCTGACTAGTCGGTAATTAATAGCTATTACCTTAGTTGTTTGTTTTAAATATAGGCAGATTAATAGACAAAGATCCATTCCATGATCAAAGATAGCTGCCTGAAACAACCACCTTTTCCAAATGAAGGTTTTGTTATGGTGTGTCGCATGTTCAGCCCAAACAATTATTTGTTGTTGAGTAAAATGTTGTCTCTAAAATAAAGACAAAATTATACAGCTTTAAATGTAATGTACTTTATACTGCTACATGAAATATATTGATACTCGTTTGATAGTTATAGCATAGCCTTTTCTTATGGTGGTATTTGTGTATAGTAGTATTTGATTTCAATTGTTCGATCTGATAATATAGAAAATGAATAGAATAAAATGTACAAATGCATAATGAAGATAAAGTACATACATAACAGCATGTACGTGCTACAATAAGCGTTATATAAATTTGACTATTATTATTATTTTTGTTATTATTATTATCATTAATATTATTATCGTTATCATAACAATCATTATCATAATTATTATTATCATCATTATTATTATTATTATTATTGATAATATAACTCAGCATTTCATTTTCGTTATATAATAATATATATATTATTGTTTAATCTAATATAATATTTCGCATACACGTATATACAAGATGTAAAACTGATGTCCTTTTATTTACATCACTGGTTGAGGGTACAGTTATATTTTAGTTCGTCTTGAAGGCCATATATCTATTCAGATTTCAAGGTGGTTTGTCCCTCTTGAGGCTAAAAATATAAAGTTAATTGTGTGAATTCTATGGTAAACAAGAGACAATACCAACTGAAAACTCCCCTGAAAAGATTAGAACTGGTAATTGCCTTTATGTGGAAGTATACCGACCGTTTATAGCGGGAACTTGTTTCGAAAATTTTGCGTAGAACATTCTAGAAAGTGAACGGGTTTCCTTGCATAATTTGAATACTAGGACACTGCAAACGTTTCACAGATATGACATGCCTGATATACCGGTATTCATAATTCCCGCACAATTCTACAAAATTCGATGTTGGCTGCAAAATGGATACACTACCTTTAACATCTTATGGAAGTACATGTAGAAAGACAGTACAACTTTGTAAGCAGAATATGAAAACTGTATTTTTAGAATATCTTATCTTATCAGCTGGTAGAGTTTAATTTGGCAATTAAACAAAGGATAGGAGTGATGGTGGCATAAAGAATTAGTGCCTTAACGCATGACTTTCTTTTCTGATTAAAAACCTATCAACGTTGCTTGAATTTGTTTAAGACACAAGGATATAATTATAATTCATTGCTTGCTTAAATTTATTAATGTTCGGGAATTGTTCTTCTTTTGTATGCTTGCTTTCTAATGAAAGATGACCACATATTCATGTAACAGTTTTGTTCATGCAAAAGGTTTAGATGCGATTATTATTTTTTTATCAAAACAAAGAATTCTTGTTTATGATTTGGACAGTTTCTCTAATCCACGGTGTTTATCTCTCTCATGTGTCAGTTTTCGTTCTTAATAAACGTACCCATCACTGCACGAGCAGCTCCTGACAGACTCGTTATTTCGTGTGTCACAATATGTCTTCAAATATCATAACGTTTACATTTCCCTGTATGTATAGTCTCACATGCCTATTCTATCCCCCACTTTTTTTTAATCCCTCTCCCTTTTTCTCTCTCTCTCTCTCTCTCTCTCTCTTTCTCTCCTCTCCCTCTTTCTTTCTTTCCTCCCCTCTCTCTCCCTCTCTGCGGTGCTTATCTTCATCATGACTTGTATTGGTTTGCATTCTAAATAAAAGTACCCATCACTCCACGAGCAGCTCCTGACAGACTCGTTATTTCGTGTGTCACAAAATACCTTCAACATGTTATATCGTTTACCTTTCCTTGTATGTATAGTCTTACATGTCTTTCTCAATTGCTACTTACGGAAGTGAGTCCTGGGCCATGACAAAGAATGACAGAAAGAGAGTTGATGCCTTTGAAATATGGTGCTACAGGAGGCTGTTGCAGGTATCATGGAAAGATAAAAGACAAATGTGTGGGTCCTGGAAAAGATTGGAACAGACTTGACCATCAGAAGGGGAATCATGGGAAGAAAACTAAACTATTTTGGGCACATTGTTAGGAGATCTGAAGGTGTTGAGAAGCAAATACTGCAAGGAGCAGTCGAAGGAAAACGGGGTAGAGGTCGTCCACCAATATCTTGGACTGATGATAGAAAGAGAGTGTCTGGACAAGGAATGAAAGGTGCAGCACAAATGGAAGGTGAAAGAGTTGCATGGCGTGCTCTCGTGAAGGCCACAGCAGCGCTTTACAGCGCCACCTGAAGTTGATGATGATGACATGTCTTTATTTAACATACAGTAGTTGTATGTCAGTACACCTTTTCTAAAAATTGTACTAAAAATCTCCCCCTCTCACTTTCTCTCTCTGTAGCTTTCCCTCTTTCTTCGTATTTCCTTATCTCAATATCCTCCTGTTTTTTCTTTCCCCTCTCTCTGTCTCTTGCAATCTTTCTATCATTCTCTCTCTCTCTCTCTCTCTCTCTCCTGTATCTGATTTTCTCTCGCTCCGTGTGTGTGTGTGTCTCTCTCTCTCCGTCTCTCTCTCTATTTTTGTATATATCTCTCTCTCTCTCCGTCTCTCTCTCTCTCTCTCTCTCTCTCTCTCTCTCTCTCCCTCCATCCCTCCGTCGTCACGTCATCGTCGCCACGGAAATGTTATCAACCAACATTGTATTTGTTGCTATACCGACATATTAAAACGTATTCCTCGTAAATTCCAAGCCCCCCAAAATACCACTTTGTCATTTATTTTAATTTGGGGGTTATTCCAGAGAGGTTGACTTGCAATGTCGTCAATAAGAAGTTCGACCAAGTCTGACCAAGCGAAAAGGATCTCTTTCCAAAATGGATTTGGAGTCAAGTCTGCTAATTTTCTAAAATAATGTGAGCCCATATACAGGTGAAAAAAATAGGTTTTGGGCAAGAATGAATTGAACATGTGAAAAGTGAAACTTTCTATCTGAGAATCAGTTACAAATCTTCTAATCCATGATACTTTCAGGGATTTAGCATGAATGTAAATATCAATCATCTTAACCCCACCTTTATTATACAGTTGACACATTTGTTCTCTATTGATTTTATCAGGTTTGTTACCCCATATAAATGCATACAAAGAACGATTTATATCTTTCATAATTTGCGAATTTGGTTCTGGAAGTGAAAGCAATAAATAGTTCAATTTTGGCACCAACAAAGATTTGACTACAGTTATTCTTCCGAGGACAGTTAAGGTTCGTTTGGACCATGAAATAATTTGGCGTTTTATATCTTTAATTTTTTCAGTATAATTATGATCTACCATCTCTACTATAAAGTTAACCGAAAAATCTATTCCTAAGTATCTCGAATAACCTTCTGATACCCAATTTAGTTTGTGCTCTGGCATTAGCTGTTTTTTGCAGGCTCTATTTTTCCCAATCCATATCAAACGAGTTTTTGTAATATTGATCTTTAGGTTTGACATTTCTTCAAAATCACCCAATATTTTCAGTGAGTTCTGTAAATCTTCTTTTGTACCGTTAAGTGTCAAAATGGTGTCATCTGCGTATTGTAGTAGTTTACTATTTTTTCCTTGTAGATGCAAGCCAATTAAATCATTGGAATGTCTAATCAAAATTTCTAATATTTCACTAACAAGTAAAAACAGGTATGGAGATAATGGGTCTCCTTGACGACACCCATGTCCTATAGTAAATCTTTCTGTGCAAAAACCATTTACTGTGACACAAGAAGAAGCATTTTGATAAAATAGATTAATCCATTTTTTCAGCGATGGCCCAAATTGAAAAAAGTCAATGACATTGATTAGAAACTTGTGAGATATACAATCGAAGGCCTTTTCAAAATCAATCATCAAAAACATGCCTGGAATGTCATTAAGTTCGGTATATAATAATATATCATAAAGTAAACGAATATTTTCTCCGATAAAACGGCCTTATCATAAATGTCAATATTAGCAATTAAGGCACACGATCGCGAACAAATAAAGAGGCTACTTTGAATTAGAATATTAACCTCTGACATAATATTGTATGATATACGTGCTTTATTTCACGAACTCAATTTTCATTTCAATTACTCAGGACGGCATATGCGTCTCTGCACTGACAACATCGCAGTTTGTTTTCCTTGATGTTTCTCATGACCAAGAACAAAATACTTTGAACTAAAAACTAGCCTCTAACAAATGATTTCATGGTAGGCTTTGTTTTAGGAAATCAATTTGCATTTCAATAACTCGGAACGGCTTATACCTCTATCTACTGACGTACGTGGCAGCTGGTTTTCATTGACGTTTCTCATTCTATATTTCCTCAACGTTTAGCCGCTGGCTCCATCTCTTACAGACTGTGAGTATTATACACGTTGTCATTATGCTACACTGCCCGATAGATTTCATCCTATCTTGATGTGTTAGTACATAGAATGGTGTGTTGAAACACGTGGATGTGGTTGTAATCAACACAACAATGCAAAAACTTGTTAAACAATAACATACTATTTGTAATAGCTTTCCTCTAACGTCTGATGGCCTCAGCAAGAATAACGCACACATCTCCTTGATTACAAAAAAAGGAGAAACAACTTTGATGACATTCGCTAATTTCGTCAATCTTTTTTATTAATATTTGTAACTACATGTATATACATTCGTCTTAATAATCTAACCAAGGATAATTAGAGGAAGCTTAATTTTGTGCTAAATATGATTAACGTCATATTTGGACTGAAATAAACTATTCACTCCGTTAAAATATATATGCATCGCATTGTTTTTTATGAATTGAGTTGATCATGTCTTGTCGTCTATCTGATTAAGTCTATAGTTGTCTCATTTTAATTTTATAATTCTTTTATTCTAGATTTTGTGATTTGAGAATTTCTTTTGGATGAAAGACAAAATAAATTAATGAACGTTGACTGTAATTAGGGAAATTATAACTCATTATTAAAAGAGAGAGAGAGAGAGAAAGAGAGAGAGAGAGAGAGAAAGAGAGAGAGAGATAGAAAGAGAGAGAGAGAAAAAGAGAGAGAGAGAGAGAGAGAGAGAGAGAGAAATTGCAGTTTACCTTGTTCATTCTGGGGTTGGCAGGGGTAGGGGGGGGGGCGTTCGAATTTCCATGTAACTGTTAAACTGTTTGAATCTGTGGTGTATCCAGACCTTGGCATCTATGGCAGAGCAAGAGAGCTTACGACCGTCTATATTTTAGTGTGGAGGGGTTGGGGACTGTCCTCAAATCAAAATAAAAGCCAGTATATCACTGTTTTACTCTCTGGCAGTAAGTTTTGGGGAGTTTGTCTCATATTATCACGCGTTTCATCTCACTGCTATTAAATAAAATGATTCCCTACGTTGTTAAATCTGATATTTATTTTTTTTCTCTGTCAGATATCTCAGGCAGCGAGGTGGTCCATTTTACTGTAGTCATTTATAATTATGTCTTATGTAGTATGTTTCTTGTCTTATATTTCCATGACGAAATTACATTTTCATTGTTAAAAAGTGTCAAATAATTTTGCCTACTCGTAAAATATCGAAACAAGAAGCTGGTATTGCTTCGTGAGAGTCACTTCACTGTTAGCAATCTAACAATTCAAAACCTTTTCCACATTAAGAACCCGTAGACGGTTTCCAGTGGAACCTTTGGGATAAGGTTCTTAACGGAATTCATCACCGATTTTCCTCAATATCAATGCCCGGCACAGATTAAACAAAATACTTTACAGTCATATTCGCTTTTATTCTGAGAGAATCAATTGGAAACAACGGACTGAATTATGAATGACAATTTTTTACCCCTAACCAGGATGTACAATATATTCGTCCATCATATTTGCATATGTTTATCAATTCAATTTTACGTAATAGGTAAATAAACAAACATTCCTTTTCTCCATATTGGGGTTCTTAACAGAACCGCTGTGCAACTAACTCTTTGCATGCTTCAATGAACTTTTCTTGATACTCACAGAACCTTAAAAGGTCCCAAGAATGAGTATGGTTCTTTGTAGAACCACTATGAAATGTCAAGGACCCACTCAGAGCCATTTACCCTATAGTGTTGCGAAATTGTGCCCAATCATCTTTATGTCTAGGTAGACGCTGCATGCATTTTCGTAAGCATGGCTTGTTATATAAGTAGCCGGTAACTGCACGCTTAAATTCTTGATGTGTTGAGAAGTAATAGCGAGATTTCTATTATAGGTATATTTTGAAAGACAATGCGGACATCTTTAAAACGGTGCATGATGAATTTGTATTGACCCTAGGGCCAAGAATTGTTCTGAATCTTCCTTCGAGCCCTGCTTATAATCATTGTTATCATACCTCGTTTCATAAACAAACAGATAATAAAGAACACCCTCTGTCAGTGTTCAAGATTTTGTATTATATTTGTAAAGTGATTACAATTCGATATGGAACACTACTAATACGTGAGTCAAACTGAGGAATGGGGGAGTGTCCCCAGATCAAAATAAATGGCTGAATATCACTGTTTTATTCTCTGGCAGTAAGTTTTGGGGAAGTTTGTTTCATACTGTATATCACGCGTTTCATCTCACCGCTATTGAATAAAATGATTCCCTACGTTTGGTAGTTGAATTATTTTTCTTCTATAAAAAGACTCATCTCCCTCCTCTAAAAACGCTATAGTGGTTCCAATATTATCAATAAAAGCGCAGCTGTTACTTCACATTAGGACAGCCAGCACCTCATATTCAGGCATCGAGGTGGTCTACTTTACTGTAGTCAATTATAATCATGTCTTATGTAGTATGTTTCTTGTTTTATATTTCCATGACGAAATGTCATCTTCATGCCTAAAAAGTATCAAATACTTACTTACTTGTAAAATATAGAAACGAGAAGTTGGTATTGCATCTTATAAGAGTCACTTTACTGTTAAAATAAATGTTGCGAAGTAGAACCTTTAACGGTTCAAAACCTTTTCTCACATTAAGAACCCGTAGACGGTTTTCCAGTGGAACCTTTTGGATAAGGTTCTTAACGGAATTCATCACCAACTTTCCTCAATATCAATGCCCGGCACAGATTAACCAAAAATGCTTTACAGTCATATTCGCTTTTATTCTGAGAGAATCAACTAGAAACAACGGACTGAATCTTTAAAACGGTGCATGGTGGATTTGTATTGACCCTAGGGCCACGAATTGTTCTGAATCTTCCTTAAAGCCCTGCTTATAATTGTTATCATGTACCTCATTTTATAAAATAAAAAATCAGATAATAAATAACACCCTCTTTCAAAGTTCAAGATTTGTATTCTATTTGTAAAGTGATAACAATTCGAAATGGAATACTACTGATAAATTCAAAGTGTGTGGATGTGTAATTGGGGTTTTACAGACGTGAATCGATCAGATTTTGATTATTTTCGTCTGGTGACCGACCGTTAACGTTTGCATACGTCCGATACATTTATCTTTCTTTCTTTCTACGTCTTTCTTGTTCTTCTTATTTTTCCTCTACTTCTTTTCTCCATTCTACTTTCTTGAAGTAAACAAGTTTTCTTGGTTGGATTCTGTCTACAGGTAATTACTCTGATCAGCATGGCTTCTGGATTCAGCTCTGTAGAGGGCGTCTGTGAAGGAGACGACTGTGAGGCGAATGCAGATCTGACTTTCTATGTGAAGGAGAAGAAGAAGCTCTGCCATGACTGCGCCTATAAAAAGGAATGCTTCGGAAAAGCAAGAAAGGGTGGGCCTAATCTGTATTGTGAGAAACATGATAAACATATTGATTGGTATTGCATAACACATGGCGTAGCTTTATGTATTTCATGCGTTGTGATAGATCACCATGAAATGCCTTGCGTGCGACAGGATTTAGAGGACGCAATCATGGAAAATAAAGCAAAGCTCAACATTCTGAAGGATAAGGCGATGGAGAAGTTGGAGTTATGTCGAGCCCATGGAAAGCACATTGGTCAATGTAGACAAGCCGCAGACGAACATCTGCAAAGTATCAAAGATGAGGTTGATTCCGTAATCGAAAAGGCGATTGCTAGAGACAAAGTCAGGGAACAAGAGGATGCTGCTAAAATCGACGAGGAGATTGATGGGAAAAACCAAAAACTTCAAGAGGAGATTCAAAAGATCCAGGTTGAAATTCGGAAGAACAATGAGGAGAAAGAGAAGCGACGTGAAGAAAACAATGCAAATGCAGAGAAAAGACAAGAACTAATAAATAATAAACATCGCGATCTCTATGCAGATATTCAGAACATCGCTCTAGAGATCGAGAGAAAGATTGGCGAGTTGGAGAAATCATGGCAAGATGACACAAAAACTACAGAGAAAGCGAAAGAGACACTTGACTCAGTACTCAAAGACGATAACAATATTGTCAAAGACGGGCATCGTGTTAATACATCAGTTAGTGATAAACTAAAAAAACCACTGAATGAGGGTGAGGTGAAAGAAATGAATCGTGTTGTATCAGGTGTGAGGTTTGTGAAGGGTGCTGGGAGGGAGATGATGTATGATGAGAGGATTGATGGGTATGATGGGGAGTGGAAGCTCATTGATACAATCAATGTTAGAGATAAAATCATATTCCCGGTCATTGTAGGATGCATAGATGAATGCAATGTTATCATCACAGATATACTAAAAGGTAGTTTGCATACATACATGTTAAATTTGAATACTAAACATACTCAGAGAGTGATACAAGAGAGTGGTACATCACAGGTTGCATCCTGTGTAGTGCTGAATGGTGGCAAGGTAGTATGCGGTAAAGCGGGAGACAGTTTGACAGGATGCATCCGTGTGTATGACAGAGAGTGGAAGTTCATCAATGACGTCACAATACCAAGAAACAAGACGGGTGGTATCACACATGTGAAGGTTGCAGCTGACCAGGATGGGATGATCATCGCTGCTGAGGCGGATCAGTCTATGATATACGTCATCAACCCATCTGATGGTAAGATTACTAATACCATCAAGTGTAAAAAGAATATAAAGATGTGTGATATGCTGTCATCAGGTCACATAATCGCTCGACCCTCACCAGTAGATCGCAGAGCGCTCATCATTGACAGAGAGGGTGCTCAAAGGGAAATCCCTCACAATGATGTCATCCTGAATGTGTGCGTTGATCATAAGACAGACGACCTCTACGTCGTGACATCATATGATAGGTGCAAGACGTGTGTGATTGATCAGGTGATGAGTGAGGGTGATATGAAGAAGAGAAGGGTTGCATCATTCCCTCCTTCAACAAGATTGGTGAAGGCTAATGACAGGAGGAATCACCTTCTTAGGTCTCGAGTGATGATGACGTCATCAGGGAATATGATTGCTTGCGATGGAGACAATATTCTCGTATTCAAAAAGCTATTCAGCCTCTAAACTAAATCATAAAACAATCTTTACATTTGATTTTGATCACTACTTTGGTGGAAGAATACTACATGTATTTTATCATTAACCTAATCTCATAAATATCCCAATAAAGTGAAGAAAAATGTTTGAAGAGAATGTTGATTCGTAAAACTATTCAGTCAGCAATAATTCTATTGTCATGTTTCCGTTCTATATCCGTCTCATTCAAACTATTTATTTTCCATATCCGTATTCTGACTATTGAAATGCAATTGTTCGTAACAGGTAAATGAAATAGTTTGTAACGAGCAAGATTTGTGCATTAAATTTGATTACATTACGAAAATACAGTCAAACCTGTCTATAGCGACCACCCAAGGGAAACACAAAAAGTGGTCTTTATAGACAGGTGGTCTTTGTAAACAGGTTCCTTCAGTACATGTTTCAATGAAAAACCATTTTCAAGGGAAACAACAAATGTGGCCTTTGTAGACAGGTGGTCACTAAAGCATGTTTGATTCAAGTCTATTCCGAGGGTACCGTAGATAACAACATATCTTGGCAGAGTTTTAGTCCCTAAATCCTGGATCAATACGATGAGGACGATCTCGATTTAGAGAACAGTGCAGATAATTATTGAAATGGATATACAAAATGTGGAAGTTCATATTGTTAAAAATATCTCAGAAAATTTAGGAATATTCGCGGAGTATCCATTTTACGTTCACATTACAGGTTAAACATACCCGTATATAGTATCAACGAACCGCGCGCGTCCCGGATTCACTATTTTATTAATTCACACGACAAACTTCTTACCAAAGTTTGAGTTCAGACTGGCAAAAGGCCCCTTAATTTAACATGAAGAATATACTGAAAATAATTTTTGATCTCACCATGGATTGTATTTATCAGTGACATAAATACTGTTATTTAAGATTCATTGTTTAAACAAAATACGATTGATTGGAGGAGATACAATCATTTTTGAGGAGATAATAATTAGTTATGTTACAGGGCCCTGGAGTGATTATGGCAGGAATCTAATTTCTCACAAATTGATATGAATATTTGATTTAATTTGATTTGATTTATTGGTTTCTACATCTTTTTCTTTTTTTCATCATACATTTTCATGAACATAATATGGTTTGATACAATATTTTAAGTGTATATAATTTTATACAGATAAGAAACGAAATCATGAGGAGTTTTTGTAAAAATAATTTCGAGAGTTGTGTGTGGTCGGACTCTTAGAAATTTCTGGAGTCAAATTTCTCCGAATATTCGCTAGACCGTGTGACCACACCTATTTTCAGCGTAATTAAAAGCTTTCGAGTTATTACATACAAAATCAAATGTTTGATGAACGTATATGTGAATAGACCACAAGTCTGGGTCAGCTATTTATACTTTGTTATCGCCATAAAATGTAATATAATTTGAATATAGAAATCTACACATTAAGAATATTATACATGGTATTTTTATCCTGATATCTTGAAGAATAGATAGCATGCATTATGGTTTATTTCTGGTTTCAGTTACCTTTTCTTGTACATACCTTGGCAACTGGTGTTTAGTTTTCTTTTCAATGTCATTCATTCAATGTATTTTATGTCATGTTATCATCTTTTAAAGTAAAGCTATTTGAAATTGTATCTACGGAAACATTCTTGAAATTTCGCGAAAATGTTACAAAAGATACGTAATAGAATTGTTAACATTATATAGATTTATTTGCATTTCAGAGCTTTGCATTCCCGATGCTAAGAGTAGATAATCTTTTCAATAGGAGACGATGTGCTTCCTTGAAACTTTTGCTGTGAAAATGAAATCAATGTTTAGTATTTGAAACGTTGGGGAATAAATAGCGTGTTTTGCTTCATTTTGTATATTCAATCATCTGTCACAAACTCTTAATCATATACGTAAGTGTAAATACCTATGCAGGCTCATGGTTATGAATATCTGGTGTTAATTGCATTTTATTATTAGTTTATTCTGACGCAAAGGCTTTCGAAAATTAACGGAAGGCAATTTCATTATCTTTGTCCATCACTTTATGAGAAGGGTGAACATCACCACGATGTACAACGAAATCCGAACATGATTTATATTGGATATACATTAGGGCATTGATATTGCCCCTGAGTTCATTATAATAATTAACAAATACTCTGGCGATGGAAAATAAAATCAAAGAGTTTTTAAAAGAGAAAGTCTGAAATAACCATCCGTTCCCCCCAAAAGGTTTTGTTATTGTACATCATAATTCGAACTGTACAACACTGTCTTGCTGTATCTAGTCTAAAACGGTGTTTGTAAAATAAATCAAAATACATAAGGTAGTGAAAAGCTCATATATTATCATTGACCGTATGAATTTCAATGTAGATACAAACATTGAAGTTTGATAAGTTGTAGTAAAATTGCTTCGACGAATGATTGTTTTATTTTCATTGTTGGATTATTTGGTCATGTTATAGTGTTTAGAGTTATCAGAAATATTAGAAAATAGATTCCTTGTTGTAAAGTATGAGTATTATCTAGACTGTATGTTTGTTTATTTCAAGAGTGTCGATAACGTGGACACGACAAAACTTAAATTTGTTATGCATGAAATATTTGCCTGTATTGTTAAATAGTTTTCATTATCTTTGAAATGAAAGGTATGTGGTCATTTGCAGCGTATCTGTAATCAAGTATAATTGCTTACATTTGGGAAAGATTTATCTTTATAGTTTTCCCTAATATTAATTCATATGTTCTTCAATATTTTATAAATATACAGTGTATTAAAATACGTATCAAAGATATTTCCAGGGTTAATATTCTGCAGATGTATCAATTGCTTTTATAAGTTGGAGTAAAATCACTTAGAAGATTATGTTTTATTTACATTCTTGTTTGTTTGTTTGATTGTGCGTTTTTCTTTTTTTACCTGACTACTCGGTAATTGATTTGCTTACTTGCTTTGATAGTATAGGCAGATAAATTGACAAAGATAGATTCAATTCAATTTTATTTCGCAATATAAAAATCAAATTATACAAAGTAACGGTAAATTTTAACTATGTTTACAATTCAATTTGCATCAATTCAATTCAATTCAATTCACCTTTGTAAATTCCATGATCTAAGAGACAGCCTGTAACAACCACCCATTCCAAACGAAGGTTTTGTTATGGTGAGTCACATGTTCAGTTCAAACTATTATAATGTTGTAGAGTAACACGCTGTCTCTAAAAAAAGATAATACATAAGCTAGTGAAATGCTCATGTGTTGTCATTGTACGTATGAATTTCAATGTAGATATATAAATAATGTATATTTTGGAGTAAAATCGCTCGGAGGAATGATTAAGTTCTATTTTTATTCTTGGTTGATTTGGTCCGATATACTGTTAAGAGTTATCAGAAATATAAGTAAAATAGATCCATTGTGGTATAGTGTGAATTCAATCTATACTGTTTGTTTGTTTGCTTCAAGATTTTTGATGCCCAGGACACGGCGTTACTTTCAATTATTCATGCATAAAATATATATCCCTGTATTGTAAAATATCATTTTGAACTGTAAGGAATTTGGTCTTTTATAGCGTATCTGTAATCGAGTGTAATTGCTCACATTTGGGAAAGATGTCTCATAACGCTTTCCCTAACTTGAGTTCATATGTTCTTCAATATTTTATAAGTATACACAGTGTAGTTAAATACGTAATGTCATTGTATAAAATATATTTTAGTGTTATAATTCAATGTTTAAAATGCATTGTATATAGATATGTGATATTATAAGATGGAGTAAAATCACGTAGACTAAGATGTATTATTTATATTCTTGGTTTGTTTGTTTGTTTGTTTGTTACCTGACTACTCTGTAATTATTAGCTATTAGCTTATTTGCTTGGTTAATATAGGCAGATTAATAGACAAAGATCCATTTTATGATTAAAGAGAGAGCATGAAACAACCACCTTTTCTAAATGAAGGTTTTGTTGTGGTGTGTCACATGTTCAGCCAAAACTATTATCTGTTGTAGAGTAAAATATTGTCTCTAAAATAAAGACAAAATTATACAGCTTTAAATGTAATGTACTTACTGCTACATGAAATATATTAATACCCGTTTGATAGTTATAGCATAGCCTTTTCTTTTGAAGGGATTTGTATATATTAGTACTTGGTTTCAATTGTTTGATCTGATAATATAGAAAATGAATACAATAAAATGTACAAATGCATAATGAAGATAAAGTACATACATAACAGCATGTACGTGCTGTAATAAGCATTATATAAATTTGACTATTATTATTTTTTTTTTAATCATTATTATCATTAAGATTATTATCGTTATCATTACAATCATTATCATTATTATTATCATTATTATTATTGTTATTATTATTGATAATATAACTCAGCATTTCCTTTCGTTATATAATGATATATATATTGTTGCTTAAGCTGATATAATATTTCGCATACACGTATATACAAGATGTAAAACTGATGTCCTTTTATTTACGTCACTGGTTGAGGGTGCAGTTATATTTTAGTTCGTCTTGTAGCAAAGTAATGATATATCTATTCAGATTTCAAGGTGGTGTGTCCCTCTTGAGGCTGAAAATATAAAGTTAATTGTGTGAATTCTATTGTAAACAAGAAACAATACCAACTAAAAACTCCCCTGAAAAGATTAGAACTGGTAATTGCCTTTAAGTGGAATTATACCGACCGTTTATAGCAGGAACTCGTTTCGAAAATTTTGCGTAGAACATTCTAGAAAGTGAATGGGTTTCCTTGCATAATTTTAATACTAGGACACTGCAAACGTTTTAATTTCACAGATAGGACATACCTGATATACCGGTATTCATAATTCCCGCACAAATTCTACAAAATTCGATGTTGGCTGCAAAAGGGATACACTACCTTTAACATCTTATGGAAGTACATGTAGAAAGACAGTACAACTTTGTAAGCAGAATATGAAAACTGTATTTGTAGAATATCCTATCTTATCAGCTGGTAGAGTTTAATTTGGCAAACAAAGAATAGGAGTGATGGTGGTATAAAGAATTAGTGCCTTAACGCATGAATTTCTTTTCTGATTAAAAACTATCAACGTTGCTTGAATTTGTTAAAGACACAAGGATATAATTATAATTCATTGCTTGCTTAAATTTATTAATGTTCGGGAATTGTTCTTCTCTTGTATGCTTGCTTTCTAATGAAAAATGACCACATATTCATGTAACAGTTTTGTTCATGCGAAAGGTTTAGATGTGATTATTATTTTTTTATCAAAACAAAGAATTCTTGTTTTTGATTTGGACTGTTTCTCTAGTCCACGGTGTGTATCTCTCTCATGTGTCAGTTTTCTTTCTAAATAAAAGTACCCATCACTCCACGAGCTGCTCCTGACAGACTCGTTATTTCGTGTCACAAAGTACCTTCAACATGTTATAACGTATACCTCTCTCTTATCATTTCTATTCTTACATGTTTTGATATACATGTACCAGTATGCCAGTAAGCTTTTCTAGAAATTGTTCTTCCTCTGTCTCCCTCCTCATCACCTTTCCCTCTCTCTTTCTCTCACGCTCCCTTCCTTTTCTTTATTCCCCTCTCTTTATCTCTTTCTCTCTCCCTTCCTTCTCTTTCTTCTTTCTCCCCCCCTCTCTCTCTCTCTCTCTCTTTATATAGATCTTTCCCTCTGTCTCTCTCTCTCTGTCCCTCTCCCTCCACCCCTCCCCACATGTCACATACTACTATGCCAGTATACAAATACACATATACATATACATTGTTCCCATTCTATCTCCCACTTGTTTTAAGAGGGAGACTCAGAAGGAGAAAGGGAGGAAGGGAGAGACAGTGAGATATAATGAGACAGAGAGAGAGAGAGAGAGAGAGGGAGTGGGAGAGAGAGAGAGAGAGAGAGAGAACAAAACAGATATAGAGAGACTGAGAGAAGGCGAAAGGGAGGATAGAGAATGAGGGAGAGAAAGGGGGAGAGAGAGAGGGAGGGAGGGAGGGAGTAGGACGGTGGTAGCGGTAGGAGAATAGGAGATGTAAAATGGTATTAGATGTATGCTGGTAGTAGAGGTACGGTGGCGGTAGAGATAGGGTGGTAGAATAGGAATAATAATAATAATAATAATAATAGGCATTTCTATAGCACCGTCTATCTAGAAATTCTATTCCGAGGCGCATTTATTAGGAAGGATGGTATAGTAGAGGTAGGATGGCGGTAGAGGTAGGTTGGTAGCAGTGGCGTAATGAGCAAAAACGTTTGGGGGGGCTGACAAAAAAAAATCCGCATCACCCCACTTTTGCAGGCAGGCCCCGCTGAACGTTTTTCAAAATGGGGTCTAGGGGCAAAGCCCCGGCGGGGGTCAAGGGGCGGAGTCCCCGAAACTCAAGGGGTATGGGCTTCAGCGGCGGATCCAGGAATTTCCTACCGGGGGGGGGGGGGAGAACAAAATGGCATGGGGTGAAATATAATCATGTAAAACGATGAAGCGACAGAACGAGGCTTTAGCGGCGAGGGAGCGGAGCGACCAAGCGGGGGTGGGCCTGGGAGGGGGTTCTGACCCCCTCCCAGAGTAGGAAGCGTTTGCAACTTTAGAACCACATTAGACGCATTTTCAGGCACTTCCTGGGGTAATTATGACGTAAAACTGCTTTCTCCTACCCCCTCCAAGAGTAGAGATATTTTGCAATTTGAGAACCACATTTGGCGCTTTAATGTACACCGGCACTTCCTGGAAAAAAAACAAGGCCTTCTGATTGGTTAGAAGTTAGTGAACAGTGAGACGTTGTATGCTTCGTTGCTGCACAATGCACAAAGACGGTGATCTGGTACTTCACCAGTAGTACTGGCAACAATTATCTCGAGTGTATAAACTGTCTTGTTATCAGGGGCGTCGTTAGACCTCGTTCAGTGGGGAGGGGGTAGTGTAGAGACCACCGATTACCGACAAAACTGGCCACCAATTACCGACAAAATATATTGTAATGCCAATGTCTACAAATATAAACCCGGGGCCGGGAACTAATTTATTTTTTAGTTTTTCCCTCCCGCGCAAAGCGCGGGAGCTGTGACACTTGATTTAGTAATTAGAGAAAGAAGACGATTCGTTGTATCGTATCCTTGTGTGAATTCAGTTTCCCCCATCCCGCGTGAAGCGCGGAAGCTTTGACGTTTCATTAATTATTACTCTTAATCCTTGTCTGAATTCATTTTCGCCCATCCCGCGTGAAGCGCGGAAGCTTTCAAGTTGCATTAAATTATTAGGGAAAGAAGACGAATCTTTGTATTGTGTTCTTGTCTGAATTTAGTTTTCCCCCTCTCGCGCGAAGCGCGGAAGCTGTGACGTTACATGTAATTATTACTCTGAATCCTTGTCTGAATTCATTTTCCCTCCTCTTGCGCGAAGCGCGAAAGCTTTGGCACTTCATTTAGTAATTAGATAAAGAAGACGATTCGTTGTATCATGGTTGTATCGTGTCCTTGTCTGAATTCAGTTACCCCCCTCCCGCCCGAAGCGCGGAAGCTTTTAACGATTCATTAAATTATTAGAGAAAGAAGACGATTCGTTGTAACGTTCTCGACTCTTAATCCTTGTCTGTATGCATTTTCGCCAATCCCGCCCGAAGCGCAGAAGCTTTTAACGATTCATTGAATTATTAGAGAAAGAAGACGATTCGTTGTAACGTTCTCGACTCTGAATTCAGTTCCCCCCCCCTTTCCCGCGCGAAGCGCGGAAGCTTTGACGTTTTATTAAATCATTAGAGAAAGTAGACGATTCGCTGTACTGTTTTCGACTTTTAATCCTTATCTGAATGTAGTTTCCCCCGTCCCGCGCGAAGCGCGGAAGCTTCGACGTTTCATTAAATTATTAGAGAAAGAAGGCGATTCGTTGTACTATTTTCGACTCTTAATTCTTGTCTAAATTCAGTTTCCTCCCTGCCCCGCGAAGCGGAAGCTTTGACTATTTATCAAATTATTAGAGAAAGATGACGTTTCGTTGTACCGTACTCGACTCTTAATCCCTGTCTGAATTCAGTTCCCCCTCCCCTCCCGCGCGAAGCGCAAAAGCTTTGACGTTTTATTAAATTATTAGAGAAAGCAGACGATTCGTTGTACCGTTCTCTACTTTTAATCCATGTCTGGATTCTTGTCTGAATTCTTTTTCTTTTTCTTTTTTTTTTTTTTTGCTGTCGGGGGGGGGGGGAACTATTTATGAAAAGTACAATTAAAAATCTCCAATCTTAGCCAGAAAATGATCACTTTCGGCCCCAAAAATTGACAACATTGATAACGAAATCCTGAATTTGTCCATTTAATAGCTACCCCCAACCCCACAATGTATGCAATTTCTTTATTAAAGCTTAGAATCCATGGATCCTTTTAAGATAACAATCTCAATTTTGATGGAAAAAATCAATACCCCACTGTAAGCCCTTTAATGGTACACGGGCAGTGTTACACGGTGTTCGTGTACGTTCGTTTGCAAATCTGTGCATGCACAGCCCGAGTAGTGGGTAGCATGTTATCTCCCGGCAGTGTTTGTCGCTGTAGCTTCTGGAAAGGAATTGTCTACTATAGTGTCACTGTTAGTGGCCACTAAGGCCCATTAGTGACTATAAAAACAATATGCTCTTCCTGGCTTTTGGGGAATTTTGTCAGTTTGCAACAGAAATGGAGAAACGCGCATATTTTTGTTGAAAATCATGTGATATCCCGATTTATAAATCACTTGTATGGAATTGAAAAAAAAGTCATGGTTTAATTTTAGTTAGGGTGGTAGTATAGCCAGAATGGTAGTAAAGATAATGGTAACACTACACAGCAATAGTAAAAAAAAAAAAAAAAAAAAAAGATTAAAAAAAACTGGCCCCAGTTTTCATTTAAACTGTCATCAATAACAAGTGCCAAACTGTTGAAACAATTTTTTCACAGCCAATCATAATGCAAGGATTTTAGTAGCTTGTATAAGCTTTTCTACCTTGTCACTCATACTGATGACGTGTTATGAACCAGGGTCCCAATGTAAGCTTGTTGTTATTCACATTCATATCATTTTATTCATAAAGTGCACCGGTGCCTATCAATTGTCAAAGTTGGTTCCTTCTTGCCTGCTATACTTCTGCGTTGTATGCATACATGCATGTGAGTTGCTATTGAAATTGTATTTATGCATACCAATGCATAAATGCCAAGATGCGCAGTAGTTTGAAGTTGGACCAGACGCCATTTTCATTGCATCTGACGCACTTGTTCTTCTTCGGACAACGTTTTAATTATCGGAAAGTGTCACGTGGTCAGCTTTCTCTGGGAATTTACATCACACAGGTCAGAAAAGCAGCTTATACGTGAATACTTGGTGAAACATATTGTGTGTTGCTTTGATGGAATATAAATAATGTGGAATTTTAAACACGGAAGTAGAATAAAAATGTAAGAGGAGAAACGAATGTAGCCTATATTGCTAGACTATGTAGTATGGGGTGTATTTTATTGAACGTAAGTGTTGAAGGCAAACAGAAGAAATTTGTGCATAAAGCTGAATGAAGCAGTGTATATATTGTTTTCTTGTATTAAGGGTTCAAACAGAAAGTATTATAAACCTCTCTTTAGTATGCCATTTTGAATAAATCTAGTCATCTGATCAGTCGAAATTGGAGTCGTGATTTTAGCCATGCCCGCTTACCGGTCAACACGAGGACATCTTTTAAAAAACTTGAGCCTATATAAACAGCGATGACTCTCATAGAAATCAATATATCTATAGAATATAGTCATATCTTGCCACAAAATATTTGGATTTTATCGTATAATACAATGGTTTTACCGTATTTAATGTATTGTAATGTTGTATGGGGCAACACACACCCAATACGATTACAACGACTGCTTATAATTATTACAAAAGCGTATATTAAGAATATGTCTTATGTCTGATTTCAATGCCCATTCAATACCGTTATCTCAACAAAAAAGTTATTTATTAATTGAATCAATATTGTATATCACTCATGCTTTATAATAATAAGACTTTAAAACAGCCGACTAATCTTGCCACTATGATGAAATGTAAAAGATCTATTCATAACTATAATACTAGAAACCCTGATATAAAGCATTTTATTGAAAAATGTCCATCAACATGTTCTTTATTTAATTTTAGACACACTGGCCCAAAATATGGAATTTTCTCCCCAGAAACATCCGTAATACTACATTCTTTAACTCTTTTAAATCTAAAACTAAAAAAATACAACATCTGTTTTTAAATCAATAATATTATTTGCATGTTCCTACGTCTCCTGTGTTTTGGACACTATTTTGTTATTGTTAAATCTTTTATAGGCAATTGTTAGAACTTGTATGTCTCTTTTAATAAACAGGGACTGCCTTGACAGCACCTTATTGTTTTATTTGCAGTTTCCTCAATTCATTTCTATTGCTGATTAACTTTGTGTTATTCCGGTATTTTTGTAGACATGTTTCCAATTTGTGTGTGTTTTCTGTTTTGTGTATAATCTGTATTTGATGTGTTTTTCATGGATTTGAATTGAAATAAAACTTGAAACTTGAAACTTGAACTAAAATAATTCCATCCTCTGTCTCTCTCTTTCTCTGTCTCTTTCTCTCTCTCGATGATGACGATGACGACGATGATGACGATAAACGTCGATAAGGAGCGATTATTATATCTATTAAAACCGTTTTTGTCTTCCCTTTCAATTTATTCTGTCTCCCATCACTATTTTTCTTTTTCTTCTCTCTCTCTCTCTCTCTCTCTCTCTTGCTCTCTCTCTCTCTCTCTCTCTCTCTCTCTCTCTTCTGTCTCTCACATACTTCTTCTTTCTCTTGATTCCCCCTCTCTTCTCTTTTCTCCCGTTCCTTTTTTTTCTTTCTTTATGTGTCTGTTTATTCTCCTCTCTTGTCTTCATGTCACCCCCTCTGTGTGCATGACTGTCCATCTTCTTGTATTATGTAGGTCAATACTCTGATCAGCATGGCTTCTGAATTGAGCTCTGTAGAGGGCGTCTGTGAAGGAGACGACTGTACGGCGAATGCAGATCTGACTTTCTATGTGAAGGAGAAGAAGAAGCTCTGCCATGACTGCGCCTCTAAAAAGGAATGCTTAGGAATAGCAAAACAGGGTATGCCTTATCTGTACTGTGAAAAACACGATAAACATATCGATATGTACTGTAAAACACATTGCGTGGGTTTATGTGTTTCATGCGCTGAGATAGATCACGATGAGAAGCCTTGCGTGCGACAGGATTTAGAGGACGCAATCATGGAAATTAAAGCAAAGCTCAACATTCTGAAGGATAACGCGATGGAGAAGTTGGAGTTATGTCGAGTCCATGGAAAGCACATTGGTCAGTGTAGACAAGCCGCAGACGAACATCTGCAAAGTATCAAAGGTGAGGTTGATTTCCTAATCGAAAAGGAGATTGCCAGCGACAAAGTCAGGGAACAGGAGGCTGCGGCTAAAATTGACCAGGAGATTGATGGGAAAAACAAAAAGCTCCAAGAGGAGATTAAAAACATCCAGAATAAGATTCGAAAGAACAATGAGGAGAGGGAGAAGCGACATAAAGAAAACAACACAAATGCAGAGAAAAGACAAGAACCAATAAATAATAAACAATGCTCTCTCCATGCCGACATTCAGAACATCGCTCAAGGGATCAAGAGAAAGATTGGCGAGGTGGAGAAATCATGGCAAGATGACACAAAAGCTACAGAGAATGCCATCCAGACACTTGAAACAGTACTCGAAGACGATCAAAATATTGTCAAAGGCGGGCATCGTGTGAATACATCAGTTAGTGATAAACTAAAAAGGCCACTGAATGAGAATGAGGATGAGGTGAAAGAAATTAATCGTGTTGTATCAGGTGTGAGGTTTGTGAAGGGTGCTGGGAGGAAGATGATGTATGATGGGAGGATTGATGGGTATGAGTGGAAGCTCATTGATACAATCAATGTAAGAGATAAAACCAAATACCCGGTCATTGTAGGATGCATAGATGGATGCAATGTTATAATCACAGATAACCGAGAAGGTAATGGACATACATACATGTTAGATTTGCACACTAAACATACTCGGAGAGTGATAAACGGTAGTGGTACATCATTGGTTCGGTCCTGTGCAGTGCTGAATGATGACATGGTAGTATGCGGTAAAGTGAACAGATGTAGTACAGGAGACAGTTTGAATGGATGCATCAGTGTGTATGACAGACAGTGGAAGCTCACCAATAACGTATCTATACCAAGAAACACGACGGGTGATTTCACACGGGTGGATGTTACAGCTGACAAGGATGGGATGATCATCGCTACTGAGGCGAGTCAGTCTAAGATATACGTCATCAACCCAGCTGATGGTAAAGTTATCAATACCATCACGTGTAAAGAGAATATAAAGATGTGTGATATGCTGTCATCAGGTCACATCATCGCTCGACCCTGGTCACCAGATCGCAGAGCGCTCATTATTGACAGAGAGGGTGCTCAAAGGGAAATACCCCACAATGATGTCATCCTGAATGTCTGCGTTGATTCTTATACAGACGACCTCTACGTTGTGACATCAGATGGTGTATATAAGACGTGTGTGATTGATCAGGTGATGAGTGGAGTTGATGTGAAGAAGAGAAGAGTAGCATCATTCCCTCTATCAACAATACGGGTGTTGATGCATGACAGGAGGAATTACCTTCTTAGGTCTCGAGTGATGATGACGTCATCAGGGAAGATGATTGCTTGCGATGGAGACAACATTCTCGTATTTAAAAAGCTATTTAGCCTCTAAACTAATCATTTAGAGATTTTAACATTTGAGTTTGACTCCTGTTTTAATGTAAAAATACTCTTTAAGATTCCCAATAAAGTGAAGAAATCAGAATGTTGATTCGTAAACATATACATAGTCAGCAATAATTTTTTTTTTATGTTCCCCTTCTATACTCGTCTTTTCAAACTCTTCATTTTGTTAATATCTGTATCTTAATTATTGGTTGATATTACGAACGGGTTAAAGAAATGTAACTCAGTGAGGGAAGGACTTAAGAAGTATTCTAGGCTCAATACATAGGGAGAGACTAGTTCTCTGATAATGTTGAGAGGTTTATAGTCTAGGACTGGTTGAGGCCTGTATACCGATACATGTGCATTTTAATACGCCTTTTTCGTAATGTAATCAAAATTAATAGAAATCTTTTTAAGTGCCTTGATCGTTACACATTATTTCATTCACCCGTTACTTGTTGTATTTCAATAGTCAGAAGGCGAAATAATGCAAACATTACGTGTTGTTAGGTAAGAAAAACATTATGGATTGTAATATAATTATTCATAACAGGTGAATGATTAATTTGTAACGAGCACTTAAAAAGATTTGTGCATTAAATTTAATTACATTACGAAATAGTCTATTCTATTCTATTAATAGTCCCTAAATCCTGGCTCAATACGTTGAGGACGATCTCGACATAGAGAACAGTGAAATGGATATACAAAATGTTGAAGGTCATATTGTTAACAAATTTTACGTTCACACTACAGGTAAACATACCCGTATAGTATCAACGAACCGCGCGCGTCCCGGATTCACTCTTTTATTAATTTACGTGACAACCTTCTTCTCAAGTTTGAGGTCAGACTGGAAAAAGGCCCTGACTAAAATTTAGCGTGACAAATATACAGAAAATCAATGTATTGTGTCTTGCTGTAGTTATCTTAGTTATCTGTATTTTATCTCACCATATATTGTATTTATCAAAATCCTAAATACTTTAATTTATGTTTAGTCGTAAAAAATACGATTGATTGGAGGAGATACCATTAATTTTGAGGAGATACAATTAATCATAATTAGTTATGTTACATGGCCCTGGAGTGATTATGGCAAGAATCTAATTTTTCACAGATTAATATGAATATTCATGAGGAGTTTCAATAGTATAATATCGGGAGTTTTGTGGTCAGACTGGCAGAAATTCCAGGAGTCAAATTTCTTGGAATAATCGCTAGACAGTGTGATCTCAGCTATAATCAGCGTAAAAACTTATTTAATGATCATACACTGTCGCTCATAAAGTTGGAATATTTTTGTTTTACCCCAATTTATGGAATTATTTTAAAAATTATTTAAAAATAATAGATCTAGATGATAGTATACATTCTCAGATTTTATTGAATAATAATATGACAATGGGTGTTTTGCGTGACTGCTAAAGCATGTGTATGCTACTATGCTTATCAACTACGGGACCTACGTACTTAAGTCATAAATGACAGTAATGAGGATTAATGCCCCACAAAAGGGCACTAATATAGCACATCGACACGGTTTTGATATTGGGGCCTCACAGTTACGAGGCCATTGCTTTGTCACTGAACCTTGACTGTACGCAGCGGGGGCTAGGGTAGGGGGCAGTTTCCATAAATACAAAAAACAAAGAAAATGCAATAAATTTTCAATAATTTATGGCATTTTACCCCGGTTCCCAACATAAACAAAATCCTCTGTGTGCCCATGCCTTGAGCCATAATGCATGGCCGTCCAGAGGATTTCCATAAATTGGGGTAAAACAAAAATATTCCAACTATATGAGCGGCAGTGTATACACACAGAATCACATGTTTGATGAAAGTATTTGTGAATAGACCACAAGTCTGGGTCAGCGATGTTAACTATGTCATTGTCCTAAAATGTAATATAATTAGAAAAAGGTATCTACACATCCGGAATATTGTACATGGTAATTTTACCATGATTCCTTGAAATATATATAGCATGCATGATGGTTTATTTCTGGTTGTAGTTATCTTTTCTTGTACATACCTTGGCAACTGGTGTTTAGTTTTCATTTCAATGTCATTCATTCAATGTATGTTATGTCATGTTAAGGTTAAGCTATTTGAAATTCTATCTACGGAAACATTCTTGAAATTTCGCGAAAATCTAACAAAGGATACGTAATAGAAGTTTTGATACTATATACATTTATTTCCATTAGGGAGCTTTGAATTCCGGATTGAAAGATTCTTGTTAAGAGTAGATAGTGTTTTGAATAGGAAACGATGTGCTTCCTTAAAACTTTTCTTGTGAAAATGAAATCAAACGATTCATGTTGAGAGCAGATAGTCTTTTGAATAGGAAACGATGTGCTTCCTTGAAACTTTTGTTGTGAAAATGAAGTCAATATTTAATATTTGAATCGTTGGTGAATAAATAGCGTGTTTTGCTTCGTTTTGTATATTCAATCATCTGTCACAAACTCATAATCATATACGTAAGTGTAAATATGTAAATACCTATTTGGTTTCATGGTTAGGAATAACTGGTGTTAAATCGTTTTTAGTATTGGTTATTGGTCATTCCTGACGCAAATACTTTCGAAAATCAACGGAAGGCAATTTCATTATCTTGTCCATCACTTTTTGAGTAGGGTTAACATCACCACGATGTACAACGAAATCCGAACATGATTGATATTGGGTATACAACAGGGCATTGAAATTGCCCGGCCCTGAGTTGATTATTACCAACTACTTTGGCGATGGAAAAAATCAAAGAGTGTTAAAAAGAGAAAGTCTGAAACAACTATCCGTTCCCCAAAAGGTTTTTGTTATTGTACATCAAATTTTCAGTTCAAACTGTAAAACTATCCTGCTGTATCTAGTCTAAAACGGTGTTTGTAAAATAAATCAAATTACATAAGATAGTGAAATGCTCATGTGTTACCATTGTACATACGAATTTCAATGTAGATACAAAAACTGAAGTTTGATAAGTATCTGTTGTAGTAAAATCGCTTCGAGGAATGATTATGTTTTATTTTTATTGTTGGATTACTTGGGGATGTTATACTTTTTGAGGAATGATTACATTTTATTTTCATTTTTGTTTTATTTGGTCCGATATACTGTTACTAGTTATCAAAAATATTAGAAAAATATATTCCTTGTTGTAAAGTATGAGTATTATCTAGACTGTAATGTTTGTTTATTTCAAGAGGGTTGATAACGTGGACACGGCATAACTTTCATTTGTTATGCCTGAAATATTTGCCTGTATTGTTAAATAGTTTTCACTTTGAAGTGAAAGGTATTTGGTCATTTGCAGGGAATCTGTAATCGAGTGTAATTGCTTACATTCGGGAAAGATTTCTCTTTATAGTTTTCCGCTAACATGAATTCAAATGTTCTTCAATATTTTATCAATATTCAGTGTATTGAAATACGTATCAAAGACATTTTCAGGGTTATTATTCTGCAGATGTATCAATTGCTGTTATGAGTTGGAGTAGAATCACTTAGACGAATGTGTTTCACTTACATTCACGTTTGTTTGTTTGATTTGTTTGTTTAAACCTGACCACTCGGTAATTATTGGCTTACTTGCTTTGTTAATATACTAGGCAAATTAATTGACAAAGAACAATCCCATGATATAAGAGACAGCCCGTAACAACCACCCGTTCCAAACGAAGGTTTTGTTATGGGTAGTCACACGTTCGGTACAAACTATTATATGTTGTAGAGTAAAACGCTGTTTCTAAAATCAATAATACATGAGGTAGTGAAATGCTTATGTGTTATCAGTGGATTCATTAATTTCAATATAGATATATAAATAATTTATGTTGAAGTAAAATCGCTCGGAGGAATGATTATGTTTTATTTTCATTCTTGGTATATTTGGACCGATATACTGCTAAGAGTTATCAGAAATATAAGTAAAATAGATCCATTGTGGTATAGTGTGAATTCAATCTATACTGTTTGTTTGTTTGTTTCAAGATTTTGATACCCAGGAAAACGACGTTACTTTCATTTTGTCATGCAAAAAATATATATCCCTGTATTGTAAAATATCATTTTGAAGTGTAAGGAATTTGGTCTTTGAGAGCGTATCTGTAATCGAGTGGAATTACTCACATTTGGGAAAGATGTCTCATAACGCTTTCCCTAACATGAGTTCATATATGTTCTTCAATATTTTATACGTATACACAGTGTAGTTAAATACGTAATGTCATTATATCAAATATATTTTAGTGTTATTATTCAATGTTTAAATTGCATTGTATATAAATATGTGATATTATAAGATGGGGTAAAATCACGTAGACTAAAATGTATTATTTATATTCTTGATTTGTTTGCTTGTTTGTTTGTTTTACCCGACTACTCAGTAATTAGTAGCTATTACTTTAGTTGTTTGTTTTAAATATAGGCAGATTAATAGACAAAGATCCATTCCATGGTTAAAGAGACAGCTGCCTGAAACAACCACGTTTTCGAAATGAAAGTTTTGTTATGGTGTGTCACATGTTCAGCCCAAACTATTATTTGTTGTAGAGTAAAATGTTGTCTCTAAAATAAAGACAAAATTATACAGCTTTAAATGTAATGTACAAAACTATACATGAAATATATTGATACCCGTTTGATAGTTATAGCATAGGCTTTTCTTATGGTGGGATTTGTGTATATTAGTACTTGGTTTCAATTGTTTGATCTGATAATATAGAAAATGAATAGAATAAAATGTACAAATGCATAATAAAGATAAAGTACACACATAACAGCATGTACGTGCTGTAATAAGCGTTATATAAATTTGACTATTATTATTATTTTTGTTATTATTATTATCATTAAGATTATTATCGTTATCATAACAATCATTATCATAATTATTATTATCATCATTATTATTATTATTATTATTGATAATATAACTCAGCATTTCATTTTCGTTATATAATAATATATATATTATTGTTTAATCTAATATAATATTTCGCATACACGTATATACAAGATGTAAAACTGATGTCCTTTTATTTACATCACTGGTTGAGGGTACAGTTATATTTTAGTTCGTCTTGAAGGCCATATATCTATTCAGATTTCAAGGTGGTGTGTCCCTCTTGAGGCTAAAAATATAAAGTTAATTGTGTGAATTCTATGGTAAACAAGAGACAATACCAACTGAAAACTCCCCTGAAATGATTAGAACTGGTAATTGCCTTTATGTGGAAGTATACCGACCGTTTATAGCGGGAACTTGTTTCGAAAATTTTGCGTAGAACATTCTAGAAAGTGAACGGGTTTCCTTGCATAATTTGAATACTAGGACACTGCAAACGTTTCACAGATATGACATGCCTGATATACCGGTATTCTTAATTCCCGCACAGTTCTACAAAATTCGATATTGGCTGCAAAATGGATACACTACCTTTAACATCTTATGGAAGTACATGTAGAAAGACAGTACAAATTTGTAAGCAGAATATGAAAACTGTATTTGTAGAATATCTTATCTTATCAGCTGGTAGAGTTTAATTTGGCAAACAAAGAATAGGAGTGATGGTGGTATAAAGAATTAGTGCCTTAACGCATGACTTTCTTTTCTGATTAAAAACTATCAACGATGCTTGAGTTTGTTTAAGACACAAGGAAATAATTATAATTCATTGCTTGCTTTCATTTAGTAATGTTCGGGAATTGTTCTTCTTTTGTATGCTTGCTTTCTAATGAAAGATGACCACATATTCATGTAACAGTTTTGTTCATGCGAAAGGTTTAGATGTGATTATTATTTTTTATCAAAACAAAGAATTCTTGTTTATGGTTTGGACAGTTTCTCTAATCCACGGTGTTTATCTCTCTCATGTGTCAGTTTTCTTTCTAAATAAAAGAACCCATCACTCCACGAGCAGCTCCTGACAGACTCGTTATTTCGTGTGTCACAATATGTTTTCAAATATCATAACATTTACATTTCCTTGTATGTATAGTCTTACATGTCTTTCTCTATTGCTACTTACGGAAGTGAGTCCTGGGCCATGACAAAGAATGACAGAAAGAGAGTTGATGCATTTGAAATGTGGTGCTACAGGAGGCTGTTGCAGGTGTCATGGAAAGATAAAAGACAAATGTGTGGGTCCTGGAAAAGATTGGAACAGACTTGACCATCAGAAGGGGAATCATGGAAAGAAAACTAAACTATTTTGGGCACATTTTTAAGAGATCTGAAGGTGTTGAGAAGCAAATACTGCAAGGAGCAGTCGAAGGAAAACGGGGTAGAGGTCGTCCACCAATATCGTGGACTGATGATATAAAAGAAGTGTCTGGGCAAGGAATGAAAGGTGCAACACAAATGGCAGGTGAAAGAGTTGCATGGCGTGCTCTCGTGAAGGCCACAGCAGCGCTTTACAGCGCCACCTGAAGTTGATGATGATGACATGTCTTTAACATACAGTAGTTGCATGTCAGTACACCTTTTCTAAAAATTGTACTTCATCTCCCCCTCTCACTTTCTCTCTCTGTAGCTTTCCCTCTTTCTTCGTATTTCCTTATCTCATCCTCCTGTTTTTTCTTTCCCCTCTCTCTGTCTCTTGCAATCTTTCTATCATTCTCTCTCTCTCTCTCTCTCTCTCTCTCTCTCTCTCCTGTATCTGATTTTCTCTCGCTCCGTGTGTGTGTGTGTCTCTCTCTCTATTTTTGTATATATCTCTCTCTCTCTCTCCGTCTCTCTCTTTCTCTCTCTCTCTCTCTCTCTCTCTCTCTCCTGTATCTGATTTTCTCTCGCTCCGTGTGTGTGTGTGTCTCTCTCTCCGTCTCTCTCTCTCTATTTTTGTATATCTCTCTCTCTCTCTCCGTCTCTCTCTTTCTCTCTCTCTCTCTCTCTCCCTCCATCCCCCATCGTCACGTCATCGTCGTCACAGAAATGTTATCAACCAACATTGTATTTTGTTGCTATATACCGACATAATCGTGTATGTCAATATTAGCAAATAAGGCACATGACCGCGAACAAATGAATACTTTGAAATTTAATATTAAACTCTGACATAAGATTTTATGATATACGTGCGTCTTATATATTTCATGAACTCATTTTCATGAAATAAGTCGGAACGGCATATGCGTCTATCTCCTGACAACGTTGCAGCTTGTTTTCATTGACGTTTCTCATGATAAAGAAACTAAATATATACCTTGAACTAAAAACTGATCTCTAAAACATGAATTCATGGTAGGCTATGTTTAAGGAACTCAACTTTCATTTCAATAACTCGGAACAGCTTATGCATATATCTACTGACAACGTTGCAGCTTGTTTTCTTTGACGTTTCTCGTCCTTTATTTCCTCAACGTCAAGCCGCTGGCTCCACCCTTCAAAGACTGTGAGTATTATTGACTATACACAGTGCCATTATGTTACACTAACTGATACATTCCATCTTATCTTAATGTTTTAGTACATAGAATGATGTGTAAGAACACGTGGATGTCGTTGTAACCAACACAACAATGCAAAAAATGGTTTAACAATGAAATACTATTTTTAAAAGATTCTCTAACGTCTGATGGCCTCAGCAAGACTAACGCACACAATCTCCTAAATAACGCCACTTTGTGTTGTGCTGACAATCGCTACTTTCATCAATCTTTTTGAATAATACTGTAGCTATATGTTTATACATTTGTTTTAATAATGAAATAAAGGAAGTTTAGAGGAAGGTTAATTTGGTGCAAAATACAATTAACGCCATGAACAGTTGCACTGAAATAAATGATTCATTTGTTTCAATCGTTATGCATCGCAATGGTTTTTGTGAATTGAATTGATCCATTGATCATGACTTGTTTCTATCGTATTAAGTCTATAGTTATCTCATTTTCATTTTCATTTTTTTATTTTAGATTTGTGATTTGAGGATTGCTTCTTGATCAAAGACAAAATAAATTGATAACAATTGTCTGTTATTAGAGAAATTAAAACTAGGATAAAAACCCACTAAAAAGGATATTGCAATTTTCCCTTGTCTTGTCGGGGGGGGGGGGGAATCCTCAATTATGGGGCTGGCATGCGGGGGTTAGGGGGGCTCGAATTGCCGGGTAACTCATTAAACATTTTGAATCTGCGGTGTATCCAGACCTTGGCAATCTGTGGCAGCGCAGGGAAACTTCCAGCCATCCATTTTAGCATGGAGGGATGGGGGAGTGTCCCGAAAAAAAGGGAAAAAAGAAGCTAAATATCACTGTTTTACTCTTTGGCAGTAACTTTTTTGGAAACGTGTCTCATAGAGTATATCGCGCGTTTGATTTTAACTAAAACGATTCCCTACGTTGTTAAATTTGACAATTTATATTATTTTTCTCCGTCATAAATCTGTCAAAAGGGGCCAGTTACGTCATTGCTCTCTTTCAAAGACACTATAGTGGTTCCAATATTACCAGAGCAACTGTCACTACAAATGTAGACAGCCCTCACCTCATATTCAGGCAGTGGGGTGATCTCTTTGACTGTAATCAATTATAATCATGTATTATGTAGTACGTTTCCTGTCTTATATTTTCATGACTAAATTACATTTTCATTGTTAAAAAGTTTCAAAGTACTTTTTCTTACTTGTAAAATATAAAAACAAAAAGTTTGTATTGCTTCGTGAGAATCACTTCACTGTTAAAATAAATGTTGCGAAGTAGAAACTTAAACTATTTAAAATCTTTTCCAACATTAAGAACCCCTAGAGGGTTTTCCAGTGGAATCTTTGGGATGATGTTCTTAAGTGAATTCATCACCGACTTTCCTCGAAATGAATGCACGGCACAGATTAACCTAAATACTTTATAGTCATATTCGCTTTTATTCTGAGAGACTAATTTAGAAACAAAGGAAGGTATTTTGATTAACAATCTTTTTCCCCAAACCAGGGAATACAAAATTATTTGTCCATCATATTATATTTGCACATGTTTATCAATTTAATTTTACGTAATAGGTACCCCCACAAAAAGAAATGTCTCCATATTTGAGTTCTTAAAAGAACAACTAAGCAACGAAGAACTCTTCGCATGATTTAACGAACTTTTCTTGATACTCACAGAACCTCGTAAGGTACCTAGAACGAGTATCGTTCTTTTTAGAACCACTATGAAAGGTCAAAAACCTTTTTTTTAAACTATTTCCCTGAGAGTGTTGCAAAATTATGCCCATTCATTTATAGGCCTAGGTAGACGCTGCATGTATTTTTCGTAAGAATGGCGTGTTATGTGTAACAGGTAACTGCGCGCTTAGATTATTTTATTGCGACATAATTTGAATAACAAATTTCCAAGGGGAATTTTTTGAGACAATGCGGTCATCTTTAAAACGGTGTATGCTGTAATTTTATTTACCCTAGAACCAAGAACATTTCTGAGTCTTTTTATAAGCCCTGCAAGTACGATTGTTATCTTACCTCGTGTTGCTAAAGAGGAGATGATAAACATCCTTTTTCAAAGTTCAAGATTTGTGTAATATTTGTAAAGTGATTACGATTCGATATGGAATACTACTGACACACGTGTGATACGTGTTTTAATAATATACTCCCCATTTTTATCTTTGTCTTTCTTTCTCTTCCTTCTTCTTCTCCTTATTTGTCCTCTAATTCTTCTTTTCCTTCTACCTTCTTGAAGTAAACATTGTTTCTTGGTTGATTTCTAACTACAGGTCAATACTCTGATCAGCATGGCTTCTGAATTGAGCTCTCTAGAGGGCGTCTGTGAAGGAGGGGACTGTACGGCGAATGCAGATCTGACTTTCTATGTGAAGGAGAAGAAGAAGCTCTGCCATGACTGCGCCTCCAAAAAGGAATGCATCAGAAAAGCAAGACAGGGTGGGCCTAATCTGTATTGTGAGAAACATGGTAAAGATATTGATATGTACTGTAAAACACATGGCGTAGCTTTATGTATTTCATGCGTTGTGATAGATCATCACGAAAAACCATGCGTGCGACAGGATATAGAGGACGCAATCATGGAAAATAAAGCAAAGCTCAAAATTCTGAAGGAAGAGGCGATGAAGAAGTTGGAGTTATGTCGAGCACATGGAAAGCACATTGGTCAGTGTAGACAAGCCGCAGACGAACATCTGCAAAGTATCAAAGATGAGGTTGATTCCGTAATCGAAAAGGCGATTGCAAGAGATAAAGTCAGGGAACAGGAGGATGCTGCTAAAATTGACCAGGAGATTGATGGGAAAAACCAGCAACTTCAAGAGGAGATTCAAAAGATGCAGGATAACATTCAAAAGAACAACGGGGAGAGAAAGAAGCGACATGATGAAAACAACACAAATGCAAAGAATAGACGACAACCAATAAATAATAAACAATGCGATCTTCATGCTGACATTCAGAGCATCGCTGAAGAGATCGAGAGAAAGAATGGTGAGTTGGAGAAATCATGGCAAGATGACACAAAAGCTACAGAGAATGCAAGCCAGACAATTGATACAGTACTCGAAGACGATCAAAATGTTGTTAAAGACGGGCATCGTGTGTATACATCAGTTAGTGATAAACTAAAAAGGCCACTGGGTGAGGGTGAGGTGAAAGAAATCAATCGTGTTGTATCAGGTGTGAGGTTTGTGAAGGGTGCTAGGAGGGAGATGATGTATGATGGGAGGATTGATGGGTATGATGGGGAGTGGAAGCTCATTGATACAATTCGTCCTTGTTTTCACGAAGTGACGGTAGTGAGGAAAATCGTCACGCAAAGTGAATGCAATTTTTTTTCACTACCGTCACTTCGTGAAAACAGCACAATCAATGTGAGAAATGAAATCACATACCCGTACATCGTAGGATGCATAGATGAATGCAATATCATCACAGATAGGCTATTAGGTGGTACGCATACATACATGTTAGATATAAACACTAAACATACTCGGAGAGTGATAAACGGTAGTGATACATCAACGGTTGGGTCCTGTGCAGTGCTGAATGACGAACAGGTAGTATGCAGTAAAGCGTACAGAGGCAATACAGGAGACAGTTTGAATGGATGCATCAGTGTGTATGACAGACAGTGGAAGCTCATTACTGACGTCACCATACCAAGAAACACGACGGGTGATTTCACACAGGTGAATGTTGCAGCTGGCCCGGATGGGATGATCATTGCTGCTGAGGTGAGACAGTCCCAGGTATACGTCATCAACCCAGCTGATGGTAAGATTATCAAAACCATCACGTGTAAAGAGAATATAAGGCTGCGTGATATGCTGTCATCAGGTCACATCATCGCTCGTCCCTGGCCAGAAGATCGCAAAGCGCTCATCATTGACAGAGATGGTGGTCAAAGGGAAATCCCCCACAATGATGTCATCCTGAATGTCTGCGTTGATCATAAGACAGACGACCTCTACGTCGTGACATCAGATGATGAGTACAAGACGTGTGTGATTGATCAGGTGATGAGTGATGGTGATATGAAGAAGAGAAGAGTAGCATCATTCCCTCTATCAACAAGAGCGGCGAAGGGATTTGACTTGAGGAATCACCTTCTTATGTCTCGAGTGATGATGACGTCTTCAGGGAAAATGATTGCTAGCGATAGAGACAATATTCTTGTATTTAAAAAGCTATTCAGTCTCTAAACCAATCATAAAACATTTGATAAATCTATTTGAGTTTGATCACTGTTTTTGTGGAAGAATACTACATGTATTTTATAATTTTCCTAACCTCATTAAGTTCCCAATAAAGTGAAGAAAAATGTTCGAAGAGAATGTTGATTCGTAAATACATACAGCATAAAATATACTTACCTGTATTGTAAAATAGTTTCACTCTATCATTTTGAAGTGTAAAGGATTTGATTATAATTATGTAGCGTATCTGTAATCAAGTGGAATTGCTTACGTTTGGGAAAGATGTCTCATTATGGTTTTCCCTAACATGAATGCATATGTTCTTCATTTTGTTATACACAATTATACACAGTGTTGTTAAATACGTAATGTCATTGTATCGAAGATATTTTAGTGTTATTATTCAATGCGTAAATTGTATTGTAGATACAAATGTAGTTTTATAAGTTGGTGTAAAATCACGTGAACGAATATATTTCATTGACATTCTTGGTTTGTTTGTTTTACATGACTTCTCGGTAGCTACTTACCTGTATTGTAAAATAGTTTCACTCTATCATTTTGAAGTGTAAAGGATTTGATTATAATTATGTAGCGTATCTGTAATCAAGTGGAATTGCTTACGTTTGGGAAAGATGTCTCATTATGGTTTTCCCTAACATGAATGCATATGTTCTTCATTTTGTTATACACAATTATACACAGTGTTGTTAAATACGTAATGTCATTGTATCGAAGATATTTTAGTGTTATTATTCAATGCGTAAATTGTATTGTAGATACAAATGTAGTTTTATAAGTTGGTGTAAAATCACGTGAACGAATATATTTCATTGACATTCTTGGTTTGTTTGTTTTACATGACTTCTCGGTAGCTATTTGCTTAGTCGCTCAAATATAGGCAGATAAATCGACAAAGATTCATTCATGATCTAAGAGACAGCCTGAAACAACCACCGTTTTGTTACGTGTGTCAAATGTTCAGCTCAAATTATATCAGTTTGATAGTAAAATGATGTCTCTAAAATAAAGACAAAATATACATTGATTCCCGTTTGATAGGAAATCCCTTTCTTTTCTAGTAGGATTTGTGTATTTATTAGTGTTTGATTTCAATTGTATGATCTGATAATACAGAAATTGTATAAAATTGAATGTACAAATGCATGGATGGATAGATAATGGATGGATGCATAATAAAGATAAAGTACATACAGGACAGCATGTAAATGCTGTATTAAAGCCCGTCTGTACTAACTTGGCCAGGATGGATTAGACCACCCAGGAAGGTCACTGACAGGTGGTTATCTCATCAACTCAGCTATCAATTAACATAAGAAAAAGAGGATCATGGGGGACCAACGGGCACCGCTTAGGCATTGTTTTCTATATATAGAGGGAGCAAGTAGCTACAAGTAGCACAGTGGGTCTTTAAAGGTAATACAAAGTTTTGGGAAATTTTCAAAATTTGGTGGATTTTGATATATTTTGATGCCTCTGTGGATGTAATATATGCACTAGAAAATTTAGCCCCTAAAACACTTCTGCTTTCGAGAAAAATTGAATATAACAATTTACCGGTGCTCCCGGTAAATTTTGATAAATTTCAAATATCGCCTACGGCCGTACAATGGTAGCTGCGACCATGTAAATCTCAGAAAATGTAGCTGTGATATATAATTCCAAACGGGAATAGCTAATCGGTCGATTTTAGTCAAGAAAACTTGTTTTATAGCTAAATTAATATTTTGACCTTGAGAGGGAGCTATACAACATAAAGAGTTTATTATTTACAATTTCATAACTTTAGACTCGATTTTAACCGCGACAACGATCACTAAATATTGAAGGATCGCATATGCTTCCAATATGTTCATTTGAACCAAATTTATGACCCCATACCAAAACTTTGTATTACCTTTAAGTTTTATATAAATTTGACTATTATTATTATTATAGTTATTATTATTATCATTGTTATCATCGTTATCATTATAATTATTACTCTTATTATCATTATTATTATTATTATTATTATTATTATTAATCTTATATTATTATTATTATTGATAGTAATAACACAGCCTTCCCTTATCATATTATAATATGTATATTATTGTTTGATCTAAATTGATAGACTTCCTCATACATGTGCATACAAGATTTTAAATTGAACTACTTAATTTAGATCGTTCGTTGAGGGTACAGTTATATTTTCAGTTTGTAGGAAAGCAGTGACAGTTTTATTCAGATTTTACATTTAATGGAACTATATGTAGGAGGACAGTACAATTTTGTAAGCAGAATATGAAACCTGTATTTTGTAGAATATCTATCTTATCAGAGTATTGTTTGATTTTGAAAACAAAGGATTGGAGTGATGGCGGTATAAAGAATTATTGCCTGAACGCATGACTTTCTTTTCTAATAAAATAGTATTAACGTAATACTTGAATTCACCCATGTGATATCACGCAAGGGAATATAATGCATAGCTTGCTTTCATTTTGTTTATGTTTGGGAATTGTTTTTTCTTTTGTATGCCTTGCCTAACTTTTGTAAAGCTTGCATCCTAATGAAAATATAATTATACGGCTGTGCATGTGATAATAATTTTCATGTGAAGGTTTTTGATGTGATTAACTCTTTTTATTTTTATATTAAGCAAAAGAATTCTGTTTTTTAATACACGGTGTTCATCTTCATCAGGTATTGGTTTGAATTCAACATAAAAGTACCCATTACCCCCCACGAGCAGCTTCCGACAGACTCGTTATTTCGTGTGTTACAAAATACCTTCAACATGTTATAACGTATACCTCTCTCTTTTCATTTTTTACTCCTACATGTCTTTAACATACCAGTACACCTTTTCTAGAAATTGTTTTTCCTCTTTCCCCCCTCTCTTTATCTTTTCCTCTCTCTCTCCCATTTTCTTCCCCCTCTCTGTGTCTGTCTCTCCCCCTTTATCACCCAATTTCTCACATGCCAGTATATAAATATACATACACATAGAAATTTTTCCCATTCCGTCTCTCCCTCCATAAGTCACTTCCCCCCTTTCTTTCTCTCTCTCTCTCCTCCCCCTCTCATTCTCTTTCTTCCCTACATTTTGTTCTCTCACCTTTTTTTTTTCTTTCTCTCCCTCTCCCCCCCCCCCAATCTCTCCCTAATATATTGATCTCTCTTTCCTTCTCTCTCTCTCTCTATATATCTCTCTCTCCCTCTCATTCTCTCTCTCTCTTCCCTTTATTGTGTTCTCTACCCCCCCCTTTCTATCCATCTTTCTTAATTTCATGCTACCTACCCATCTCTTTTAGGGTATGTACTGGCTTTAATTACCTTTAGATCAAATACACAAATCACAAAGATATAGTGTTCATCATAATAATCTAAATCAAACTTTATTACATACATGTATAATAATGATCAAAATAATGTTTCAAAAAGGTTATCAAAGCACATCACTAGGTGGATATTTATAAAATATGACCAAGTCAGATAAATTGAGGTCTTCAGTACTATAAGTATGACTGCACAAGAGCTGGCTATGCTTCTGAAATACAATAAGACATAAAATGGGCTGGTGTAACAAAAAGTCAAACAGGCAAAAGAAAACTTAAATTTCATAAAGCCGCATTCACAAATAACTTGATCAACTGCCTCATAAATCCACTGCAGCAACCTGATATTAAATTTAAAAAAACACCATTGGAGCTGTGTGCTTCATAACTCTGTATCTAACGACACACAGAAATACATGTATGTGTAGTCTTCATGACCATTGTTTTGTCATCCCCACTTGTCTTTCATTTACATGTGATCAAAGGCTTATATTTTGATGTGGACATTTTTAGAGGCAGTTTACCACCTCGTACCAGGATGACAACAAATACTTTGTGAGCTTTTACAGTCTTTTCATGTTTGTTTAGAAGAATATCATAGAAAAGGTGTTCCTGGAAAGGATGAGTCTTCAAGGGCCCTATATTAACAAAAAATACAAGAAATAGCTGAAGTGTTCGGACTACATTTTTTTTCTCTAAATTTGTTTTACTTAAAGGCCGTCTGTACTAATTCCGCCAGAAGGGATTAGACCATCCAGCAAGGTCACTGACAGGTGGCTTTCTCATCAACTCAGCTCTAATTAACATAAAAACAAGGATCATGGGGGACCAACAGGCACCGGTTGGGGAAGTTTTCTAT
Source organism: Strongylocentrotus droebachiensis (assembly GCA_035222895.1). Lineage (NCBI taxonomy): Eukaryota > Metazoa > Echinodermata > Echinoidea > Camarodonta > Strongylocentrotidae > Strongylocentrotus > Strongylocentrotus droebachiensis. The sequence goes on along the minus strand of JAVYIG010001394.1, from coordinate 226,729 downwards.
ACAGAGGGAGCAAGTAGCTACAAGTAGTACAGTGGGGCTTTAACATCCTTTAAATTCCAAATGATTAAAAATGTCTGTTATCAAAGCAAGGGCTTGGACCATAAGTCAATAATATAGCCACAGAAAACAGAAAGAAATCATAGAAGGTTACAATGGTAGTAGATTGCTGTACAATAAGAAACATTTTGTATATTTTCATATGCATATCATGACTGAGATAAATACAAAACTGTTTTTATTGCATTTTCATCAACATACACATCCCTAAAGCTATTTTGACATTAAATATTGTTCAAAATGCTAGTAAATAAGTAAGGGTCTTAGCCCGAAGTCAATCTAGCCATAACAAAAATGAAATCAGAGGTAAAAATATTGGCCATTATGAATAGGCCAGTTTCGTAATGTAATCAAATTGAATGCATAAGTCTTTGTTAACAATAGTTGTTGCTAGGTAGGATAAACATTATGGCCCGAATTTGCAAAGGAGGTTTAAATTTAACCCATGGTTTGAACCTTCATTTACATAACCCATGGTCTAAAGTTAGCGCAAAATAAGCGTGACAAAGTCAGATGTCCAATATTAGACGCCCGCAAGGCAAGGTACACATGGGTTATGTAAATGAGGGTTTAAACCATGGGTTAGAATAAACCTTTGTGAAATAGGGCATATGGCTCTAAAATCCTCTGTAGAAATAAGTACTAAACGTAACTCCTACAGCAAAGGATGTATGTCACCTTTTTTCCTCATGAATGCCAATAAGCCTCTAGAATTTGTGGTTGATTGTGCCACTGCTAGTTGTACGACTTTGCTATTTTTTTTAATAAATGTAATGCTTCCTGGGAGAAATTTCAATTATTTAAACATATTTGCGGCTTACACCCAGTAAATAAGATGGAATGATCGATCTGACTTTATTTTCAAGACAGATCAATCAATCGATCTTATTTACTGGGTGTAAGCCACAAATATGTTTAAATAATTTGCAATTTTAGTTGCTGAGTCAGGTCAGTTTCACTTGTAGGAGCTGGCTTTGTGCTTCGCTAGAAACTGGAAGTCATCGGGTACAGGGCCAAGAAACATTTCACTGAAACAAGAAGTAGATTACATCCTTATTAAGCAAAATGATAATACAAAATTAGACATGAGAACATTTACAATTATCGGTAGGCTTTAAAACGCCAATATCAGAACTACTACTATGTTTCAAGTTTCAAATATTTATTGTTCCACATTTTACAAAAAATATAGATGTACTTACAAAATAGAAATTATACAATACATGTAGTATAAATGAGCACGTCTCAATGATTCTCAATTCATATTATAGAAGTACTTTACAAGCACTCTGTTGAAGTATTTTACATTTCTTTTGTTCACAAACTAGTTAAATTTTTAAGTTATCAGGAAAATTGTTTTTTTGGCATACATGTTACAAAGCATGTCACTTTTATTTTAGGGACTGGCATGACGAGGATGTTTTTTTAATGATTAACCCAAGCTTTCCCTCAGGGGTGATAATGAGCACTTCAAAAAAAATTGGCATCTAACATTCCCCCCTTTTGAGTAAGAAAATTGGGAAAATGAGGGGAAAATCAGGAAATTAGGGGTCAAATCGGGGGGAAAAAAAATTGGTTCCTTATCAGGCCTGTTTCCCTACATGTGCCTGCCAACGTACATGTACAGGTACATTGGATAGGCACATAAACCTGATTACATCTCCAGATTGTCCTGGGGGGTGTTTCACAAAGATTCTAGGTCTAACTTAACTCTAAGTTGGACTTAAAAATTATGGAATGCCGTTAGAATCTATGAAAATATTTTGTAAAAGTTATTTCAAAAGGCATAAAATGTTGATTCAAATCATTCATATTTTCTATTATCAAGGAAATTTCATGTTCTTGATGTGGAATTTATAAAAAGTCTAAAATACTTCAATTTTCAACTTCACTTTTGAATATATTTTATTTTAAGGCTACAAATGGCTCTCCATATTATTTAAGTCCAACTTAGAGTTAAGCTCTACTTGGGATTTTTGTGAAACACCCCCCTGAACTGGAAAGTATTGAGGAGATCTTGCAAGGCAGTCCCACTTGAGGAAAGAACCAATTCGGTACAAATACCCTCAGGAGAATATCCCTTTATAGGACAATCCTCCTCCCTAGGAAATAACGTTTTACCCTAGTTTGACCCAGTCGGTACAGTTTGGCACTGGCCATCAGAGTCCCCAGATTATCATGGCGCACAAAGAGCTGGGGTCTCTCAAGAAAGTTTTCAATGTACTTGAGGAAAGGCAACCATTCAACAACAAACATCACCAGGGGGGTGTTTCATAAAGATGTTCGTAAAGTTACGCATGACTTTACGAATGACTTAAATATAAAGAGCCAAATGGGATGCTCAATCACTATTAACTGCATCAACTTAAGTTGAACTGTGCAGATGTAGACAAACATTCTTATTATAACAAATATTTTTAATGCAAAGTATATTTTTTGCCATAATTTAATTGAGGTTATTGGAAATATAGTCACACTTTGTTAAAATGTCAGGAAAAACTTCAGGCATCCTATTTTGCTCTTCATTTTCAAATAATTTGTAAAGTCATTCGTAACTTTCAAACAGCTTTATGAAACACCCCCCCCCCCCCCCCCCAGGCAACTTCCCACAGGCCAACCCCTCCTTGAAGGGGGAATCTCACTAACATGTAATTAGTAATCTTACCTGATTTTGACCCAGTCAGCACAATTGGCACTAGCCATCAGTGTTTCCAGATCGTCCCGGCCGACATAGTATGGAGGCCTTTCATTGATCTTCTGAGGCAGCGTCTCTAGGAGTCCAACCGGGATGTAACGATGGAGGAACGACAGCCACTCAAGAAGGAATCTTCTCGTCTTCCGTACTCCCTGCATCAAGAAAACAATCAAAAATCATTAATAATAACAATAATAATAAAAGTGGGTTCTTGTAAAAATTGTCATGTCTGTCAGACTTGACACTCCTGGGGCTCCCGATTATTATCCTGGCTTGAAAACGGCTGCAATTACGGCGCTTCATTCCCCAGAGAGAAATGGGGACCAGGTAGGATGACGAAAGCCTTTGTGACAGAAATTGCCATATTCCCTCACAGTAACCATAATGGTAGAAATAACTCCAAGAAACGATGCACACTGTGTGTGTGAATGACTCTCATAACCGGGGGGGAATTATAATTTCTGTAAAGAGCTTAAAGATAAAGGCCAGTTATGGTCATGCGATTGTATTGTGAAAGAAACATTGTGGATTCAATCAGAAAAGGTTGATCATCTAGCATATAAGTCTGGTGTGTACTGCAAGGTTCTGGAATCATCAAAATGATAAGAAATTTGGCCCAGTCTTGGTAAAGTTACAAGCACTGTACACAGAAAGATGTATATGGGACTACGCGACACGTGCGCCATATCTATCAGGTCAAAATAGATATGATAGTTTACCAAATATATCAATTAGTAGATGGTTTTTTGGCAAAGTTTGTATCATCACGTATTAGTCAAAACATATTTGTTCACATGATTGGTAATAAGAGCTTCCATCTCATTTTTTGGGAGGGGGGGCGTTTCCAAAACTGGTCTTTACCTATATAGCAAACAATGCCTAATCGGTGCCTGTTGGTCCCCATGATCCCCTTGTTCTTATGTTAATTGAGAACTGATTTGATGAGACAACCACCTGTCAGTGACCTTGCAGGGAGGTCTAATCCCCCTGGCCAAACTAGTGCAGACAGGCTTTAAGAGACAGTATGCCGTATTAAACACTACCGTATGTAAATCTATAGGTATTATTATCATGAAGAGACATACCTCACTGTCTGAGCCCCAATGCAATAGTCCTAGGTTGATGTAATCCTGTAGAATATCAAAACGCTCACTTGAAGAGATGTCCCAATGTCTTTTAGAGAGGTAATCGATAATGAGAGAAAGAGAGAGAAGGAAAACAGTAGAAATAAATTAAAAGAATGTTAATGAGGTATCATTAAAATCTAAAACACAGGTGAATATGACTCATTTGCTAATTTCAAGCAAGATTGATTTTCTTTGTTATAATTGTTATGAATCTAAAAACCATATGACACATATTTATTCCTATGAACTACATTTCCGAACATTTCTGAGATCATCGGGACACTTTCTGTTTTTATGCAATAAGATGATCAGTATTTAAACATTATCTTTTATGTTAACCCAGTGTTAGAAGAACATGGGCTTCTACTTCAGTGCGTTGGTTGATGTTTTTTTTTAAAGTACTGCTAAGAAAGCATGTGATTACTTGTAAGTAAGCAACCAGGCGACCGAAGGCTCCAAGTCCTCTCCCAAGGACTTGGTAATGAGGATTAATGCCTTACCAAAGGGCTCTAGCGCACGGACTACATTCTTAACCTAGGACCTCCCGGTCACAAGACACTACCACTGAGCCATCACGCCTCATAGTCTTAGTTATATTTCCTTTTAGCTAGACTGAGCATATTTTTGTTGTTGCTTTTAAAGGGATCCGGTAACTTTGTCTCAGATTCTGAAACAAAATCCTGGACTTAGCTCATGCTGCCATGAAAATTTTAAACCTTTAGGTCAGTCAGGAACCCAATGACTTTTACAAGCCGATCGCCTGTCTGATGATCAAGATATTTATGATTGGAAATCAAAACCAAATTTTGCGTTTTCCTAACGGTTTTCATAACACTACAGTATATTGGGGAAAACGAGTATGGTAAAACCGGTCACTCAAATATTTTTACTTTCTTGAGGCATTTTATGATCATTTAAAAGCGCAATTTTTTTAGGGCTTCAATATTACACAATATCACAGACACTGACACTGATAACACATAGGGCCATGCATCTCAGATTTAACATTGTTAAATGATGCCTTTAAGGTATAAAGACTCGATAGAACAGCAAAAATGTCCTTATAATATAAATGCCTCCATGGTACCTTTGTTCTTTGATTTCAGTGAAAATCCAAGGTTTGATGAGGGCACCCCGGGCAATCATCTGACCGGCCGCTCCACTCTGCTCACGGAAGAAGTTTGAATCTTCAAATGAAAGAATGTCTCCATTTCCTGCGTAAAACAAGATATATGACATCATTCAAGATATGTTTTAATCATATACAACACAATTAATTATAAACCAGAGCTGCCAACCTTGTGCGACCAAAACAAGGAATCATGATGGCAAAAAAAAAAGGAATTCAATAAAGCGAAACTTACAACCGCACGTGACACACTTCCAATGCAGAAATGTTCATTCCTCATCCTTTTTTTTCTTCTCCATGATAGGACCTAAAGTTTATAGTAGCTTTTTATCAAGTGCGTGCAAGCTTTAGGTTAAAGACAGATCTTTGTGTATCTCTACATGGTTACAAACCTTACAACACAGTATTACTACATGTACATATACATTATAAAACATTATAAGAACATCTCATTACGCAATTTTACTCTAGGTACTCTAATGGGGCATTTCAAGAAAGTTGAAAATCTCAAAAATCAATCATAAATCTTGCATTTAATTGAAAATTTGCAATTGATGCAACTCAACTTTCTTGCAATGCCCCATTAGTAAGAGAGAGAGAGAGAGAGAGAGAGAGGGGGGATTAAAGCTAGATCTTGTTACCGGTAACTTAATTTTATTTTTAAATACTTGAATCCTAACAAAATTCTAGGAAATTTAGGAGACTAGTGGGGCGTTGCAAGGAAGTTGAGTTGCAATCAACTGCAAATATCAGTTGCAAATTGCAATCAATCGCAACTTTCTTCCAATGCCCCATAAGACCGCACCATAGTTGACCTTTGAACTCACCAATGAATGGATGTGGATCTGCAGCCTGAACACAGTCTTTCAGATAATCCCAATCAGCTAGCTTGGAATAACGCTGCTCTCTGGTACGACCATGAACCTAGCCGGGGAAAGAACAAAAAAAAATTGTAAGATTGAGTAAGATTGAGTCAATTTTCTATGATACTGATGAGTTTAATATACAAATAATACACAGCAGTGAGGGCATTAGTAAGAATTACCCACACAAGGTACCTTTGGAACAGTCTAACACTTCGGAGTGTTTTGATGGTACCGAGTGTGGGTAATTTTACTAATGCCCAATCGATATGATGTGAATTGTTTGTTTTATAACATTATGTTATGTTTGTTTTATAAAATGATGTTTTATAACATGATTTTACTAATGATCGGTCATTATCAAAACTATGTGTTAGGCAAAATAAATGCCTGGTCACATGTACGCTCTCAACCAATCATTTGATTAGGATCCACGTCATCATCTTATAAAACATCATAGTGCACACCATTTCTTATGAACTACATAATTGCATTTCCCAAAAGCTCCTGGACAGCTTCTTTCACAGAGTAATTGCATGACCAGGGCCCTGTTTCATAAAACTTGTTATCAATAACAAATGCTAAATTTCCATGACAAATTTGATCTCAGCCAATCAAATGCCATGATTTCAGTATCGTATACAAGTTATTGTAACTTTTTATTGATGACAAGTTTCAAGAAACAGGGCCCAGAACTCAACTATTTCTTGAAAGCACATTTAACAGTAGTAATATATTCCTGAGGAGTGTTTTACAAAGACTAAAATTGACTTTAAGTTGGACTTAAATATCGCAGACCATTCATGCAACTGTTTGCTCTCATCATTATGATCTTTATATACAATTTTTTCCTTCAATAATGAACTATCAAAAAGAGTTAATTTGGTAGATTTTTTACCATGATTAATACGTCCCTTGGGAGACCAATGCCAGTAAATGGTGAGAGAAAACAGTGGCATGAACGGCGGCCCATAGTTAAGTCTAACTTAAAGTCAATTTTAATCTTTGTGAAACACTCCTCAGCTACAGTAATACGAAGTGTGATATTTACTGTGACAACAGATGCTCCCCAGTCGTAGATACGACGGACGATCTTATGTGCGACGGGATTATCGTTATGGACACCGGTTCTCATCTTCACTGTCAGCGGAATATCAAGAACCTGAATGGAAAACAAATAAACAAAAATTCCTCATCAATGTAACCCCTTCTCTCCTGCTCAAATTATGAATGTTCTACATTTTGGTTAAAAAAATAACTGTTTTGTTTTACAGAAGAAACAGGGACATAAAAGTATGAAGGTTGGGAGCATTGGCATACTGTTGAAAACTCTTGACTCTCAAATGGGAAGTACATAGTTTGATCCATGCTCCGTGCTTACATCCTTGGACAAAGTCTTTTACCCCAATCATATTATCATATTATTATATTATCCCCAATGATGGGGGTAATATAAGAATTGAAGGGCCTGCAGGGAGAGCAGTATGATTTATCAACCAACTTCTACAAAGATTTAAGACCCCAAATTCAACTGTTGAAAGCTCATTTAGGATGACTGTTTGCAATCCTCATGATAAAGAAGGGGTTTAAAAGTCCTATCCCTACACAAGGTATTAAAAAACTTAAAATTAATCAACACCTCCAAATTTAATTGAGATATTAGTACATTGTGCAAAAAATGTCTGTATCTGATAAACATACAGCAGTGAATATGCACTTGGGGCATTGTTGCTTGCAGCTATGTTTTTCATACAAAAAATGATGCCAATAATTAATCTTTATGAGAAAAAATGCATCTTGCTGTTAACATACACAAATTGTCATAGCATATGAGAGCAATATGTACAATCTAACAGTATGGCAAATGATGCATCTGAGAAACTAATATTCCCATCTGCATGTTACATGTATGTGATACAAAAATGGTTGTGCATGTAAATAACTTACCGAGCTCATTCCTCTTACAATCTCCTGAAACTTTCCCATTCTATTCATCAAACCAGATCCAGCTCCCTGCAATAGTCAAAATAAGTTATGAAATACATGAAATTCATTAAATATCAAATCAAATTAAAAAATTCCTGTAAACTGTAAGATATTCATACATTTAAACATAATGTCAATAATCAAACAAACATTAAGCTTTTGAATAGTTTTTTGTTGTGTCTGTTAGGAGTTTTGTTTTCATCACAGAGCAGAAGAGTATAATTATATACTACTGTAGCTGCGCTACATGTATACAAATTGATCTAATTATAATTATTATTTACGAAAGTGCGATAAAACAAATACTGTCATTAGCATCGGATCAGATTTCTGGGATTCCATTGCTTTTACAACACTCTGTAATGTCCTCATTTGTTATTTATAGTCATCAAGACTTACAGGGAAATGGTAACATTGTTTAGATGAGAGATAGTAGTGCTAAAGGAGTGACTTCAATGCTAGATGTACAATTAAAGATAATCTGAAAATTTGAGTGAAAACGGACCATTATTACTGATACAAATTGGGAAAAACTGAATTTAGGTGAATGTAAATCGTCACAAAGCAATAAATTAGCTCTACATAATAGCCTGTTTTATGTCTTTATTTCATGGAAAAACGGTTGGGAAAATTCAAAAACGGTTGGGAGAATTTTTCTGTTAATCACTGTTAGAGGGTGTTGCACAGTGACACCTTCAAAGAAAACCATAGATATCTTCGTGTTTTGAGAATTTTTTCCGGATTTTTTGCATGTCAGAGGTGTATGTAGAGTAGAAGGAATATAATAAGTAACATTTTACAAAAATTAAGCAATTTTTTCATCAACCTTCAACAATGTTACGGAGTCACTTTAAATATAACAGATTTCTCCCATGATATATTTTCTGAAGGAGGAAAATAGAAACAGTAAAAAACATTAAAATAATCTGGAAATATAATAAAAGGCAGCAAAGTTCTTCCACACAACAAACAACCATAAAAATCAATGAACTACATAGAGGTTTAGTACGCACCTTGTGATAAACCAGGTCAATTGGGCAGCCGACATTGATATCGATAAAATCAATATCTAATCTATCATTGAGCAGCTCTGCACACCTAGTCATTGTGTCTGGAAAACCACCGCAGAGCTAGAGGAAAGAATTCATCAAAAGGGAAAAAAAGATTTAAAATCCTCAACTTGGCAACACGTTGAGGTGTTTAAAATCATTGTTGGTGGATCAAAATTTCCCTTTTTTTTCTTCAATTTTTAGACAAAGCTTTTACTCATATGAACAGCATTTTCAAAGATGTAACATTTTATTAGGACAATGTACATGTAGAAAAGAAATTAACACAAATATATACAGTTGGTGGGGGGGGGGGTACTTTGTTACTATTTTAACTTAATATACTCAAGACCCTGCCTCTTGTCAATTGAGGAGGAAATCTTGGAATAAGGTTGCCAATTTGAAGAACATTTGATCACTCCACCCCTTTAAAAAGTTCCTGTCCTGAAAGGAAGTGAGAAGATAATTTACCTGGACACCGAAGACGTCTTCCGAAGGATGTCTCCTCAGCAGCGCCCATTCAGACGACTGTCCTTGGAGTAGGTTAGTACACATGGCCATCTCACCGCATGTAATGTCTGCACCTAGCTTCTTACACACCGCCCGGAACGGAAGATTGCCAACCTGTAACAACAAGCACGGACGTAGAGTCCAACAGAATCAAAATCATCTTTCTGTTCAGGCAAGCACCTTTCAGAATTAAAAAAAATATTCTGATATGTTACTCTGGAATTTACCCCTCCCTGCCAGGGAGACCACCTAAATAACCCAGCCTTTTGAAGGATTTAAGATATGATTAATGCAAACATAACAAAGTTTAGTCTCCTAAGTATCTAAATAAACAGCTACCGTATCCAAGGTCACAATGTTACCAAGTTTCCTAGATTGTCAGTGCCATAAGTTGTTGAAGTCACTTAAAGCTTGACAGAGTATTTGCTGCTTTGGACAAACAAATGCTTATTGTTCTTTTTGTAATTCACAATGAGTTAATAAATTGTAATGTTAGACATCAAGGATTCGTAACTCACTAACAGTAACACTGCCAAACTGACTCCAAAAAGCCTTGTTTTGGGCCATTAGGGGTACAATAATGTATGTATTGTTAGGTCTGCATGTGGTCTGGTGTCAAGTCTCATTGGTGTGTCTGAGGAATTAGTAAGAATCACTATCAAAATGAGAACAGTACTGTCTCAAAGGAACCGAATTCATGAGAAATACTTGTAACCTTGTAAGCGCTAATGATTCAGCAGCACTTACGGTTGTCAGTGGTGCAAGCAAGAGTTTGTCCTTCACATCAAGCTTCTTCTTCTCCTCCGGCCTGAGCTTGATGACATCAGCATCGGTTACAGTCCCTGCATGGTTGGGAGCATCACCACTAGCCGGCACAACAACAGGAGGACTTTCATTACTGTCTGTGCAACCTTGTCCTTCGGGTCTCTTAGACTCCTTTTTCCTAGTATCCAAAGTCCTCATGTACTGATCGGACTTCTTGAAATTGACGTTCCGCTTCCTCAACTGAATCTGCAAGTCTTTGCTCAGCATATTCCTGACAACAAATTTGCCTCCCGTTTCCTTGACCTTCTCCTCATCGACGATGTTCTTCAGGTTATCATCTATGTGGGCACCTCCAAAGCGACAGAGCATGCCATAGGGACAGCTGCCAAATTTCTCAAAATTGATACATCGAGGACTGATGTCTGGGGCTTTACCCGCCATCAGCTTTTGGATATCGTGGCTGAACTTGCACTTTTCACCGAATCTGCAGCCGGCGCCCCTCAAGAAGTCCAAACAAGGACGCTCTTCAGACGGAACTGTTTTTTCCCTGTAACGTTTCTTATTCTGGCCTTTCCCTTTCTGCTTCTTTGTTTCATGCTGCTGGCCCTCGGGTTCGTTGCGCTGCTCCTGGCTCGCTTTGGTGGTGCTATCCCGGTCATTTCTTTTGCTGTGTCGTGTGAGGTCAATGTACCTAGGTACAAAAAGAACAGCAATACCAAAAAGAAGTGAGTTGTGTAAGGGCTTGTTGGAGCAAAGAGCAAAACAAGTAAATGTATATCAGAAGTCAGGGCCTAGTTATCTAATAATTTTTGTGTCTATATATGTGGGTTGAATGGTCACATTGCGGTAATGAATGAGCCTTTGCCAAGTAATTTAGAATGAATTGTTATTTATAGAAAAAGTGCAGTGTATTTCACTTATAAATCTACCAATACACACTTGCATTACTGACAAAAACCCTGTGGCTCATTTTTCATTTACGAGAGCTCTCTAATGGGTTCAGGAGGCAAATTGTCCTCGGCTGCTCCCATCCCTCCACAGAATTTGTTATAACACCAGGGACCCGTTTCACAAAGCTTTCTTTCAATGACAAATGACAAAAATCAGTGACAAATCTGCTGATAACCAATCAGAAGCTAGGATTTCACTAGCTTATAACAAAAACTGTCATTTGTCACTGATGTCAAGTTTTGTGAAACACCCCCCAGTTGTGTTTCTTACCTTGCTTTCACCAGTGCTGTTCCAGGTTGAGCTCTGACATGGGCTAGTAACTCCTCTTGAGAAGGCACCTGGATCTGATCTTGGACCTGGTTTGAGTTTTCAGTCTCAACGGTCGGTTCCACAGCTGGAACTCCACCTTCTGCTTGGGCATCAGCCATGCTAGTTCTATGAATAACAATGGTTAAACAATAATTTTTCAAATCTTTGCAAGGAATATTTTGAAATATCTAGATATTAAAAAGAATTAAAAGGTAGCGAGTTGGCTCAGTTGATAAAGAGTCTGCCTGTCGAAACCAAAGATCTCAGGTTCGAATCCCACACAGGCGGATGACTTAAGCTTGCGTTGTGACTTGTGTGTTAACGTGCCCCTCTTTTTGTTTCATAGAAGTAGGATATGTTAAGTGGAAAACACTCCGTCCCTCGGAATGGACGTTAAATGGAGGCCCCGTGTAGAGGAGAGTCACCACCTTTGCACGTTAATAACCCACTGCACAATTCATATAAGATTAGGGGGAAACCCCAGGGTAGTGGTCCACCTGCACACCCCAGTATATACATGATATGCTATTATGCAATGTATTTTAAAGGGATTTACCATGCATCCAACGGACTGGCCAAAAACTGCGACCGGCCGAAAACCCCTCCTTTACTCTACTGACGTTAAAGAGAATAATTTAAAAATTCGAATTGTAAGTCTAGTGTCAAATTTTCCGATCAGCCACTTCCGTTATATTGTGTGCAGTCTATGCAATAGTGTGTTGTGTGTGAATTTGTATATTAATTATACCTGCCTCTCAGCAAGTATGCAGTGCTAGACGTCAATAAGCATTAGCATTGACTTTAGACTATGCTTTCCTAAAGTGTAGTGAGGCCTAGACCGAAAATTTCTGTCTCTTTCGTTTGTAAGCCTCTGATTTGGGTAGGGTCGGCTCCTCTCTGTAGAGACAGGACAGGACCATAGGCGTTAGTGTTCATGTTCGGTGTAACGTTTCTTTACACTAAACTTGGCCAAACTAATGTCTAATTTGGATATTTAACCAGATGCATATCCGATTTATTTTATATTGTAAATTATGCCTAGGCCATAATACATCGGTTCCACTTACCAACTTGACTGAAATAATTTGTTTAATGGTCCCTTTTTAGGAATTTATGGGTCAAAATGGACATCCATGTTGAAAATCTTGCAAGCCGTATTTTAACTCTTGCTGCGCATGACTCATCTCATCTTAATCTCATCCCTTCTAGTATGCCGAAGGCAAAATGATTATGAAGGAAAAACTGTGTGCGAGCTACAAGCTTGTAATGACTTTATCACAGTTTTTCCTTCATACAAATTTTCCCAATGGCGTAGACTAGAAGGGATGAGATTTAGATGACGTCATGCGCAGCAAGTTAAAATACAGTTTGCAAGATTTTCAACGAATTTGACCAATAATTTCCTAAAAAGGGATCATTAAACGGATTATTTCAGTCAAGTTGGTAAGTGGAACCGATGTATCATAGCCTAGGCATAATTTACAATATCAAAATTAGGCATTAGTTTGGCCAAGTTTAGTGTAAAGAAACGCTACACCGAACATGAACACCTGTGGTCCTGTCCTGTCTCTACAGAGAGGAGCCGACCCTACCCAAATCAGAGGCTAACAAACGAAAGAGACAGAATTTTTTGGTCTAAGTGAGGCCAAGACCAATTCTTCTCAAAACTATTTCATCATTTTTCACTGCAAAAAAACTTGGTGCTTGTTCAGAAACGTATCCCAAATTGGACCTGTAACTCCGGCGTGGAGACTATACTATAACATACCAAAAATGAAGTGAATATTCATTAAATGTCCAAATAAAGATCATGAGTTAAAAGTCGTTATGTTTATTACCTGTTTCGTGTCAATTTATTTGTTATTTTTGGAGAATTTTTCAGAAAAACAATATTAGAATACACTTTTTCTCAGGTTTAGGTTTCACAGCAAACCACTGCACAATACTAGTGCATATCGATGGAGGGTTGCGGGCGGGCGCGCGCCTTTGTGAAGTTATCTACCGTAATGAGGATCTGAGACATTACGGTGGATAACTTCACACAGCCGCGCGCCCGCCCGCAACACACCATGATCTCATCGGTAGTACTATGCACTTGTATTATGCAGCGGTTTGCCGTGATCATCGTTTTCCCCAAAAATACTCCACAAATAACAAGAAAATTGACAGTATGAAACAGGTATTAAATAGATCTAGATCTAGATCTATAACGACTTTTAACTCATGATCTTCATTTGGACGTTTAATGAATATTTACTTCATTTTTGGGTATGTCATATGAACAAATTTCGGGCATCTGCTCACGCGGTCTCGCTCCGCGGTCTACAACACGTGAAATCGTCTTTGAAAATGCGCTAAGTATGCAAAGAAATGCTCCTACAAGGAAAACAAACTTTGAATTCACACAATCTCGGGTGGAAATCACATATTCAAATACTGTTCTTTCCATTGATACCAATTTCGAACTGATTAGTAGACTGGAAATTAGGGCCTTTTCGTCTTCAATAATGGACAACAATCATTCAATTTGTGATTTCTCTATGGAGATCACAGGAAAATTCGCCTTTTTCACTGGGGTTGTGTACTTCAACGAGATAATGCTCGTAACTGCGACTTGTTATTGGGCCATCTCGGGCGCCAAAACAGAGGATATGTAATCCCCTATCGTCTGATGTAACACATAATTTGATTGGTTGTCGAGAAAGTAGGGCCAATTTCAATCCAATCAAAAATAGCTTTTTACAAACTTACACATCGACCTCTATAATATATGCAAGTGCGTAAGCGAAATTTGTACACAGCGGACAATGAGGCTTACACACCGTGCTCGCAGCCGTGCGTATTTCTACCACCAAATTTGACTCGGCTCCGGCGATGGAAAAGACACATTTTACGTTGATTTCAGTAATTTAATGAAGGGAATTTAGATATTATGGACGATCTTTTACTACACATGTGTGTAGGGATTAGATTATATCTCTCACGAGACACTGGACTCTTTAATTTTCCTGAAATTTAGCAAATTAATGGCACTCAGAACTCACTGCATGAGCAGATCTAAATATTCATGGTCGATCTGCTAGTGAAGGAATCGCGTATTCATATTGCAGGGTGATCCCGCCCATTTTAGACGGAGGGATAACAATAGACTTTTGCATTGTGATGTGCATCTGTATCTACTAGACATATATATATTTTCCTGATTTGTTTTCCTTTTTTGGGGAGAAGAAGAGGGGAGAGAGAAACAAAGAGAAAGAGGGGGAAAGTGTTGACAAGTCACGCACGCACAGCGGTGTTGAAATTCACACTCTCACCAGTTTTATACGATAAACCCCTATTTCATAAAAATTGACGAGTCCGGTACCTTGGTGTTACGCTCTAGTGCACTCGAACGTTCGTCGTCTGTGTGGAGGTACACAAAATGACTCATTGATCTTTTGGCCGAATGTGGGTCAAATTTGTTCATATGTTTAGTCGAGTATCTCCACGCTAACTCCAGGAAGCTCCAACACCGACGGCTGCGGCGCCGGTGTTGGAGCTTCCCCAAGTTATTTCCACTCCATGCCGGAGTTACGGGTCAAATTTTGGATACGTTTCTGAACAAGCGCCAAAAACTCACCGGAATTCTTTAAAATCGAAAGTTTAAATGACACCTAAATATAAGTACAACACAATCTGGGTCTACAGTACACTCACTGATGTTGGAAAAATACTTGGAAAATCAAAAACATCTACCATCATTCCTCTCGTCGTCTCGACGTAATTTATACACGCGGTGTACATCGGCCGCAACCACTCAATTTTTAACGCGTGGGACTACAATAACGACTCGGCTTTACAATTTTCCCAATCTACCCGTGTTTTTTCATAATTGTAGGAAATTATCGAGGGTATTAAACAGGGCATTTGAAACATGATTGAAACCTTATTCTTTTTTAAAATCAAATAAAGATAAATCTGCTGCAGTGGACTAAAACAGTAAAAACGAAATAACACTCACGTGTAGTGGGGGCTGCTCAAACAGAGTTATGTATTATCTATAATGCACTCGAGTCTTGATCCAAGACTAACTTTACAGCAACAAAACAACAATGGGAAGAATATCACTTCTCATTGCAAGGTCAACGCACTTTCAACATTGCGCGCTGTATGAATGATGTTACAATATTCAATTGTTGCGTCACAATTGATGCGCAAGCCTAATTAATGCGCGCTTGCATCCATGCATCCATACTGTTTATTTGTTTACAATATTGCACGCAGCTTCTATTATAACACAAACAAAGTGTGAGGTGTTGATGATGCCCCTTGAAAATCTGCACAGAATAAGAACTTGAAAATTAAAGATTTTATGGAAGATGGAACTTCTTTTAACAGCTCCTCTCAAATAATCACAACTATATAATCAGCCTAAATGTAAAGTAACCAGAACTGAGGTGAGTTTATTTTTTGTTCATTTTTAAAATCTTTTCTTGCTGTTCTTCATTTTGATATACCGGGCGACTGGGAACGCCTAAAACTATACTAAATGCATCCCTTGTATCCATAGAGTTGCGATTCATAGTATATATTAATTGCATGACATAGATGGTTGTATAGATCAGAAATCACAATGCTATTTCTCAATGCTATATCTCAAACATCATGAACAAAGTTTGTATTATTATATTCACCTGAGAAAAAAACTATATGTAGGGGTGAACCCGTATTTCAATAAGTGTAGACCTGTTGCGTTCTTCTTTTTCTCGAGAACTCTTGAAATACATGTAAACAAAGTTAAGAAAAATTAAAACATAAACACATGTATAGACATAATATAAGCCGTAGATTATATATCATATTCGTACCAAAAAAAATCAAACTCGTATAAAAAGATAACATGACACTTCAAAAAACGCGTTTAAAAAACCTCCAATAAAAATCGAAATCTTTTTTTTTATCTTGACAATGCATCAGAGCTAATCCACTGTTCACGAGGAGACCAGAAATATATTGAACACCTGAAACAATGGACCAATCACAAACAAGCAACAGCGTCACTTGCTCAGTTGCCGAAACACCGCGAGATGAGAGAAATGACAAAATGCTTGGTGACAGTAGCGAACTTTCAGCCAATCAGAGTGCGGCTGACGAGCCGAGCTTGTTGAGCGGAGAAGGAAGAAACCGCAGCACGTTCGATCGTGCCGAGACCGAGGATACTAAGCAGCATGGCGTGTGGTGTCGGCTGAAGGCGTTCTCTGTAACGAGGTCCGCTGGCCGAGAGCGAAGGGAAGAGTTAGAGGATCAGGTAGTTCATTTATATTTTCACCACTAATGATTCATTGTAATCGTTAAGTTGCGAAAATATAAATAAAGGAATGAGTATAAAGAAACAAACATAACACATTAAGTTGTGATTAAAAAATAAAAACTGCAACTTTTGATTTGTTACTAAGAAATAGATCTAATTCAGATGTGCTTTGAGTGGTGATTTGGGGGAGGGGGGGGGGGGGGTCATTTCAAGCATAATTGTTCAGTAATTTCAGGGGCACCACATAAAAGTAAAATTGAAAATTGAATAACATTATTGATGTCAATAATTATTAAGGCCAACGGATAAGTTATAATTATTTTAAACTTTAATTGACTAATTAAGTATGTTCATTTTATTAAGGATGAAAAGGAAGATGCAGGAGTACAAGTGAGACCAGATAGGTGAGTACATCAAGTCTAATATTAAAAACTGAAGCAGTTACCAAATAATTGTTATCTGTAGCTATAGATGCAAGTCAGTAACTTCAAGGTGACCAACAAAAACAATCATTCATCAAACAGAAGCAAAGACTCACTTTCTCATTCATACAAACAAACAAACAAGTTTTCTTCTAGATAATTTAACTGTTTCGTAGGATCTAGAGGGCGGGGATGGGGTGCGACATTCTCACAACTTTCTATCGAATAGTTTAGGAACATTTCTATAACTCTTGTCGACAAATTACAAATCTGAAAACACAAATTCTTTTGCGGGCGTGTTTGACAATTTCCGGTGATTCTCTAGTACTCCTGTTGTATAGCTGGCATATCTGACAAAAGTCATTTTTTTCTCAGGAGCACATTTCAGATCATGAAAGCTGAGCGGGAGTTTAGGAGAAAGATCAGTCATTTAGAGCTTCAAATCGACCGTCTGAACACGATCGACGAGCAACTGCTGGCAGATGCCATTATACAAGAGACATATATTAAGGAACTGCAGAGGAAACTTCGTAAGTGTGCCTCTCATTATATGCTGTACAAGTTCTGGCGTAGGTTTAATATCTCTTGCATTTTATATCGGCGGAGTTTGGGCAAAGGGGACCTCCAGTAATTTAAAAGTGGAGGGGATAGCGGTTGGTCGTATACCTTTCCGTCTCTCGATGCCCCGCCCATTTTCTCTCTCTCTCTCTCTCTTTCCATGCTCTGTCTCCTCATTTTCTTCTTTTTGGGATCCATTCAGTCAGGGGAGTGGAGGGGGTGTTTTAATTTCAAATAGGGCAACACAATTCATCGATTTTATTTCAAATATATTTAAAAACAATATTGATTGATATTGCCTATAATTGTTTTGTAATAATTGTGATATATATATAATATATATATATATTAAGTCACCAAAGAAGATGAACAATGTCAATTGGAATGAATGAAATGTCCAATATTCAGATTTCAAGCCAAAATTGGTCTTATACATTACAAAGAAAGGGCTTACTTTCAGCAGCCGAAAATATTTATTTCATTCTATGTATAGAATCACTTGACAGATGTATGTTTTTTTTTCCTCAATAAGAATAAAACGACTATTGTCCTGATGTTGATGTATTCGTAGGCATGGCGGAGAGACAATTGGTTTCAAACCAGCGCCAGACGACCAAGCTAAATGGGATCTTGGAATTAGCGAAACTCCAGGGAAACGCCCAACAACAAGTACTTGATGTGAAACAGCATGATGTCATTAAAATGGCCGTAAAACAAGCGGAGCTCTATGACCAGATTCGAAAGTTGAAACTGACGATTGAAACCTTAAGAAACAAGGTGAGATTATAAACGGATACTACTTATAGGTAATTATTATCTTATGCCAGAACAAGGAATAGACAAGTTCAAAATTCATGAAAATGTTCGAGATCTGTAATGATTAAAGCCTCCCCCCAGAATTGTTTACATGTCGTCCTTTTCTTTTCAGATTGACTATTTGCTTATAGTAAATATTATGTACATGTAAGCTACAATCAAACTTTATGCTGAAATTAAAGAGATTTCATGATTAAAAAGTGAAATGCAAGACCGAGTCCTCCTGTCAGGAGACTTTTCGAAATGACGACCTGTGTGTGCCGTCAGGAAATAAATTCATCATCGTAATATTTCGAAGGCTTATTTTATACTCAGTGATCATTCTTGCTCAGTTCATAATATTGAAATGTATAAACCGTAACAAATTACACCATTTCTATAATATAATCCAGCTTGAAGATTGTGAAGCCAAGAGAAGTCGTAGCGAATACCAGCCCCAGGACGAAGGGGCGGAACATCCTTCAAATATGCCTTTGCCGATCACTGTAACCCTGAGAATGAATCAAATGCGGGCCTCAGTCGACGCCCGCCGGTTGGTTGGAAGACGCGAGGATAACAGCGAGGAGATGCCTGTAAGTTGCCATCATTGTATGCCCGTCTCGTAAATGAAATATACTTGGCATACTCAAATGAGTACCTAGATTGCCTCTTTAGCTGGGGGAAAAAAGGAATACACAAAATGTGTCAGATCGTATTGATTATGCAACCATCATGAGCATGGATGGGAAATTCACGACGAGATGATGATGAACCGTTATAGTAGTAACTTTTCTTTGGCCGGCTCTAGCCAAGATCAGAGACTATAGAGTTGTTTAAGCATATCACGTTTACATAAGTATGTAAAATTCTGTGAATACTTAGGGTCATTGGTAGAGAACATCTCAGAAAGCCCAAAGCATAATTTCGACAGACAATTCATATTATTGATTGAGTCATATGTTTGGCGGAATATTCGTTTCTGACGGCAAACCTACTGACAAACACTGTCAGACATTTAACAGAAGGTTGAAACAAACATTGCCTTTATTCTTACTTCAGGAGGAGATATTGGATCATCCGGGTTCCAACGTCAGGGGCTCCACGGAGGAGACACGGCAAAGCCCGCAAATGACTTACAAGTTGCTACTTGCCAAGCGAACTATCGCCCAAGCCAATCGCCGCGTCAAACGCCAAGGAAAGGTTATTGATGCTTTGCGAGCAAACGTCAAAAACAAGGATAAAAGGTGAAACTATATGAACTGCATGGTCTAGATTTGCTTCAGATATGTGAAGTATTTTAAATTCGTTTTGGAGGACGTCTTGTTCCTTGCACACGAGGTGTTATTCCAATCGCGTTATCACATGTACCTGCGCTAATCCGAATAGGCAATTGGCCAATATGACCCACTAAACAGAAGCAATGTTTGCATTGTTTATCTTGCGTTCACTGCCACATGGCACGTCAAAGACCTCTCCAATCACTGAAGCAGTCCTCCCTAAGAAAAAAAATAACGCCTCGTGTGCTATTGTCATCAAAAGAAGAACACCAACCACGAAAGAAATACACAAACAAAGGTCGGGAAGTATAGAGAGATATACAAATTTATCAAACGAAATAGATGCGACAAAACGTTTTGCTAAACGGTCGGGATGATACGACAGATTTGCTAAGAGACATCTATCTATATGTCAGAGTAATGTATTATCTTGAATTCCGTCCCTAGGGCTGACTTGGTTAACATAACCATTTTTGAATTCGTTGCAGAATGCAAGATCTCATCCACGAAAAAGACCGCACCCATCAAGCCCTGGAACGTGTGAGACAGCTGGCTAAGGTCAAGATTGAGGTCATCTACAAGAACCTTCTGTCTCTACCAAACGATCTAGCGATGGCCACCTCACCTTTAAATGTCAGAGAGACGATTAGGATGTACCTGAAGGATGTGGATAGTTCGGCATCGGTGGAGGATATTGAGAGGATTGTCTCGAGGTTGAAGGAATTTGGAAGGTTTCTGGGCAGCGACGAATCGTTCGAAGAATTCATGAAGGTATGCTGACGGTTGTGATGAGTGGTAATAGTGTATTTTAAATTATGTTAGTAGGAACTTATTGGTGTATTAATTAGAATCACGAGAAAACATATGAGACTATGTTTGGTAAGTCTTTGTGGTAGTTGCATACTTTAATATACATTCCTAATAACGAACCCTTTTCATCATGTTCGTCGTGTTCATGCGCTGAGAGGGACCTGAAAGCAAATCCACCACCAGCTATCTCGTGTTTTTTTTTGTCATTACAATTTCTTTTAGAACCGAAAAACACAGCATTCTGATTCTCTTACACCTACCCTCGAGACAGCAAAATATACTACAACAAATCAAGTGCCACATCTTAACAACGTTCCGCGTCGTCGAGTTCTGAGGCGACAGAAGGTGAACAAAGCTTTTCTGGAGATAATACCACGTGCTGCGAGAAGGATGCCCATCAGAATGGAACCCGGAAGGAAGGACTGTAGGATCCTGGGGAGGGGTGGGAAGCACTGCAGATCTTGTTGCTATGATGCAAAGATGCAGAAGCTGGCCTCTGTGCAAGCAGAGCATCGTGTCGAGAAGAAAATATCTTTAGTTTCAGCAGAGAATGATGGGTCGAAATCAACTCAAGAATCGGAGGCCAACCAAGTTAACGAGAAAGAGGTGATTGATGGTGCCTGTCAAGTCCTACCGGATGACATTAGTTCTAAAGCCGAAGTAGATGGCATCGTCGGACCTGGTGTGAGGCAGCATCCGGAGCTTTTGGAGGGCCGGGGCCAGAAGGAATATTCAAAGGGTAACGAACAGATTCTTTCCGACAGAGCCAAGAACCTGAATGTCCCAGATGAACTTCTCAAAGAAACATCCCCTGCAGAAGGGAACATCCGACCTAGACAGAATGAACCTCTAATTCAAGACAGTGCTTCTACATTGACTGCCAACGGTGTCAACGTGACCCAAGGTTTGTACCCTGAAGAGAAACTTGAGAAGCAAAACGACCTTATCAAAACGGTATCCAATCTACTGGTAGACAAATGGTGCTTGGAAGGTCAGGTAAAGGTGAGCATAATGATATGTGTAGTTGTATAGCACTGATATTTGCTATTCTCATTCGTAGTTTGTGACATATCATGTTCAAGATCACACTTTGCTGCGTGAAAGTTGAAACCATAATCACTAACAGTCAGCTTCCAATCACAAAATACGATTTGCGACTTACGTTCCTAGTTTGTATATTCTTTGCTTCACGTGTATTAACCAGAAACATTTTTAACCAAATGGAACATGACTTAAAGTAGAGGTGTCCCCGGACTTTGTACCACAAGGTATGGGGTCGATACCCTGCTACAACATTTACGTCGTAGGGTAATAACATCCGAAACTTTGGAAGCGCACAGGACGTTATATACATTTATAAAACTTGATTCGCGCTGTAAGGGAACCGGTTCTGATTATTATTATTGGGTTAAACAAAAATAACAACATGATTACTTGACCACGCCCATACTGCCAGGCCCTTGAGGATAACGAGCGGGAGTTGACTGAAGCCAAGAGCGAGATCTCGTTACAGCTGGACGCTGCCCATCGCCAGCTTTCGGGATCGTGCAGTGATACAGGACGCCCTCATCACCCAAGTCATAACGTAATGGCTCTCGATGACAAGTTGGGCTCGCTGCAGAGGCAGTTGAAGGAGATGAAAGACAGGAGAGACGATGACGAGGCAGTAAAGTCTCAATTACAGGTTCGGCAATCCTTCTGCCTCTTTTGTATTAATATAATACGACGGCCAACTGTTTTACATTTGGGAAGGGGATGTGTGTAAATTCACCCTCTTTGTGAGTCTTTTTTGTTGTAATGACTGCGAAAAGAATAAATTAGTACCGCTACTCAGAAGAAACGGTCGGGTCATCATCATCTGACCATCTTCCGGTACAAAACATGTAATTTATTTACAAATACATTATATTGAGAAGTAACAAGTTATTGTTACAATGCTTAATGACATAAAGTAGTTAAGGGTTTATTCGTTTTTTGGGGGGTCTTTTTTGATGTTCTTGAAAGAAATTTCATTCAGAAGGTGGAATTTTTTTGAAAAAATTGTTTTAATGCACTTTAGTCGAAGATAGAAGTAGTATTACTAAGTTCAACAATCTGAATAAGTACAATACCGTCCAATCCGAGGCATTGTGTAAATACCAGACTTTGGAGTCTCACAGATACTAAACATTACCTTTAGAATCATCATCAGATCATAAAATCAATCCAATGTTTCCCTATTAGTCTGAGCTTGATAACTGTAAGAAGAAGGTGGTTGACCTTGAGGCAGTTAAGAAAAGGTTGGAATGTGAGGTGGAAGGATGGATGGAGACTGTGATGGAGGTGAGGAGAGGACGGATTACTCTTCTCAACCACATGAATAACATCACAGACAAGGTATATACTTCATACTATATTGATTATTTGTCATCCTTTCTTCTCATTTTATGTTATCAACTGTTCAGCTTAGGAGTAGTCTAAAGCTTCAAGATACGTAAGAACTGTAATGAATGTAATATGTTACATAAGACATTATTATTATTATCATTAAGATCATATCATTATTTTTATCTGTTATTATCATTATCATCATTATTTGTTGTTGTTATTATTTCTTTTAAATATTTTTAATTGTTGTGATCATTATCATTATCATTATTGTTGTTGTTAATTAATACTTCATACTTTTTGGGCACCTTGAGTATTCCCTGTAAGTGTAATGGATACTTAGCATTTGAATGTAAACTTTCAGGACCATGATTATTTTATTTAGAAATGTATTCTTCTATGTTTATATAGGTCGGGAAGTTTCACCTGAATAGTAATTCTTTTAACGGCAACAAAGGGGATTCCTCTAAATTGGTAAGACATGTTCATGCACCCTCTCAAGTTATAGTCAGTTTGTATATATTTTGTTTCTGCTCATATTCAACATGATTTTCAAATTATTCAAACGGTTAAATTGTCAGCTAAATTGTTTTCCTTTGCTCTCAACGCAACGTCGTTACCAGAATTCAAAATTAGCTTTAGAAAACAATGTTTGACGTTATTTTTATCACCGTTAATTTTCTTTACTCTTCTTCTATTGTATTCCGATAGTTTGTATCATGTGACCTTGTTATCAGAATAAATGTGTTGTTAATGCTCTTTCACATCGTTCCTTGATTGAAATTGGTGGACCGGTTGTTCTGTTATTCTTATTTGCCATCATATAGATATAAGAACGACGATATAATTCTCATATATCATAGTTGATAGCCCAGTCTAACCTTTCTACTGAGGCCAACGAATTAGGGAAACAGAGAAAGTGGCCACTGTAGACAGGTGGACTATCTAGACATGTTCTACAACACGCATTTCTTTCTCGAGAGGAAGGGGGGGGGGGGGGTAAAATACACTGCTGCTATATAGATAGGTGGCCCTTTATAGAGAGGTGGCCAAAATGGCAGGATTGATATTCATTTTCGAAATTTAATTGTCTCTTCAGGATCGCCGTGGTTATCATTCTTCCGTAGAGCAAACATGTGGGTGCCGGGACCGCGATCAGATTAGGGTCAACGAATTGCAGGCCGACATCGAGACCTTATCAGAACAGAGAAAAATACAGGACGGTCAGATTGAACAACTTTCTGATCTGGTAGGCAATGTTACATATTATCATTATGATGATTATGATTCTAGAAAAATAATGATAACAAAAATGAAAATATTTAGGCATGAACTATATATATCCACCATTCCACTACCACCACCACAACCACTACTACAATAATTCTACTTATACTACTACTACTACAACTACTACTACTACTACTGTTACTACTACTACTACTACTTTTACTATACGAACAAAATGAAAATAAATAGGCCTAATAATAATGATTATAGTAATGATAATGATGACAATAATAATACTAATAACTATAACTATGAAAACAATATAATAGTTCTTTTATAATGATAAAATGTTGCTTCTTTCCAAACACTCATTTGTTAAAAGTGAGATTAAGGAAGGATATAGAGATTTGTAAGAAATAGGCTAACATTGCATCGTAAATAGTCCAAACCAGATCTCTTTAGTCTTTACCAGTCTGTTTTTTCTTTCCTTTCTTATCGTTGATCATTTTTTTTGTCTTAACAGCTTCAAAAAGCGAACGACCAAAAGCAAGAGCTGATGAACCACCTCACCGAAGTCCAGCATGAGAGGCGCAATCTCCAAGTTGACTTTGATTCGTTTCTTGCTTGCCAATAATTCTAACTTTACGATTAGATACATCGAACCAAAGCCAACATCTAGCGTCTAGCATTATGGTTACGATCGTAGATCTTATATATTTATCCTTGTCATTGTCCATTGAGAATATTTTTGATACTTTTCCATAAGGGTTGAATACAATAGACAGTGATATACGAATTTCACAACTCCTACGATCTGCTAGCGAGTTATATTTTTTGCAACAGAAACAAGAAAACAAAATTTTGAAGATAAGGAAATGTTGTGATTAATTGATAGCATTTTCAGGTATACACAAATGTGTATGGGAATGGAATGAAACGAAACTTGTACATCGGAAATAGAGGAAACAAAATATTTCACTAAGACTAGAACTACCTTGCACAATGCCTCATGTTTGATAGGTTCAAATCTATCGTTCTTTGTAGGAATTTCTTCTATTCGCCAATATTGTCTCAGTAATGTTTAGTATTGAAGTGTATAGTGCTTTGCTCCTTCGCAATTACCGCAAATGGTGAAAGGGGAGATATTTCAAAAACTAGCTGTCGAAAGAGCAATACATCTTTAATGAAATGCAAAAGAAATACATTATTTAATCTAAATACGAAGGGGACTTCAACTTTAATTTCACAAATCAAAATTAACATTTTAAATCTATTCCACGTATAAAGAAACATATTCTCTACCCTGATATATTACGGAAGGATGACATTAAAGAAATGTAAGAAAAAACCGAGGTCTCTGAAATTCATATATATTTAAATTTACTTTTCTCATAATTAATGTGTGTACATATATGTATGTGTGTGTGCGTGTGTGTGTGTGTGTATCTGTCTGTCTGTACTTGATGTAAGCTGGATTTTTTTAATGGGGGGGGGGGGGGGGCAGATACACCCTGTTCCACCACGGGAAAATTTAAAAGTGCAAAGGTTAAACGTTCATTACTTATTTTATCTTCCACAAAATCTTCTCTTTTTCAAGTACCTAACAGAATTATTCACAAGTAAACAACGGAATGACAGAGAATTCGATCTGACAAATATTTTACGAAAGAAAACTATATTATTTACTATTTATAATTTTGGTTTAAGTGTATGTGGGTATCCACCACAACAAGACAAAGGTTGATCAGAAAATTCGATTCACCTTGTTTGTAATTTGCAATATATAAGCTGAATTAAAACAATTTATATGTATAGATCTAGACATCGTACACGCAAATGTAAGTGGAGGAGTCCATTAAGCGTGTATGTATTGTTTTCATGTACTTATATTCCACAAAATATTAAGATTTATGAGAGATTTAAGAAAAGAAGAAACAGAGCATAATGAACAGATTGAGAACTCGAACAACAAAGTAATCGGACATGTATATTGAAGACTCCTGAACAAGAGACTGCAGTTACACATACTATGAAACGTGCTACTTAAGCACTTCTTAAAGTCATAATAAAAACCGGTTTGTAGACTCCTTTGTGATTACGAAGCTATCACCCCCTTGATAGTAACGTTACCTGTGGTATCCCTGTGTTCATTATTTGGTTATATCTCAAGAGCATTTAAACAGTTCATAGTTATATGTCCTCTTTTTTCATGCGGGACCGCCTTCCTTTACAAGTATCTTGGAATTCCGAGATCAAAGATCGAAGACACTATGAACATGACAGACAAAGAAAGCGGACAAAATATACAGTTCCTCAGGTAGACAAAGGAACATCCCTTCACTGGCTGCTATTGTGTAAAAAGGTGAATATGCATGTGACACCTGTTCTACACATTTTTACATAATAGCAGTGAAGGGATGTTCCTTTGTCTACCTGAGGAACTGTATATTTTGTCCGCTTTCTTTGTCAGTTATATTCATAGTGAGATCCCCCGATTCGAGGACAATTTCTTTCCCTGTTTCTGTTTGTTTGCTTGTTTTTCATTTATATGTGTATCATGCAGCCTGTCTGTCATACTGTGAGTTACAACCACATATTTATATCATTAACAAATATTTATTCTGTATGTAAAAACTTCAATATGAAAGCTATCATATTATCGGTTACATAAAATTAATAGCGTTAGGTAAATCTTATATCTAACACGGTATAGGGGATCCAGTATTCTCTTTCAACGGGGGGGGGGGGGGGGGGTACATGTCCAAAAATTCCGTTACAAGAAAACAAAAACAACAAAACAAACAAACATACGAACATAAAAACATACACACAAAAAAACTAAAACATTAAAATGTTTTTTGTTTTGTTTTCCTTCCCCTGGTTATGCCACTGTGACGGATTAAAACAAAATTAAGTAGATGACTTACAACAGCTGAAACTTATCAAATATTCATACAATCATTAGTAACAACAACAACAACAACATTTTTTTTTAATGAGAGGTCAACACAATCATGAATCTAATTCTAATTTAACAGGGCTATACATTCGGTAGTGTTGTATCGTAGTCGTTCCGTAGCCATATCTTATCATAAAACCAACATCACACAGCCTTAGTAATTTACATCGTTCAAAGTCCGTTTAAGACTATAAGGATCGGTGCTCAAAATGGCGTTCCCAAGATTTCAGGCCTGCATAGTGCTGTTTGTATGCATGTTTCTTAAGGGCTGCGAATCGCAGGGTCAGTGTATAAAGACGGGAACTTGCACATGTAAGTTTAACGATCAGTATGGAACTCAAATCGACTTTGGTACAATCGGAAACAGAGATGGAACACCTAAGTAAGTATAATCATAATCATAATGATAATTATAATAACAATACTCTATTCTTGTATAGCACATATTACATTATGATAGTACTGTCTATATGCGTTTCCAAAGGGCATATCATTACCCCCGCTTTTTATAGCTCCGGCAACTGTAGCGTTCAGTGCATTCAAGGAATAAATCCTACCTGGTACTTATACCTGGGTCAAAATTTGTGGGGAATATAGATTGATGTCTTGCCAAAATACTTTAGTGCTGTGGCAGTGATTTGAAACCCGTGCCTTGTGGATAACAGTCCGGAGACTTATCTTGTTCAATGCAATTCGATGCAATTCAATTCAAAGTAATACATATTTTTTCTTTCAATTCTCTTTCCATATCAACAACAAAATACTCAAGCAATTTATTCATACATACATCATGATCAATTCTGGTTTATTGTAATTAAAAACATGCTTAATAAAGTGCTCAATTAAGTTTACAAATTATAAAAACATACAAGAATATTAGAAATCAATACTTTTAGCAATTTTCATACTAATTTAAATTAACTAAACAACTAATATTAAGTTATAAATATATACAACAATATAACAAAATCAATACTTTTAGCAATTTTCATACTAATTGCTGATTCTAATTAACTAAACAACTAATATCAAATAATCGTAAAATAATGAATGTTGTAATTATTCAGTTATAACATTAAAGCAATTTAACGGAGCAACAGCTTTAACAAAGGGGGAGATGGCGTACTTCCTAGAAACATGTTAGCTTGTGTCGGTTATACCTTATAACAATAAATTACAAATACATAATAACAAAAAGAAGCATATACGAAGAAAGGAAAGGAATGCTGTTAATATCATCTTCATTTGTAATGCAACATCTTTCCAATGTTTGTATAAGTTTAAACGGTGATCCGATATTTGCCCCTCGACAATAGGCCATTTTCGTAATGTAACCAAATTTAATGCAAAGTCTTTGTGAAGTGCCTCAATTTCATTCACCTGATAAGAATAACAGTATTTCAAAAGTCAGAATACAAACTGCATATATTAAGTGTTGCTAGGTAGGTCAATACATACTGTTTGTCCTACCTTGTAACAACTAAAGTATGCAGTTCGAATTCTGTCTATTGACATACTATTATTTTTATCAGGTGAATGAAATAATTTGTATTGAGGCACTTCACAAAGACTTGTGCATTAAATTTGGTTACATTACGAAAATGGCCGGTTGCTCCAGGCTCTATTCTGTTATTCATGCACTTTATTGTTAGATTAAGGTTGTATTGGGTACAGGGGAATGTTCAGGTATATGGGTTAGAGAACGGCTTTATCGGGTTTCGTACAGTGGAGCCCTCGGGTTTTGCATCGCGTCAATATGATATGTTTGAGAGTGATCTTCGAGAATTTATGATGACTCCTGCGAGAGATTTAACAAATTATCACCATAAACAGTCTACCTATGTTTAAGTGTTTCTTCTAAAAATGCATACTTCGCTATATAGGCCTTCATGTAGTTAAAAAATCCTTCTGAATGTGGAGGAGTGGAAATTCCACTTTTAGAAAAGCATTATACACATTTTTAATTGAATCCACGCTCACATTCGTCGATTCCATTCTCAGAAGAGTTATTCAACTACCCCTTTGAACTAGCTGGATTACACTATAATTTTGAATGGATTCAACTCCAAAAGAAGTAATGATTATATAATAAAGAATATGGATTCCATTTGCATTCAAGCCATAGAAAGCACTATCGCAAAATCCACTCTAGTACCATCTCAGGTTAGATGTAGCAGTACGGTCCCGTTACTCGCTGCTGCAACAGCTGCGCTGTAGGTTCTCACATCGAGTCCCTATCCGTCTGCGAAGTGGGAATTAAGTACTGGGTTACCCACCGACGGCAAGTTGACCATGATATGACGCTGTGCAATTAACAGAACACTAGGGCAGAAGTTCATCAGTTCATGAGCGCTTTAAGAGAGGAGGATCATCTTGTCTATTATTCATAAGTCCTGTATCCATGTTTAATATGTGATATCGCCTTTCTTAAAAAGATTGGGTATTTTGTCTCAGATTCTGAAACAAAATCCTGGTTTAGTCCATACTGCAATCATAATTATAAACCTTTATGTCAGTCAGGGACCCCGTGACTTTTACAAGACGATCGCCTGTCTGATTATCAAGATATTAATGATTGGAAATCGAAATTTAAAAATTCGTTTTCCAAACGGTTTTCATAACACTGCAGTCTTTTGGGGAAAATGAGTGTGGTAAAACCGGTCACTCAAAGATTTTTACTTTTTTAGGCACTTCATGATCATTTTGAAGCGCAATTTTTTACGGGCCTCAATATTACACCATATCACAGACACTGATAACACGTAGGGCCGTGTATCTCAGATTTAACATTGTATAAACGATGCCTTTAAAAGAGGAGGGTCGTCGTTTCTATTATTCTTAAGTCCTCTGTATCCGTTTTAATGTATATATCGCCCTTCTTAATTCAAAACATACTCCATTATGTTTCTTTCAGGTTTGACTTTGGAAATTATGGACTATCAGGAACGTTCACCTACGCGTTTAATCCTTGCTTTGCCTTCTCCGCTGGAAGCTGCAAAGATGTAGTCGTAAGTCATTGCCCTCTACTCATCAAAAGATATTAACAGGAACATAAACGCAGTCGAAAGTATGTTATTTTATTATAATATTGACACAATAAAAGTTACTCATTGACATAATGACGTGAATAATTACTATACCGGCGTATCCGAAGGGGAGGAGTGAGGGTGGGGGGGGGGGGGGGGGGGGGACACCAAGGGCATGACTCCATCCCTACCCCTCCCGGCAAAAGGGCATGAACGAGGCTGGTACACTTTATGCTTTCCAAAAAGAGTGTAATAATAATAATAATAACATTAATAATAATGATAATAATATTAATAATAATAATAACAATAATAATAATGATAATAACAATGATAATAATAATAGCAATACTAATAATAATAATAAATTAAAAATGATAATAATAACTACAATAATACTTATATCAATAATAGTACTGATACCAAAATATTTTTAAAAGGAGAATAGTTATGTATATTTTGGATTGTGCTCGTATCCACCACTCAAGGAACTAAAAGCGCTCAAATATTACCGTGGCTCTAGCTTAGCTACTGATCTTGCTCTCATGCAGCAGGTCGGACAGGTCGGAAAGTGTTATATGTAGACTATTTAATGTCACCGTATGTTTCTTTATAGGGTTGTCAAAAAGATACGAATGCAGAGGCTTCATATTTTGACATTGGTAACCCCGAACCAGTATCCTGGACAACTCTTAGCGATGGAACGATTGAAGTTTCATACAGTGCTACGCAAGGAGAAGAAGTGAGGTATTCAAGTTTATTTGTCTGACCGCCATCAACATTATCATCATCATCACCATCATCGTGATCATTCATATCATTTCCAGCAAGCATCATTATCATCATAGACATCCTCACCATTATCAACATCATCATCTCTACTCCCATCATGTTCACACCGGTATCCCCGAACCAGTAACCTGGATGACTCTATCCGGTGGAAGAATTCCAGTATCCTACAGTAATACTCAAGCAGAAGGGAAACACATATCCTTTAAATTTCATCATAATCATCATCATAACTATCATCATCATCATAATAATTACAATCAGTATCCTCATAACCATTCTTCTTTGAAAAATTAATAGAAAAATATAAAGCATGTCTATAATGATTTTAATGTTGGTCTTTTGTTAAAAACCAATTTGGCAAAAAATATTGATATTGTTATAATTGCCTTTTGGAGCTTATATAAAATGATAATTTTGAGAAACGAAAAGGGAAAAGATGAAAGGAAAAAAAAGTGGTATATTGTTTGGAAAGAAGTTAAGATACGTTTGGACATTAACACAGCTCTGTCAAAAAGGAAAACGAAAAATGTATAATTTACCTAAATTGGTAGAAATGTATGTGTAAAGTATTAAAGTGGTTATGTTAAACAAAAATGTATGTGAGTTTGATTATTTTATTGTAATAAAAACACCTGTTAAGGGTGAAAGAAAAAAATCCTCATGACCATCATCAACATCATTCTCCATTATTTTATCATTTTCGATATCATTCTCATATATTTTAAGAATCGATTTAACGTCTATTTTTTACTATAGGCCTTCATTGTAATGTTAACGTCTTCATATCTTCATAATTGAAAGAATATATACTAATGATTCAAATCTAAAATGTTTCGAATCAGTTTCTAATATTTATTGCATTCATGTACATTGCATTTCTGTCATCTTATGGCATATTGCTTACCATTATCTGCTCAGTTATCAAGCTTTCATTATTCATAATATATGTATTTTTGCTCTTAAAGCCTATCTGCACTTGTTCGGCCAGGAGAGATAAGCCTCCGTCTCATCCCTCTCATCAAATCAGCTCTCAATCAACATAAGAAAAAGGGGACCATGGGGAACAACGGGTACCGCTTAGCCATTGTTGGCTATATAGAGGGCGCAAGTAGCTACAAGTAGTACAGTCCCGCTCTAAATAACCAATACCTGAAGTCCAGTCAGAAGCCCATTTATATTCTTGTCATTTTATTGCTTTAAAAAGATAAATTATCTACTCTAAAAATCCATTTATCCTGGATTCATGATAATGTTTGATTCTAAAAGACTCTCTACTTGTTTGTTTTCTTGAAGAACATCTGCGGTCCAATACACATGTGATCCAACTGCTCTTGAAGAACCGAAACTTGAAATACGATCAGAATCCCCACAGAGGACCTATGTAAGTTTGTGTGACCTAAGGAGGAATATTTTTCGACTGATTAACAAACATATATTTTCCGATTACAGCATGTGTTTAGGGTGATAAGACTTTAATTGCAACATCGTGTAAGTTTTGTATGTAGGGCATGTGGGGCATGTAACTGGGGTATGTTTTAATAATAATTTAACGATTTAATTGATAATATGATGTAATTTTACCGTTCCTTGTTTTAATTTATTTAACTTTTCAATATTAAGGTCAGCTGTGCTGTAATGGCTCAGCTGATTTGTATTATTATTTGATGCTCTTTCTGTATCAGTAAATGAAAAGATACATCAATAAATATTATGAATAAATAAATAGATAAATAAAGGAATAAAGAAATAATTAAATAAACAAACAAATGAATGAATAAATACATCAATAAATAGACAAAATAATTAACAAATAGTTAGTTTCACTCAAACAAAAGTTATTGTCCGGCAGATTGTTAGCGTTCGTTGTCCGAAGGGTATGTTAGTAATTGTCCAGATGCTATTTGTCCGGCTGAGTTGGGGGTAAGGTGCACCTTAGAGATCTAGACACAGTGATAGGTTTCTTTATCCTTTATTGCTCGTCTCTCCACAGAACATGGTAGTAAAAACATGCGCTGCTTGTAGCCCATCTGTTTCGGGATGCCCTACCACTGTACCTTCATCTTCAGGCGGGCTCACGGGAGGAGGTATCGTGTGTATTATGTAAGTGAAGACAAGAGAAGTCCCTAAAAGTGAGGAGGGGGAGGAGGAGGATTACGATGACGATGACGATGACGATGACGAAGATGAAGATGATGGTGATACTGATTGTGATAATGATGATTTTGATGGGTGGTGAACATGATGACTATGAATAAGTTGATGATGATGGTGGTAATTATGATCTTGATGATTACGGTGGTGATGCTGATGATGACGATGATAGCGATAATGTTTGCGATGATGCTGGTGACGATAAAGATAAGCTGAGGATCAGTGGCGTACGCAGGATTTTTTCAAGGGGGGGGGGGGTTTTCAAATCGGGCCCAAAATTTCGCAACGACTCAGCCAGCCGCTGAATAAGCGGGGGGGGGGGGGGGGGTTTGGTCTAGAATTTTGAAAATTTGACATTTTGTACAGTTGGGGGGGGGGGGTAAGGACACCTTTTTAAGGTCAACCATCGGCAATTTTTTTTTTTTAAATTTTTTTAAAAAAAATTATTTAAAAAAAAAAAAAAAAAAAAAATCTCAAAAGGGTTTTTTTTTTTCAAAAATAACATACATAAGACATACACATAAAAAAAACTCGAGGGGGGGTTTAACCCCAAAACCACCCCCTGCGTACGCGCCTGCTGAGGGTGATGTTCTTGATGGTGGCGTTGACGATTACGTCGATGATTCTGATTCTGATGACGATAATAATAATCATCATCATCACTATCATCCAACCTGTTCAAATACATTTGAATAACGATTCATGTTATTTTTGTTAATTAAAGGCCTATCAATTATCGTAACGTCTTACTGTATACATGTCTTAAATGAAACGGGCCCTTTTTGCAATAAACCCTCGTTAGAAAGATTCTTCTAACATAATGCACTTTTTCTCTCTCTAGATTCACTGTTGTTGTGTTGATGTACATTGTTGGTGGGATTCTGTTCCAGGTATTTGCGAGGGGAGCCACAGGAAAGGAGGTCATGCCCAATTACAGCTTTTGGTCGGAATTTCCCGGTCTTGTGAAGGTAGGAATCATTTTTAGATGGAAATTATCATGCCTATTCAATATGTCCCTTCAGATGCGGACATGGGCGAATAGGTATTATGAGGCGATGGAAAGTGGAAAGTGAAACTGGATAGTTGATATTAGGCAAGAGACGCCAGCCTACCCGTCCCCCGGCGAGAGTGAAGGGAGGGGTGGGTGTGAGGGGGGGGGGGGCGAAATGTTTCACAACCACGAAACATGCATCGAATAGCGTCTAATGTTAAGGAGGGAGGGGCGATCACATTTTACCTGACAGGACATGCCCATAACCTAGAATAAATGCAGACATTGGTTCACTTTCACATACACTGTTGGTTATAATAGTGGAATAATTATTTTTACCCCAGTTTAGGGAAGGATTTTTAAAAATTATTTATTTCTAATAGATCTAGATAATGGCATACATTCTCAGATTTTATTGAATATTAATTTGCGAGTGTTTGTTTTGCGTGACTACTAAATCATATGTGTGCTACTATGCTAATCAGTTAAGGGACCTACGTCCTTAAG
Organism: Strongylocentrotus droebachiensis; assembly: GCA_035222895.1. Taxonomy (NCBI): domain Eukaryota; kingdom Metazoa; phylum Echinodermata; class Echinoidea; order Camarodonta; family Strongylocentrotidae; genus Strongylocentrotus; species Strongylocentrotus droebachiensis. The sequence goes on along the minus strand of JAVYIG010001394.1, from coordinate 192,113 downwards.
TCATAATTGACAGTAATGAGGATTAATGCCTCACAAAAGGGCACTTATATAAAGCTGATCAACACGATTTTTATCCTGGGGCCTCACAGTAACGAGGCCATTGCTTAGCCCCTGAATCATGACTGTACGCAGTGTTTGCTAGGGTCTGAGAAATCTGAGAATGTATGCCATTATCTAGATCTATTAGAAATAAATAATTTTTTAAAATCCTTCCCTCAACTGGGATAAAAATAATTATTCCACCATTATGACCAATAGTGTAGAATTATTAATGTTGCTTACTGTCATTATTGGGAAATTGTGAAATGTGATTGGGTTTTTCCCCCGTTTTTTTTTTTTTTTTTTTTTTTTTTTTGGGGGGGGGGGGGGGGCGGGGTAGGGAAAGAAGAAAGAAGAATTTAGTACTACTATGTCTTTCATGTCTTGTTTGATACACAGGACGGGTTTCTGTTCATGCTAACACCGTGTAGACGAGGAGGATATTCTGAAATGGCGGAATAAAGTAAGTCCTCAAAAAAAGAAGGTTGAGTTCTGGTAAGGATGGCAAATAATCTTTGAGCTTTCTTATTCTTTTGATGGTTTGGAATACCATAAGAGAAAAAAAATCCTGAGGTATCCTCTTCAAATGTCCTCATATTCGACATATGAGGAGTAGAAGTAGCTAATTTTAGATTTGAAACTAATAGCGCTTTACATATTAGAAGTAGCTACAAAAAAATTAGGACCAACCATTCATGCAAACATGTTTCACGCTTCTTTTCCCATTAATTGAAAATTTACTCCAATTTTGTTCATACGTACGGTTCTTAATATTTTCCCTTTAATTCCATATTTCTTGTTTGCAAGCTCTTGTTTAAAAATGAAGTTGAGTTCTGGTCATGCGATTGCATTGTGAAAGAAACGGTGTGGAACCGACCAGAAAAGGTTGATCATCTAGCATATAAGAATTTGTGTGTATTGCAAGGTTCTGGAATCATCAAAATGATAAGAAATTTGGCCAAGTCTTGGTAAAGTTACAAACACTGTACACAAAAAGATGTATATGGGACTACACGAACACGTGGCGTAAAAAGCCGGCCCCCCGATTGTTACGATGTTTTATGCATATTTAGAATATGAAGGCATTTGAAGAGCCAAATGCTTTTCAGGGAACATGTCTTATCTGATGTTCTTCCACACTTGCATAATAAGAATGAGTAACGCTCACAAATTATTTGTCACCTCTTCCCAGAACTCAACCTTCTATTTAATAACGATGTTCGATATAATGCCTCTCTTCATGTTATGTGTATGCTAATGCTTTGAACCAAACATAATAATATAATTATTGCTCTCTTCCTTTGATTAATCATGGAAATGTTGATTGGTTCTTTTTTCTTTTTCTTTTTCAGAGCATGCAAATTGGCTGTGCATATCGGAGCCTGATTGCGAGATTCTTTTGATATTCTGTATAATGATGATGATAATAATAAAGATAGTAATAATACAGATAATAATAATGGGTTTTTGTATAGCGCTCATGTTAGATTTGACACTAATGGCGCTAGACAACTATTACCCCGATATTAGCATAACTGCCATTAATATGGCGCTTTAGCATTTCAAGGAGTAAATTCTTGCCAGGTGCCCATTTACCTCACCTGGGTCGAGAGTGGCAAATGAAGATTAATTTCTTGCCAACGGACATTAGTGCCACGGTTGGAGTCGAACCATGTGATCGACAGTCCGATGACGTTTCCACTAGACCAAGACACCTCCATTATGTTTTTTACCTCCATTTGACACCTCCATAATATGTTTCTTTACTCCACCTCAACTGTTTATAACATAAACTCAATGTACTAATGATTTGCAGACCTCGGTATGATAAGCGAGAGATTATTAACTAGATAAATAAGTTGATATACAATGTCATGTGTATAGAGAGAGAGAGAGAGAGAGAAAGAGAGAACATGATCAGAAAGAAATAGAAATATAGATAAATATTATAAATAGATAGGTAGATAGAGATATTAAATAGATAAATAAATAAATATATCGAGAGAGATAGACAGGAAGAGAGACAGAGACATAGCCACAGAGAGAGAGAGAGAGAGAGGGGGGAGAATCGGAAAGGTATACAAAATATTATTTCAAGATGAAGATTGTGCTTCATATATCATAAGTTATACATTTTAAATTGTCGTTATATCAAACAAGATATCATATTGTCAATCAACTCTTATCTTCTGTTCGATGGATATTACCGGAAAAGTTTACGTAAGAGGTGTTTGAAAAAAGGAGACAGAATAATTTTTGGAGTTAGATTATATCTCTCGAGCATGTATTAATTGTTTACTTCAACAACCCGAACTTTTAATTGCTAACGTTAAAATCTGACATAATGTCATCCAAATATGTACATGAAACATAAATTAGCTGAAAAACAGTATATTGTGACGTCGAAATGATGTGCTTTGACGTTCTATTGTTATTTGAAAACTATATACTTACATGTATACAATATGGACTTGTTTTTATATCATCAATGCATGTGTGTTTATCTCCTTTCTACATCTACAATAATAATCTTGACTTTGTGTAAGTGTGACGAAATAGTTGCTTGTATGTATATTTTGTGTTTTTTAAACAAAGGCGTTGCAAGGGTTCAGCCATACTGAATAAGCACTTTTACCATAGAAGGGGGTGTGGGGGGGGGGGGGTGAGGGACCAAACTTGCTGTAGACGGATGAAAAAGTAGAAAGTAATGCCTTCGAGTGGAAAGATTGTGGCTGAGGGTGTGGGAGCTAGAGGGTTGCTCCATCCGTCTTTAAAGTTGCCTGCCCCCCTTTCCTTTCTTCACTATTTTTCAATCTTTCGAAGGATGGGGCTTCTAGTCTCGTATAACCCCCGTAGCTGCGCCACCGTATCTGAATTTAGAATGATCGAATGCAGTCGTCAAAAGTGCATGTGCGTGTCGATTCATTTTGAAAGCTGTTTCACAATTACTGCCCTCTGTTTAAAATCTTTAAAATGTCAAAGAGACAGTTAAGTTCGGGGCCCCGCCTTATAAAGACTTGCTTTTAATCGCAACCTAGCTATTTGCGATCGATCGATATCAATCGCAAATATGTACATACGAGATAAGAGACTGTAAACTTGCGATTTATTGGAGGACTTGCGATATATTTGGATCAATCGCAACTCTTTATAAGACGGGACACTGGTAAGAGTGAATATAACAGTTCATAAGTTTTGAAATATTATTTCTTAATGCTAAATATATTACTCATTGCGGATGTAGTATCGAAAATAATATCGCTAGTGATATTCGTTTGTCTCGCAATGTGGTCAATAAGGAATCTAAAAGATCACGACGTTTCGTGCGCTATCTGCAACACTTCGTCATGTGATCTTTTAGATTCCTTATTGCCCACATTGCGAGACAAACGAATATCACTAGCGATATTATTTTCGATATTATTTCTTTTTTGTAAGTTTGGAAGGATGTCGTAGGAAATATAATGTGCTCTGACTGTCTGATAAAAGATGGCTCTTCAAATACCTCCGACATTCGAAATACGACAAGAAAGAGCTGAAAAGTTTGGACCAAACTGTCATACCATGCGCATGTGAAGTCACTTCTGTGTGTAGGGCATGTGACCTTCCGCAAGGCTGGGTCAATTTATTATGATTTTGATGATGATTCACAGCACAGTGTACAAGAATTTGTATATGCTAAATCAACTTATCCCATTGCTTCAAGATAGTTACTTTCACAACACGATAGTATGTTTAGTACTCAACTTTATTTTTAAGTGCTTGGATCTTTCTCATCAGTTTAATCTTTAAACAATGCTACTTTGAGTATTATGTTAACGAGGTTAAAGAACAGTACTAATTATTAGCTACTTTGTGAGCGTTATGATTGATATCTTCATTAAAAGCTATACTTTCATCGAAAAATGTATATTCAGTTCTTTGTTATTTTGCTACGATCTAAATGAAAAATAGTGGACATTCTCTCCTTTTACTAGACTAGTAAAAGGAGAGAATACTAAGTATATATTAGGGATCAATTCGCTTTGGAGTTAAAAACCCTCGACCAGATAGTGGAATCCTCTATCAAAAGAGTAATTCAAACCACTTATTTGGAGTGCATTCCAGTATTAATATAGAGCTGCTTCAACCCCAAATAGAGCGACCGCTATACACGACTCCAAAAAGAAGGGGTTTACCAGAGAGGTGGGTTTACCACTCCTCTACATCAAGAGAGCGTGTATGCTCGAAACCGTAGTACTAATATTTCTCATTGGAAAGAGGTAAAACCTATGCTTGTACAGCCATTTGGTGATAAATAAAGGAATGCATATGGACACAGAATGTGGGTCAATTCTAAAAATGGTGATACAAACGGTGTGATGCTTACGAAAACAATCAGACAATTGAGACGCAGGGGCTCGCTTTCGTTTGTGTAAAATAAGGTCTTGACCTTTGGTAATGTGTGGGCGATCTAAGAGGATGTAAATGTGTGAGAGTGTGTGTGTGTGTGTGTGTGTGTGTGTGTGGTGGTTTCGGATGTGGTGGTTTCGGATGTGTTTCCATTGATTGCAGGCTATTATATTCTTATGGTACTGACATGATACTACCTGTCAGGTCTTATCAATAGAGTGGTGAAGTGTGACGTCATCAAAAAATCTATTTTAAGAATTTCTCAATTTTTTCTGCATTTTCCGAAAGAGCAAAAAAAAATCTTAAGAAATATTTGTTTAATTTAGCTTATAATTGATTACCATAACCTTTTATATCTGTACCTTTCCTATCGCACTTTGTATAAATGTATCATGTATGTATTTCATCTTTTGCACAAGCTGCGCCTTGAGCATTTGACTGTCAAGTGAATTTGGCGCCTTATAAATCATAATTTTATGTATTATTATTAACAAATAATGTCCAAATGTCGAAAACCAATGGCTGAGATATGACCATCTGAATAAAAAGCTTGCCTATGGGAACTCAGTGTTATATGCTCTGGCTCCGAGCCAGAGCATATTATAACACTGAGTTCCTATCAGAAATATATTCATTCCGATGATCATATCTCAGCCAATACTTAAAATATTCAATTAGTTTTCGACATTTGGACATTATTGTTTATGCTCTTTCGGAAAATGAAGACAAAATTGATAAATTCTAAAAATAGATTTTTATGACGTCACAGCTTCGGTACTCTATAGCTTTTCCACTAACCGACCGAAGCACTCACAGATTACCCATTCACTGGAGTCAATTACTATTCCGCACGTTACAGTGTACATTCTCCTCTCCCTAGGGAACATTCCAGCTAGGCGCCATTTGACGAGCGCGCAGATGATAATCCAACCACTATGATGTTCGTATCCTACCGGTAGCTCATTGAACACATGCAAGTGTGGAAAGGAGCAATGTGGATAAATTAATGCCTAGTTGCTCAAGGGGGGTGTTTCACAAAGACTAAGATCGACTTTTAGTTGGACTTATGACTACGGCAGGTCGTGACCATAATATTGTTTGCTCTCACCATTTGTCTCTCAATTATGATCTTTAGACAATATTTTTTCCTTCAATAATGAACTATCTAAAAAGGTAAATTCTGTAGATTTGCGACCACGAATTGTGCGTCCCTTGAAAAACCAATGCCAGGAATGGTTAGAGGAACTAGTGGCATGAACGGCCTGGCATAGTTAAGTCCAACTTAAAGTCGATGGTTAGTCTTTGTGAACCCCTCCCAAGGACACATAGGTGCCGTGCCAGGAGCTCGAACTAACGATCTTGGCATTTCCAGTCAGGTGATTAAACCAACTGACTACGACACATCTACGATAAAAGGAAAATATGTAAGAAGGAATTCTGCCTTTTCACCCCGCACTACCCACATTTGCTGACATTGTTTGTACTGTGGGCATGACCCTTAGTGTCAGCAGAAGTATACTGACATTGTAAGAAAATACTCTTAAAGGGATAATTGAGTTCTGTTGCAGAGGGCGCTACAAAAATTTTTTTGTGAGGTAATGAAAAACTGAGTGTCAAATTTGAAAGAAATAATAATAATAATAGTGGGTTCTTGTATAAGTTGTATAGCGCTCATGTCAGTCAGATTTGACCCTCCTGGCGCTCCCGATTATTACCCTGGCTTTAGCACGGCTGCCATCACATACGGCGCTCTAGAACATACATTTTAAATGACACAATCATCTCTGTTTGATCAAAATCGGTTTAGAAACGGCTGAAATATCCATAAATATAACGACTTCTAATATATGTGTACCACCACAAATATTCGATAATTTGAAAGAGCCGTTGAAAAAACGAAATAGCGCCTTTTACGTTGTATTTCAGCCAATGCCGATGTTGGATTTTCCTTTTTGGGCTTTGTCATGTTGGTTATAATTACGCACAACCAGCCGGCCCATGTATTGTTATTATTTATTAATTGATTAATTAACGGTCACCGTATTTTTTTGAAAGTGGAGCTGAATTGGTATGATCGTATTGGCTAAATTTTACACATTCTGGGGTCTAAAATTACCTTCAAAGCAATTTGAGTCCCCAAAAGGGCATTAGAAATGTCATAGATAAGAATAAGAGCAATAAGCATGCACTTTGAAGGCATTTGCGGTCTGAAAACAGAACTCAACTATCCCTTTAAAGAAAAAAAGAATGCTGAGTAAAACTTTTTCAGCGGAGTAAGTGAAGTATTTGTCATATGCTCTGCCCAATCGCAGTCATCGCTAACCAACATTTAAGGAAAAAAATGCCAACATTTAAAAAGAAAGGCCTGGAATTGTCTAAAAGTTGGGCGAACGAAATGACACCCATGTGGACCAATTTGTACCTTACATTTCTTTACAGTGTATATTAATTCTTGGTTATCTTACACGATTCTTCGAGGTCAATTCAGTGTGATCGCTCACATGAAGTTAGAGCGGATTCGACGTTAGGATTTACTCTGCCATAACATAACCAAAGAAAGACAAAAACCACTGATAGATATACACGTGAATAGGAAGTAGGAGAAGAAATCAGATATGACACTATTTCCTGTTAGTCCCAGTGCGTGTACCAGGCGCGGATCCACGGGGGGAGGGGGGGGGGGTCGACGGCCCCCCCCCCCTTTGACCAAAAAAGTTTTTAAAAAGTATTGACAAAAGTATTGAAGAAAACAAAAATTCTCACGAATTGTGAAGAAGAAAAAAAGAGTGCTCAGGCTTTAAAAATTACGTCTATAATCACTCTGAGATAGAAGATAATACCAATACGAATGGCATTATGGAACGTCTAGACATAAAGGTCTAATCTCAACTTTATTTTTCTTATTCTTCTTTTACATTTCGAAACGTTGCATTGGATCTTAATCCTGTTTTTTCTACATACATCAATGCCCCCATTTAAGCATATTTGAATCTGGTCATGCTTCGAAAAGTTCGTGGCCTAGAATTTTGTTTCTGTTGATGATCAAATAAAGAAAGCACCCTTTCTAGATCAGGGAGAGTTTGAAAAAAGCACACAGTAGGAGCAATGCAATTTAAATATCAAGGGATGGATTCGAGTTTATTTCTAAAATGAAATGAAAGAGCTATTTTACTTTCTAGAGTCCTTTCATTTCATTTTAGAGATAACCTCTCTTTCTCTCTTACATTGTTATATAACTAGTTAGGTTTGGCCCCATTTAAAACTCAATGATCTATTACATTAAATTAATTATTAAGAATCATTAGGAATAATCATTGAACAAAATTTGAATAACAAAGAAGTATTTTGGGGTTTGCACTAACCAAGACAATTTTGATTGAAATTTGAAACTTTGAAACGCTACTATTACGATTACTTATATTATCGCTTATTTAGGAGCGCTAAAAACAAAATTACCATAGCTCTTTAATACAAAATCGTAGAATTCAAATGTCTATGTTATCAATAAATATACCATTAGAATAAATTTCGGCGAATACACTCTCTTTTTAGGATATTGGCACACACAAAATGCTAGACTTACATGTAGCTCATGCTGCAATCTTAATTATAAACGTTTAGTTAAGCCAGGAATCACATGACGTGTACAAGAGCAGGCGCGAATCCACGCCCCCCCCCCCCCCCCTCGCAATTAAAAAAAAAATCAAATCAAATTTTTTAAAAAGTTTTAAAAAATTGCTTATTCACCGGCTGGCCGATTCGCCTCTTTATATTTCATGAAAAATTGGACCAACACATTAAATTGCTCTAAATAAAGTGCTCTTACCCCCCCCCCCCGCTTATTCACCGACTGGCCGATTAGCCGCTTAATATTTTCTCAGGAATTAGTCACCCCCCCCCCCCCTCCCCTATTGCCGCCGGCTGGATCCGCCACTGGTGTGTACACTATCTTTAGGAACACAAAGTTAGTTTCCTGTCGAAAGTCTAACAAGTTCCTGATATTAACACACCTCCCTCCAAAAAAAACATATAAGGAATTGTTTGAAATAGATTCCGGCAGGTTTGGATCCCCTATACTCTCAACACAATATAACTCATTATTCAAACTGACGGGGAATCACCGAAATCTCAATGCTCTGCCATCCTATCTGCCTAAATCTTTCTCAAATATCGTGGTCATTTAGTGAATACAAACACGATGACGCACATGTACGTGAACAATAACATCGAGTAACAAGGAACGTGTGATCGTACAACAGTATACTTGTGAAGGTGGACACGCCTTGTTAATGTGACCTTCATTATTCCGCACCAATACCGTGGATAGTTATTCTGCATGACCGTGACGACGACGACGATATGATAACAAACTAGGGAATTTTAGATTTGCACGTCGACATAGTAGACTGCTACGTGTGACGTCCTTTTAAAAAGTCCCTATTTTCCAGGGTGTACACATATTTGAACAGATGAAGAATGGTACCATATACAGCGAATAGCCACGGAATTTATATTTATGGATTTATATTTATGTATTGACGGAGTTATAGCATCAGCGGGAGAAAGGAAGAGGTCAGGTCATATGTACCAGTCATCGTGAAGACGGTTAGACTTGTGGACCAGTTCAGTAACTTCTGACGTCTCGTTTGTCAGATAACATGAATTGTATTGGCACAACTGGTTATTGCTAAGAGATCTATTATTGTTCACATGACCAAAACAGCTTGAGCAATTTGTGCAGCCCTATTCATCTACAAGGGAAAGGCGCACTACGAAAGACATTTCAGATTGGATTAGGATTGGATTAAATTTGATTTGATTGAATGAGATTTGATTAACACTTGTCTTATTGAATATTTCAACGAAACTTGCCACAATGGGAATCTTCATTAAGGGACAGTTCTTATTGTTCTTATTGACAATCCTGTTGAATTTGATATCAGTTTGCGTCTGTGAAGAACATGTGAACTCAACATTTTTCACTCCCTACGTTATCGAGTGTCCAGTTGTACCGCTACCGACAGGTAATATCAGTTGCCAATGTAGCCCTCCAAACATCACAGTCACAGACACTGGCTCCCTTGCTGCATTTCAGTATGTCTCCTGCAAATTGACCCCTGATTTGATCAGTGAGACAAATCCGGATCCATTTTATTTCCCGCGATCCAGGAAAGTGTACGTTGATTGCTCATGGAACAATTCTCTCAGTTATTCCGACTTCTTGAAAAGCGCGGTAAAAGAATGTGGCGACATCGCCGAGGAAGTTGTTACCCTTGGCGATGTCAATTGCTTTACACCCTTCAACATCACCGCCGATACGTATATGGGTCTACCTGGTCTGCAGAAATTAACCCTCGCTTTAGAGGATGATGTATCCATTAAACCCAATGCCTTTTCTCCCCTCAAAAACCTTGAGGTACTGTCATTGGTTCAACTTGATTTAAAGTCTCTGCATCCGGAGATTTTCAGAGGTTTGACCCACCTTCGGCAACTAAGTTTGTGGGATAATGACATTCGAGAACTCCCCGATGGCATCTTCAATGATCTTCAAGACTTGCAGGTACTGTCCCTCCGGAGCAATAGCATTACGCACATCTCCCGTGACCTATTGAAACCCCTCGAATTCTTGAACACATTATACCTAGATGACAATAACATTTCATCCATATATGCTGATGCGTTCCGGTCGATGAGGTCCCTCGAAGAAGTGGATTTGTCACGAAATAACCTTGATGAGAAGTTCAGTCTGAGTTTCTTAGGTACTGAGAGGCTTTTACTCTCCTACAATTCACTGACTTCATTCACAGAGGACACTGTGCCAGGAGTCCGGGGATATACAACCTCGTTAGATTTGTCACATAACTTAATATCGTCCATTACCGAAAGGGTTTTTCAAACAGATGAGTTACTTTCTTCGCTTTCGTACGTCGATCTCCGTAACAACCGTCTCGAATCGTTGCCAACGAATGTCTTACGATGGGCAAGAAGGCTCACATTTGTCGACTTTAGTTATAACTCTTTAGAGACTCTCCACGATGGACTCTTCGATATTCAGTCGAACCCTCTCGGGGAACAGAGACTAGCTGGAAATCAGTTGGTGGTTAGGCTAGGTGGTAACCCTTTCACTTGCGACTGCCACCTTACTTGGTTTCGTATTTATGACGGGCAGGCTGTTTGGATAAGTGATCGTGATGACATCGAATGCTTTTCACCACCCAACCTGAATGGAATACCATTATTCTCGATAAGGCCTGAGGATTTTGAGTGCCCCTTGTCCGATTCTCTGTGCCCGGAACATTGTCAATGCTACGAGATTATGAAGGATCTAGAGCTCCGAACAGCTCGACGTGTAATCAATGTGGCATGTGAATCTGAAAATCTAACACGTATTCCGCGAGGCATACCAAGCAATACTTCATCGTTGGACCTAACCGGGAATACCTGGAACACTCTTAGAAAAAGTATGCTTGATACTCGAATGCCATTCTTAAGCGACTTGACGCTTACTAGCTGTAGTATTGTGAGGATAGAAAGCGGAGCGTTTAGCCTCTTAAACTCAGTCCTGCAATTGAAACTCGACGGAAATAATGTTCGCAATCTAACGAAAGGGACGTTCCAGGGATTGACTCGACTTAACACACTGTATTTAAACCACAGTTCCATCAGAACTATTGCTGATGGGGTCTTTCTGGACACCCCAAATTTAACCTATCTCTATCTACACGAAAACTTTCTCACCGTCCTCCCTGCTATCCAGTACTTCCCCCAAAGTCTTGAAATAGTGAGCCTCCAAGGAAACCCACTAACTTGTAGCTGTAACTTGTTCTCATTACAGGGGTTGGTCAGGTACACATTAGATGTAAAGGGTAATGTAACATGTCGGCAGAGGGACGGCACCACCGTATCATTAGCTAACCTCGATTCCTCTTACTGCAAGAAAGATGGGACAAGTCCAATAATCACATCACTTGCATCGCTTGGTGCCATCACTGGTGTTCTCGTGGTTGTATTCATTTGCGTTTTCCTATACAAAAAGAACAAAACGCTCATCCAGCTCATGTTACTGCGTTACTTTCCTCAAGACCTGTCCGAAGATGACGCGAACAAACCCTTCGATGTCTTTATCTCCTATTGCCAACTTGACGATGAATTCGTGCTCCGTTACTTGGTGCCACTTTTGGAAAACGAGGAAGAGCCTTCTTACTCCATCTGTCTCCATCATCGTCACTTTGTCCCAGGCGACACCATCGCGAACAACATCGTGAGCGCCGTGGCGCAGAGCCGTCGTGTCATTCTCGTCTTGTCAGACAACTTCCTGCAGAGTGACTGGTGCATGTACGAGTTCCGTATGGCTCACCTTCAAGCGTTGCAGGATCGCCGTAACACGTTGCTCATCATCACTCTTGGGGATATCAGCCAAGACTATCTCGATCCTGACCTGAAGGCATACATAATAACTACAACCTATCTCGAGTCTTTTGATTCGAAATTCAAAAACAAGCTCTTTTTAGCGCTAAAAAGAGGGCGCTCGAACCGAAGAACAGCACGGAGTCAAATCAAACTCGTTGATTTTGATGGAATATGATTTGTCCGTCGCATCTGTAGCAATAAAAGTACTATTTGTAGTGATACTATTAAGACTGTTGTCAAGGTGACGCGCTAGTATATGTTCGATGAACCATCTAGAATTGTTATACACGTAACACAGAATATATGTAATTCGTGAATAGTGTTTCGGACAACGGAATAGCCATGGATTTCTACATGATTATTAATGGATGAAATTGAAAATCAAACTCAACACTCCGAGAAGTGTAAACCCGTTGGCTTGGGAGTAACTTGCATACCAAAACGCTATTTGAAGAATGACGCGATGTTTTAAATTTCCTTAAATTTTGAATTAGGAATTCACATTTATTTACTTCGCATTATTTGTACAATGTGGTAAACATAATGATCAGTGCAGTAAATAATTCAAGAAAATAGAAGGAGCCGAGAATCCAGAGAGCAAGGCTAGTGTTGGGAACGCCCTATACCAATTATTACAAATAAAGACAATTTCTTGTATTAAAGAACATCATTATTTTCATACGATTCTTGCATCTAATAAGAAACCGATTATAGACACAGTAGATGGAGACAAACTGAAAATAGAGTTTAATAGGCATTGGAGGATAAGTTCATGTGATGACATGTTAATAAGTAAATGATGTATATAGATTCGAGCCTTCTATACTAAGAGATGTTTATGATTTAATTAAATTCCATTCGAACCATTTTATTCATCAAAATTCACAAGAATACATGGACATTCGTTTTGGTCACACATTGTAAAAATACGTAATATATATTAGAAACTATATTGTGTGTATAATCATAGAAGAACCATCAAAATAAAAGGTAGACAAAATGATAAATTTCTAATATTCTAGAATTACACATTGAAAATGATGAAAAGGATAGAACATCAGTGTGAAGGAAGGAAAACCACGCCAAGCCGATATTTTGTTCCACATGCTCCTCACTTCATTTGGTTTTACAAACAAACGGAGTATGGAGCTTATGAGCCCAAATATCGGCTTGTCCGACATTTCAATGAGCGCATTCTTCTTCCTGACCGTAATAATTCATATCAGTAACTTAGATTGTGATTCTCATTTGTAATGACACCATCATCTAAATTTAATAAAGATTGTACTTTAAAATAAGCAACATACATCTTATTAAAAAATCGGCTGACCAATAAAGTCTAGAGGAGTATACAATGTTATATAATATATGACAAAGAATCGACATACCGTGCAACAGATCAGGTATATAGTACGTCAATAATCGAAATAAGATGGTAACAAATAGCGTCACTGAACTGTGGGAATTATCTAAGAGCCGTGGATAAACATTGTAGGGATATAAGGTACTTTCATGAGCAATTAACACTACTGTGGTACGTCAGCTAATCTTCTTTGAAATTGTGTATTTTCTGGTTACATTTCTTTATATTCAAAAACACATGGTTAGAAGATGCGTTCTAAAATGATATACTTTTGTCTGCCAAAACGTAAACAACAATGTGACCTTCGAATATCTTTACTTTTAGATAAAGGTGAGTTCTGGTTTTAAAAAAGAAAATGAATCAAATGAAACTTATATTGAATGTTCAAGATTACAAATATATGTCATTTGCCAAACAATTTTGGTAGAAAATATATACTGGCTGAGTAATGAGCATAGAAAGATTAGGAAATCATAGTCCCATATACATCTTTCTGGGTACATTGCTTGTTACTTTACCAAGACTGGGCCAAAATTTATTATGATATTGATGACTCCAGAACCTTGCGGTACACACCAATACTTACATGCTATATGATCAACTTTTTCTGATCCATTCCACACCTTTCTTTCACAATGCAATCGGAAGTCCAGAACTCACCTTTATATTTATTGATTATTATTCAAGACTATCTTCCTTGATCAATTCTACCAACATCAGTTTTACTTTTTTGTTTAAAGAGTGCAATGTTTTTTAAAAGTTTTCTTTAATTTCATCTTACCCGCGATTTACATGTATAAGATTGCGCAATATAACAAGAATACAAGTCAGATTCGGCTTCACCAGATACAATAGCCGAAAAACAGCTACCGAGGTATGCCAGTGGTAACAATGTCAGAAGTAAAAAAAAATACCGCGGTAAAAATGTCACAAGTAAAGATGCCAGTGATAACAATGCCGGGTAAGAAATGTCAGTTATAGAAATGTCAGAGGTAAAAATGCCAGACGCCAAAAATTATCAGAGTTAAAAATACCCGAGGTCAAAATGTCACAGGTAATAATGCCCGAAGTAAAAATGCCAGTGGTAGCAATGTCAGAAATACAAATGTCAGAGGTAAATTTGCTCGAGGTGAAATTGTCAGAGGTAAAAATGCTCGAGGTGAAAATGTTAGAGGTAAAAATATTAATAGTAAATAATGTCAGAGCAGGGTTATTGAAGGAATATCAGGCTCTCATTCCAATTTCTATGGGTGTCGATATTTCCTGGATATTTATGTATTTGCAGTATAGATTAAAATATAAGAAAACCAATAAACTGTCTGTTTTATTCCAACCTCTGTTGTTGTACATCTTCAAAGTACACGTACCGTAAACGGCAGTTTCCGAATAAAAACCAACTAAGAGATATTGCACATGACAGGGCGTAAACAAATCGCACTGGTAGGATTAGAAACGAAAAGTCAAATACTTTGGTCATGTTAAAAGGCACCAACGCCTCTTGAAGGATGTGTTGGAGGAAAGAGTGGAAGGAACTAGACCGAGAGGGAGACCCAGAATCAACTGGGAAGAGAATGTCAAGAACTGGAGTGTAAAACTACAAGAGTGTACCAGAATGGCAGAAGATAGAGTAAAATGGAGAGATGTTGCAATCAACCTCCGAACCGGGAGAAGGTACTTGATTGATAGATAGAATAAGGCAATTAGTCCATGGGCCAAATTCTGAGACACAAACTGAAATTAATATTTTCTGTTACTTAAGCTATGGTCACAACACAAAGCGGTGAACGACCGATTTGTAGTCTTCTCGGTCGCCGCTGGAATTTAGGCATCGCCCAACGATTTTCGGAGAAGTCGAGCAGGCTGTAGAGCCCCAGCGATGCATGGGCGATACCCTGTCGATTTTCCGTGGGTCGCCGGTCGATTTTAGGTTTTAAAAATGGGCAAAATCGGGGAGCTTATGCATTGATTCCTGGGCGGTCTCCCACTGACCACCTGATTTTAAAGAAATACGCTCGGTGCCCGGGCGGTCGCCACCCGGGCACCGACCTAATCGAGAGTTCGCCGTCGAGCGGATGAGGTCAAAAATCGAAGCCGCTAGATCAAAGGCTGCCGACCGATTTTGATCTCGCCGCCTAGTGACCGACTGATCTCCCAGCGGCGACCGCTCGGTAGCCTTCGACCTACCGGCTTCGATCTTCGACCTAAATCGTTCGACGCCGAACGCCATAAAAACAAGCGGTGCCCGGGCGAAATTGGCTAAAACTCGCCGCCCGGCCGCCGAGCAGGCTACTTTTTGGGGTTGTGACCATAGCTTTAGGAACGTTACCTATCAGAATGTGCTTCTTGGCTCTAAAGTTGGTGGTAGATGTGACCACTATGGCTATTGCCATGGTAATGGATGAAGAACATTGGAATTTAGAACGCGTCTTACAGCGACATACGGCGCATTTATGTGCACTTTTCACCAAAAATCGAAAAGAGCAAACTCGTCCCCGGATTTGTTATGGGTTTTTCCAGTAGTGTAAATGGCTGTCCAAAATATCGAATATTTTTCTAGATGATGTTTGGGATGTGCAAAATGGGTTATTGAGTAATCATCCGCTTACAAGAAAACGCTTCTGGGAAAAGGGCATCATGCACATTCCCTGGTGATAAGAATATACGCGGGAGGGGGTAGCAAACTTGATAGCCCTAGTCGGGAGCGGGGGTAAGGGGATGGGGGGGGGGGGGGGGGGGGTGGAAACTATGATTTTGAAGAAGGGAGGCAGAGTGAATAAATTTTCAATGACTAACACTTTGTGGTATAATCTATCATTCAAATGTATTAAATATCTTTTCACCTTATTGGATTTTTACCTCCGCCTCCCCATCCCAAAACGAAAAGAATGTCTGTACCTACTGAGGTGAATAATAAATTTCCATGCACAGAAATATGAACAAATTATGACACCGCAAATAAATCATCACATGATATAAGAAGGTGAGCGTACTCTAGATAAGAAAATCTTATAATCATAGCTCAAATGCCTCTTCAACAATCTGAAAGAGAAACCGATTGATGAAAAATATGAAGGCCATTGATTTATAATTGACGACTTTAAGTGGATTATAGTGGTTTCAATTGAATAAGCTAGGTTGAAGGCACTTTGTTTTGTCTACTTCGTGAAATAAATTTGTTGTAGAACCTGTCTAGAAAGCCACCTGTCTACACTTCAGTGCCCATTTTTTCTGTTTCTGTTTTCCTTGGATGACAAGCTTGACTATGTTTGCGTGATGAAACCAAATACGAAGGTTAAATCAATCATCTTTGTGTACTTTGTAATGTTTTTGTTTTTTGTTGTTGTATAGTTTACTTCCTCTTTTAGATTGCTTTCAACTTTCATTAGGCCTACGGCTTATTTCACATGCCGTGGGCAGTTTTGAAAATTTAAGAACTATTTCTTACAAGCAAAAAAAGGGGGGGGGGGAGTGGTGAGTCTTTACTCGTATACAGGGCCTGTAGTGTGGAATGCTATAACCCGACAGATTAGAAATAGCAGAACAGTTGAGTGTTCAAAATATACTTAAAACGTTTGAATGAACCTTTTTATGGCACACTACACCTATGATCTACTCTTGTTGATGTATTTTTCATAGGCCTATCACTGAAAGGGGAATCCTTCCTTGATAACGAACTACTCCATAGCCAAAGCAGAAAGAACTTCCGGTAAATCCGATTTCCGGTTCCTGCACCCAATCCACTGAGAGGTCGGTGACCCAATCATCGTCACACGCACGTCGTCAGTGGGTGATGCACTGTGGGATATGGCTGCTGACACATCGGCACATTGTAAGCAATAGCTATCAGTATCCGTAAATCTTAAGTAGTGTCAGTGGAATACCCTGCATTCAGTTGTATTATTATTATCATCATCATTAACATTAAAGGTAATGCAAAGTTTGGGGGTAATTTTCAAAATTGGATGGATAGTAATTCTTTCAAATGTTGATAAACTTGGATGCCCCTGTGGATGAGTTATAAGCACTGGAAATTTAGCCCGTAAAAACACTTCTGGTTTCGAGAAATTGAATAATAAAAAATTTACCGTTGCTCCCGGTAAATTTCAAATATTTCAAATAGCACCTAAAGCCAGTCCATGGTACCGTAGCTGCGACCATCAGAATATGCTGTTCTTATATATAATTTCCAAACGGGAATAACAAATCGGTCGATTGTCAATAAACATTGTTTTACAGCTAAAGTGATATCAGTCTTGAGACGGAGCTATATAACATAAAGAGTTTATTATTTTACAATTTCATCACTTTATGCCCGATTTCAACCGCGACAACGATCATTGAATATTGTCAAATCGCATATGCTTCCAACATGTTCATCTGAACCAAATTTACGACCCCATACCGGAATTTTGAATTACCTTTAATGTTATTATTACTATTATTATGATAACAATTATTATTATTATTTAAATCAGTAAATTCAAATCAGAAACGTACAGAGCTGCTCAAAGTGCATGCGTGTTCACTCAAGAGGAACGTGTCTCGTTAATGAAGTACATTTTAATGTCCCCCAATAGAGACTGCCTCCCTTTAATGAAAAGGGTGACCTCAAGGGAAGAACACAAACAACTACAAAAATAAAATCTCTAAGAAAATCATTGTATACGAGGAAAAAAGTATCTACAACAAAAAAGTCTTAAGACACTAAATAGATTATAAATCAGTTCAAATCGCTTTTGGTTGCAAAATTCACTTTCGCTCATGAAAGTCACTTTCACTCGCATTTGATCATTTAAAGTAGGCCTATATGCCTAATGATTGTCGTTTGGTTGATCATAAATCATACAAGAGAAGGGTGAGTTTTGGAAAAGATGAACAATTATTCGTTACACCTCCAAACCAACTCTTGACAGTCTCTAAACCGACCGATTCTTTTTTTTATAATTTAATTTGAAAATTCCATTCACCTATTTCTTGTAAATGATCAAGGATGATTCTTGAATGATCAGTTATTTCATGGGGACAGGCGCGGATCCAGGGGGGGGGGGGAGCGTGCCTTGCCCCCCCCCCACAAAAACAAAAAAAAAAAAAAGGAAAGAGAGAAGGGAAAGAGGAGAGAAAGGGAAAAAAAAGAGGAAGAAGAAAAGAAAAGAGGGAGGAAGGAGATCGAAGGACAAAATAGGAAGAAGAAAAGAAAAGAAGGGGGATATAAGTTGCAATTTTCCCGCCACCAAGGTGTGGATCGAGGGGGGGGGCAAAAGACCCTAGCCTCTCCCCCCCCCCCCCCCCCCGTCCCCGCTAAAAAAAAAAGAAGGAGGAAAAGGAAAAGAGGAGAGCTAAAAGGGAACAAAAAGAGGAAGAAAAAAAGAAAAGGGAGAAAAGAAGCGGAGATCAGTTGCGGTAATCCCGCCAACAATGTGTGGAGCGGGTTGGGGACCAAAATGATCGTGCCCCCTCCCCCCCCCCCCCCAGCAAACCTAAAAGAGAGATAAGGAAGGGAAGGGAAAGTGAAAGAGGAGAGAAAGGGAAAGGAAAAAAAAGAGAATGAAGAAAGGTAAGGGATATCAGTTGCAATTTTCCCGCCAACAAGGTGTAGATCGGAGGGGGGGGGGGGGCACTGGCATACTGATAGGGGAGGGGGGGGGGGGGTTGGAGAAATAGAATTCAAACGTGGTTTATTTATAATTCCATAACGGTGGTTAACAAATAATGCTGAAATGAGATAATTTTCCTCACTTCATGCGTTTGTTGGGAAATGACAAATTCCTAAATTTACAGCCAGGCAAGAAAATGCTTCTTGAGATGCCTACATATCAGGGCCCGCGGAACGGCGGGGATCGGGATCCTCGAGCCCCTCCCCCCACACTTTCTTTGAAAAAGTATATTAAAGAGAAATAGAAAGAAAGAGAGCGAGAAAGAAAAAATAGTTTACTGCCAGTGTCACATTATAATGGGGTATCAAAATATACTCATCTGACCATGATTAAAATTAATGCCTAAAATCCTTAGGGCTCTGCCCCCTGGATTCCACCTAGGGCCCTAAGGCGGGCCCTTAGATGCTCATATGACGGTCATTTAATGCCTAAAACCTCTGATTTCTGGGGGCTCTGCCAAATAGTGTCCTGCTAGTATCACAAATAATAAGGTATCAAAAATGCTCATCTGACCGAAATTAAACGCCTAAAACCCCTGAGCTTCTGGGGGCTTTACCCCCTGGACCCAACCAAGAGCCCTTAGGCGGGCCCCTCGATACTCATCTGACCGTAATTGAGTGCCTAAAACCCTTGAGATTCCGGGGCTCCGCCCCCTGAACCCCAAGCCAATTAGTGACCTGCTATTGTAACAATTTGGTATCAAAATAATGCTCATCTGACTGTAATTAAATGCCTAAACTCCTGAACTTCCGGGGCTCTGCCCCCTGGACCCCGTCTAGGGCGCTAAGGCGGACCCCTGAATGCTAATGGGACCGTAAATTAAAACCTTAAACCCTTGAGCTTCCGGGGCGGACAAGGTATCAACATAATGTTTATGTGACAGCAGGCGTGTAGCCAGGGGGCGGTGGGGTGGTCCCCCAATAAACGCCGGCCAAAAAAGAGAGGAGTGTAAAGGAAGAGGACGTAGGAAGAAAAGGGAATAGACAAAGAACATATTTGTAATTCAGACAAGGATTAAGAGTCGAGAACGGTACAACGAATCGTCATCTTTCTCTAATAAATTAATGAAACGTCAAAGCTTCCGCGCTATGCGCGGGGGAGGGTAGGGGGAACTTAATTCAGACGAGGATAATTTTCGGGAACGGTACAACGAATCGTCTTCTTTCTATAATAAATTAATGAAACGTCGAAGCTTCCGCGCTTCGCGCGGAAGAGGGGGGGGGGGGAATTGTTTAGACAAGGATTAAGAGTCGAGAACGGTACAACGAATCGTCTTCTTTCTTTAATGATTTAATGAAACGTAAAAGCTTCCGAGCTTTGCGCAGGAGAGGGGTATGAATTAAAACGAGGATTAAGAGTAAAAAACTGTACAACGAATCGTCTTTTTTTTCTAATGATTTAATGAAACGTAAAAGCTTCCGCGCTTTGCGCGGGAGGGGAAAAACTATTTTCAGACGAGTAGGCACGTACGGAAGGGGGGAGGGGGTTAGGGGGTTGACCCTCCCCCCTTCGGTATTTTATGTGTGTATTTTGGAACAACCCCCCCTCCTTTTCTGTGATTTTTTTTTTTTTTTATTTATTTTTTATTTTTATTTTAAAAAAAATATAAAAAATATGGCCAATGGCTGACCTAAAAAAGGTGACCTCACCCCCCCCCCCAATGGAACAAAATGTCAAATTATCAAATTTCGAGACCAAAAAAAAGTGTCCTCTTCCCCCCCCCCCCCCCCCCCCCCCGCTTATTAAGCGGCTGGCTGAGTCGTTACGATTTTTTTTCGGACCAAAAAAAAAAAGTGGGCCCCCCCCCCCCCTAAGAAATCCTGGATCCGCGCCTGCATGGGGATACCAATTCATTTGTATTTTACCTGTTTATATGCTTGTGTATTTATCTATTTTGTTTTGATGCTGTTTTTGGTTTTATTCTTACCAAACAGGGCCTCATGGAAGGCCACCAAATTGGTGATATGTGCCACCCTGTATAAATATCAGAAATTAAAACAAATAAAAAAAAAAAAAAAAAAAATCTTGGTCAGTCCGGCAGTGGTCTTTCTTCAAGCCCCTAAACATGTTTACATATTACTACCAAACAAAATTGTATTATTATTGCCTCTATCTGTAAAACTTGATCTTTTGCATGAAAATGTACAGCTATCATTTCATAGCATGTAACTTAGTGTACATTACAATATAAACATCTCAGTTGTTAGGAGTTTTGTCAAGTTGTTTTGTATTCGCAGACATTAAATGTTCAACTTGATACTGTTTGAATGCAACTCTCTCTCTCTCTTTCATTTTATTGTATAAGTATTTTTAATTATGATGAGGACGTCAGCTCAAGCCGTGCTTATGACGACCCCCCTTTTTTCTATGTATAATTTTATGTGACAATACACGTTACAAATCATATATTTGATATGATGAAAATAAATGAACATCAAATAAAGTAAAATAAAATAAAATCTATTCCGGTCTCGTTAGGGTGATTGAAGGATAAGATTAAACTCTTAATTCGTAGTGTACGCCAAAATTCGAATCTCCACTGTGAAATAGATCGATACCATATCGGCCAATTTGATATTTCACGTTTGATGGGTAGTAATACTCTAGGAAGTACCATGACTACCACGACTACCACACTGAGATCATCAATACACGTAAATACACGCCTGCACACAAACACGCACACGAGCACACGCTCACATCTACACACACACGCACACGCTCACACACACGCACACAAAAACCTAGAACTAACACAATTACAAAGACTATTTTTCTGTTCCGCTTTATTTGTGGGCATTTAAACACTTTCTTCATCAGATCCAATACAATCAATGTTTTATAAGTACAACATCCCTCACCTCTACATTGTTTCTTCTTTATCGTGCCATTCGTCTTTAATCTTAGAATCGATAATATCATTTTTGCCTGGTTGATGTATCATTGTGCAGAAACATGTTATTCAGTTTCCGTTATCTCAGCTTTCTGTCATACTCTTTCAACCTACCAATTTTTTCTTTCTCTGTCTCTCTTGTCCATCTCCTCTCTTTCCGACCTTAATCAACTTTCTGCCCCCTATTTATGTGAAATTTCTGAAAATGATCTTTGACAGTATGTCTGAAGTACAATGCAATTCCCTTACCATATTAATCTTTTCTTATATTTACCATAGATTGTACAATTAATTTGCGTATGTTTGTTTTTAACCTAAACGCATCGAATTATTCAACATCATTATTACGCCTCTGACTTGATGTACTATTATTACTGTTCAGTATTATGTAGACATTAACATTTATTTGGTTCGTTTTACTATATACACAACTCTGCAAGTCGGCCAGTTGGCCACAAGTGAACTTTTTAATGAACCATTGCTACTATTGTATTCACCTTGAACTGTGGTTGGTATAGTACTCTGCTTTTTTGGCCACTTATAATGAGTGGAGTTTCGACCTACAGAGAGACATTAATTATTTGAGTGATCTATCATTTCAAAACAATATCGCTTTCATACCTCTCGTTATTGGCCTTGAAATCGATCTAACACTTTGATTACCTCTCATGATATTGGACAGATCCGTGGTTTTTAAGAAATTATTAGTACATGTAGTCCAAGAGTCAAAGAAGACAATGAAACTAAATTCATTTGGTCTGGTTAGAAATAAGAAAGAAACTAAATCTCTGCAAAACGTCTAATTGAAAAGTAAAAACACTCTTAACCCACTATCATTAATACCCAGTTTCGGTTATTTGCATCAATATTCAAGCAAAATCATTTGGATTTAAATAACGCTTAATACGAAATACCGTCTCTTAGCGCTTTCAAAATATTATTAACCCGGTCATCAGATTCATCCACGCACAATTTGCACCTTTTCCACTCCCTGGGGAGTATTCCTAACCTATGGTGATCTTGAGGGCATATCGAAATTATTCACACAAAAGCTTTCGTCAACCTACCAGGACACCACATATATATATATTTAAGCCTTGCCAAAAGACATTAGTGCCGTGTCGGGGATCGAACCTTTGCATTTCAAGTCAAGTGCTTAAACCACTCACCTTCGACGTCTCTACCTAAAGCCATGACACCAAGCAAACATCATTTAATAAATCGATCAAATGTTAAGTGATGATTTTTTTTTTTTGGGGGGGGGGGGCTAGGGGGTAAATATTTATTTCAATATTCACTTTCTTTGGTTTCCTTGTTTGCAAACACAAGCGCTTAAGTAAAAAGTAAAAAGTAAAAACAGAATTTCTTGGGGGGGGGGTCTAGACAAGAAAGGTAAACAAATACTCACACAAATTTCCGACATAAAGATAGCATTTACTTGCGGGACACATTCTGTTTCTTTTCGTTTAAACACAATAAACATGTCAATCAATTGTAGAGATAACATCCTTAATATTACATTCTATATATCTCTAAAAGGACGTACAATATATAAGTGACCACAGTGGATAAAGATTGAGAGAACAAGGCCATTTAGTCAGGGGAAAAGTGTGAGAGGGGATCGTCATCTTCATTTTCATTTTTATTTTCCCGGCCCTATCCACCATTTTGCTCTTTCTGTATTTTCATGCATATGTTCAGAATCAGAAGGGCCTCAACTCTTTGTTAAAGTATATGAGTAAACACCCTTCTGGTCCCAAACAAACGTTTCAACTCAGATGATGTTGAGAGAGCTGTATTGTCTCATGTTTAATCTTGACGGTGTGGTGCGCCGACACGTCAGGTAGGCCACACAAATGTTTATTGAGTGGTCGACCCTCGACCCTAGAATTTGGCTTCAATCTGTAGACGTCATTACCGTCGCTATCGTTACATGCTTATAGATAACACTATTAATTCATTCAATAACTTTAGCCACTTATTAACAGCTTATTTTACAGGTAACATACAGTGTAATCGAAGTGTATACAGTATTTTGTTTCTCCTGTTTAGTTCTTTTGTTGTTATCATTTTAGTGTTTTTAAGGAAAGAAAATCAAAATTCCTAAAGCTCTGTCCAAATCAAGGAGACTCTGCACACTAATATCAATGATGATTTTTGTATTTGTGACAAACAGACTTAAGTAGAAATTAAAAAAAAAAAAAACATAATGAAAGAATGCAGATTAGATACGATTGTGCATATTTACATCATTCTTCAGAAGAAGAAAAAAAACCTTGCAACTCGGGTGACTTTCAATTTGAAAAGGAATCAATTTGAAAGAAGTTATTTATCGTTGCACAAGATGCATCTTTTACTACAATTCTAATACGACAATCAACCTATTAGTGAATGCGCCAATTTATTGAACACAACGTTAGCACCGCTGTTAATTTGCATTTATTTTCTGGTAAGATGATACGCTGAAAAGGTGCGTCAAAGACCGTGACAGTCACTGCGCAATCCTGAGTCAGCAAATGACGCCTCGTGTGCAATAGCCATCATGTCTTGTTAACCACTTATATTTGATGCAGTAATCGATGGAGGTGTTTCCGATTTTTGTGTCAAACCGAAAAATTTATTCAGCCCTTTTCTGAAGTGCCGATATTTCAAGGTGTATATAAAAGGATTGATACACATGTTAAAGAATGCGAGATAAACAGTAAAATTATAGAAAGGACCGGTAATTAAGTTTTCTCCTTTACCGAGGTTGTAACCCAGGTAAATAATGTGGTTAGGTGCCCAACAGATTGCATACGTCACGCTGACTATGATTAGAGTCTTGATGACGTTGACCCTCGCCCTTTCGCGGTGGTTGGCTGGTGGATTCGGCGTGCTATTAGCATTCAGGGTGTGACGTCTGTTTGACTCTGCGGCGTCGTTGTCAACCCGTTGACGAAGCGTCTTCTCAATGCTAGAGTAAGCAAACGACATGATGACTAACGGGAGAAGAAACGTTATGAGGAATGTCATGCACCCGGCGAGAATCTTCAGCTGTGGACTGGTATATTGAACGTCGCAGTTGCCATTCGAATGCTGATTGACTACAGCCCAGTAGATCTTGTACACGAAGCCAATTATCCAAGGAACCGCGGCCAGAGCCGGGGTGCGGCGGTTACTGAAATGGTTGCGGTAGCTAACTGGGAACACAACCGCAACATACCGCTCTAACGTCAGGAGAACTAGATTAAACGTCGAAGCAACAGTCATTGCCCAGAAGATGTACTTGGAGTTCCAAATAGCGCAGACGAACTCGGCGGCGGATTCACTTTCTGGCACAGACAGGGGAGGAGCGATGAACATCGCGAAGAGAAGAATCGACGTCATCATGTCGATGACGGATTGGTTGATGATGAAGGCGTTGGTGGTTGTCCGTAGCTCCTTGATGCTGACCATGACCACGAGAACGAGGCCATTTCCGAGAATCCCTACAGATCCCAGAAGAGCGTAGAAAGTTACTGAGGTTATACTTGGTTCATCACCTGTGGTATTCATGATCAGTCGTAGAGGAGAGATTATTGCAAAAAAGTTTTTTTTCCCTCCAATCCTGCGTTTATGACCGACTGTTGTTTCTCATGATGAATTATAAGAGAAGCTACTGTTCTCACTTTGTGGTGTCAGGCCCCTTTTTATGTTTCACAATAAGAATTAACAAGGGTAAATTAATTTTATCGAAAAACAACGCCAACAGTCACCAAAACGACGAGTCTATGACAATATCAGAACTAATTTTTCTTTGCCAATTAAGTGACAAATAGAAAATGAAAGAGATATATACCAGGAAGGTGGCGATTGATGATAAATATCTGAATAACATTAAGCGTGATAAATGAGGACTGATTGGATGAACAGAAGCATGTATATGAAGAGGACAGCGCATGCGCGCAATTATATATTTCAGCGGGTTAGTTGGCATGATTATGTCTCATTGATGAATCTGCTTGCTTATTGTACATACATGTTCTAATGTCAACTCGAGTCATATATTTTTTTTTTAATAAAGAAGGCAAAACTGTAGAAATAAGAAGAGCATTTTTGTTATGTAATAAGCCCAATCCATGTTAAATTTTATTTGTTTTTGTTTATGCATTTACATTTCGTTTATTAATTTATTCATTTATTCATTAATTCATTTATTCATTTATTCATTTATTTATTTATTTCTGATATGAACTATGTATGGTCTGTTCGATGGCAGCCGACGATTTGTAAAAAAAAGTACACGAGTGTTATACTTCCTTCTTCAATTTCCAAAGTCCTTCGTGCCAGTTGTTGTTTGGAAATGATAAAAGAGACCTTGTATTTCTGAAGTGCCTATAATGACCTTAAGAAACCTGTGCGCCAAATATTACTTTCAATATAGATTGTTAATTGTCATATATGTAAACATGTATCATGTATCAAGTGCAAGTGATAATTTTCTAGGAAGACGGTATTCCTGTACTTTCAGCACTCAAATCGCATATTATACCCAAGCAAAGTACAATTCTAGAAGGAGTTATTAAAGACGATGTTACAGATAGGCGTTTGTCTTTGTAATATGTTCGAAGCCACTACAATAAATATGAAAATAGGTACTTTGCACAAATACTTTTGCACTTAAGAATACAAACCATTCGCATAACTGTATATGAAACGCTAACAATGAAACATTTTGTTGTAATTATAATTTGTTTGGTCAAGACGAATGTGGGCCTGAAAAAATTAAGTGTATATTATCATTGACGCATACGAATTTCAGAATGATCCCTTATCTAGTAAAATTACCGATGGTTACCTTTTCCCTTTTTTGCATCAAGTAAAAGCGATACTGAACTGATATACTTTCTGCCCTAGCGTACTGTTCTGAGCCATCTCTACACAGCGTTTGGCCAACCGGTTCGAGTTGGACACAATATGGTGACTAAGTTGCTTTGTTGGGCAAGCACAAAAGAAAAGAATATACGCCATGTTGCGACCCAGTGAAACCATGTTGGCAAAACTCTGTGTAAAGATGGCTCTGCTGTTTATTGCACAGCGCCCGATTTTGGTCAACTTACCAACAGTGCACAACCCCATACCTAATTCCCACTTCGCAGACGGAGAGTTCGATGAGAGAACCGACATCGCAGTTTATACGGAAGCAGCGAGTTACTGGACCATACTGCTACAGGTGACCTGAGAAGGCGCTAGGGGATATTTTACGATAGTGCTTCTAGTACAATGTGCTCAGCGAAATTTACGTGTCCATAACGCAAACTAAATGGTTGTTAAAAATTGTTATTGTTAAAGACAAAGGTAGAATCATATTGCTCTGATATGGAGCTGGTAAATGCATTTACCGTATTGATCAGGCTTGACGTTAGCTAAAGTTTCATTAAGGTTTGTCAAAAGAGAACTTTGAATTAACAAACATAATAAACTAGAATCCATTGTGAAATTACCTGATCGAAATAAAGCTGAGAAAAAGAAGAAATAAAAATTAAACTTTAAATATATCTTTCACTCGCTTATGTCTTTCTTGTCGTCTTAGACTATTAAACATTAAAGGCACACTGCCATACTTGTAGCTACTTGCTCCCTCTATATAGAAAACTTCCCCAATCGGTGCCTGTTGGTCCCCCATGATCCTCTTTTTCTTATGTTAAATGAGAGCTGAGTTAATGAAATAGCCACCTGACACAGTGACCTCGATGGCTCTCTGTGTGGTCTAATCCCTTCTGGCCCAGTAGTGGTGACGGTCTTTAACGAATCGAGACATTTCATTTATTCACTTTACTTTTTTTTTCTCGATTCTGCCAGATGTAAGCATTCACTATAAACGTTAGCCCGGACTCCTTCTGCAATTCCTCCTTGCAACACGATTACTGAGGCTTTCGCCCCCCCCCCCAAAAAAAAAAAAAAAATCCTAAGCCAATTCCAATAGCCTTATCCATCACATTTTGAGATGTGCGAACAATACGATGACGTAATACGTAATCCGAACATCAGTACTATTTATTATGCAATTCAATATGGTATTCAATTCGCTCTTTAGCTGGTTTCTTGGAAGTATTTCCGATCATGTTTTGCATTAAAGTTCGTGACATTTAGAGATGCCAGAATGTCAATACTTGCTACAAAGCGAGAGAGACCCATGATTTTTTTTGTTTTAAATGATATTTTATTTCCTTCCTCATAATTTCACATAACAAGAAATTCACATTCTTGCATGTAACAGTGTATAATCAATATAATAATAGAGGAAGGTTTAAAGTTTAAACCATCCTGTCACATACTCTCACACCAACAAACTCCCCCCCCCCCCCCCCCGCCTCTAGCCCACCCACACCACACCCCCTTTCGCACACATAAACACAAATACAACACACACACACACACACTGCACGCAACCTGTTCCGGTATGGTATTCAATTCGCTCTTTAGTTGGTTTCTTGGAAGTATTTCCTATCATGTTTTGCAATAAAGTCCGTGACATTTAGAGATGCTAGAATGTCACGACTTGCTACAAGGTGAGAGAGACCCATGATTTTTTTTTTGTAATGATATTTTATTTCCTTCCTCATAATTTCACATAACAAGAAATTCACATAACGAGAAATTATCAAAATAAGCAATATAAAACAAGATCTTTGATACTAGACACTTCATGAGTTACATCATTTAATGAACGTAGAAAAAATCTAAGATTCTACATGATTCTACTTTTTTCTTCTTGCATGTAACAGTGTATAATCAAAATAACAGTAGAGGAAGGTTTAAAGTTTAATAGTACCAACCTGTCATATACTCTTACACCACCAAACTCATGACACCCCCCCCCCCCCCTCTAGCCCACCCACACCACACCCCCTTTCGCACA
The DNA here is from genome assembly GCA_035222895.1 of Strongylocentrotus droebachiensis. Taxonomy (NCBI): domain Eukaryota; kingdom Metazoa; phylum Echinodermata; class Echinoidea; order Camarodonta; family Strongylocentrotidae; genus Strongylocentrotus; species Strongylocentrotus droebachiensis. Next base: position 163,482 of record JAVYIG010001394.1, on the reverse strand, counting down.
CATAAACACAAATACAACACACACACTACATGCAACCTGTTCCGGTATGGTTTTCAATTCGCTCTTTTGTTGGTTTCTTGGAAGTGTTTCTTATCATGTTTTGCAATAAAGTCCGTGACATTTAGAGATGCTAGAATGTCACGACTTGCTACAAGGCGAGAGAGACCCATGATTTTTTTTGTTTTAAATGATATTTTATTTCCTTCCTCATCATTTCACATAACAAGAAATTCACATAACAAGAAATTATCAAAATAAGCAATATAAAACAAGAACTTTGATACTAGACACTTCATAAGTTACATCAATCAATGAACGTAGAAAAAATCTAAGATTCTACATGATTCTACTTTTTTTCTTCTTGCATGTAACAGTGTATAATCAAAATAACAGTAGAGGAAGGTTTAAAGTTTAATAGTACCATCCTGTCAAATACTCTCACACCAACAAACTCATGACACCCCCATTCCTCCAGCCCACCCACACCACACCCCCTTTCGCACACATAAACACTAATACAACACACACACACACACACACACTGCATGCAACCTGTTCCGGAGATTTCCTTCCTCATAAAATTCACATTACAAAAGAATTATCACAGTATGTAATACAAAGAAAGCTCTACGTACGATACAAAAACATTTCATGAATTACAATGAACATAGACAAATCTCAGATCATACATGTTTGTACATTTGTTCTTGCATGTAACAGTTAATAATCAAAATAACCATAGAGGAAAGTATGAATTTTACCTAGCCCGACCCAATCACACACTCACAAACCCTCAACTCACAACACACAAACTCTTCACCCCCCCCCCCCCCCCCCCCTCTAGCCCAACCACCTCACACCCCATTCACACCGACACACAAACACTGCATGCAACCTGTTCCGGTTTGTCCACCTGTACAAGAGAGAGATTTAATAGTAATAATAATATATACTAATACCCACATCCATTAAAGTGAAAATGCATCGATTTGTTCCCATTTCTGTAAGAAACAGGAATTACAATACATATACAATCAGTTCCCCTGCCTTAAGGGGTAACATTTCCCCATGTTTGATAATGTATTGGCAGTTTGTCCTTTAATTTGCTTTTTCATGTTCAACTTGTTTTGAGTTCTCTACAGCCTTACATATTTCTTTACTAGTTGGGAACTTTCCATTTTTACGATTACTGTAAATCATACATTTGACCAAAATCAATACATGATTTAACAATATATTATCTTTCATATTTTTTCTGAAACCAAGCAACACATCAATCCATTGCATATTAAGAAACTTAAAAACATCTTTAAACTGTTTCCCATCTCATTCCATATCCTGGACCATTCAGAACATTCAAAGAAGATATGACGGTAGGTTTCTACTTCTTTTCTACAAAAGGAACATAAATTTGACTGTGTTAATCCAAAAAGATACAATTTATCATTACAAAATATGATGTCATGTAAAAGTTTATACTGAAATTCACTTAACTTCCCATCTAGAGTGGAAAATCTGGGGATTGAGAAACATGTTGAAGTTTCCGACTTATCTAGATTTAAAGCTATTACCTCTGGATGTTTAAAAGCAAATGCATTTTGTATTATAGCAATACAAATGTTAGAGAGCAATTTGGAAAAGAGAGACTCAAAAGAATACACTGTTTTGTTAATGATAAATTTAATGTTGGAAAGATCAACAGTGTCATTTAGATTATCATCTCTCCCTCTGCAAATTCTCTTAATCTTCCAGGCAGCTGGCAATTTGGTGTATAGATCATTAAGAAAAAACAGATCGTCTACATTAAGACCTTTCATTATGAAATAGTCCCCTGATCTCATATCACCTTCTGTGTCCGTGAAATGTTTAACTTGAAAAATGTTCACATGAAATAATTTTGCATTAAAAGGATCTTCAATAAAAGTATTGTTAAAGATAATTTGATTTTCATTATGTGTTTCTTTAAAATATATTCCTTCTCCTTTAGATAATTCCAGATGTTCAAAAAATCCAAGTATAGATTGGGTGCCTTAATATTGATTGTTTTGGGATTATAATTGCAAAGAAATATTAACTTTCCTCCTACCGTTCTGAATATATATTCGAAAAATTATTTCAATTTCATGTCATTATTGCCACCAAGCAGTTTATTAATCCACACTACACGCTGTGCATAGATCATGTACTTCAACATGTTCAAACCCCCTTTATCATACTTCAAATATAAAATATTCCTTTTTATCTTATCATGTCCATTCCATATAAAATTAAAACATATCTTTTCAACTTCCTTGAAAACACTTGGTGGTACCGACATTATAAAAGACACATATAGTAATTTAGAGATTGCAAAAACTTTAACCAATTGAATTTTCCCAAAAAGTGTTAAATCCCGTTGCTTCCACCACCCTAACAATCTTTTCATTTTGCTCAGTATTTCCTTATAATTCATTTCTTCTTTTACATTAATATCCAAAGAGAAGTATATTCCAAGAACTTGTATTAGAGAAACCATCCTGCCCAATGTTATACCGGTCAAATTTTCATTACTGTGACCAGAAGAATCAAACTTCATAATTTGTGTTTTGTCTCTATTAATTTTTAATCCTGATACCTGAGAGAAGGAATCTCAGATTTTTTTCTAAGATTTTCATGTCTTCTGTGTCTTTCAAAAAAATTGAACAGTCGTCCGCATACATTACTATCTTCGTCTGTATATTGCCTATCAAAATACCTTTTAATTTTTGTTCATTGCGAATAACCACTGCTAATGTTTCTATGATTAACAAGAATAAATATAGACTTTAATAAGGGATCTCCTTGTCTTGCTTCCCTGCCTATTTCAAAATAGCCTGTGGAAAAGCCCCCATTCATGACACAGCTAACTACATTTTTATACAATACTTCTATCCATCTACAAAAATATGGGCCGAAACCATATTTTTTCAGTAAGAAATTCATATATGAGTGTGAGACAGTGTCAAAAGCTTTCTCGAAATCAACTGTTACTAGAAAACCCTGTACCTTGTAAAATATGACATCATCATCAATAATTCTCACCGCTTCTCCTATATTCCTACCAGGCAAAAATCCAACTTGATCTACATGTATCACCTCTTCCAATACATTCTTTATTTTTCCGCCAACACTTTAGACAAAAGTTTATAATCCACATTAAGGAGGGTAATTGGTCTGTAATTGCGAATATATAAAGGGTTTTTATCTTCTTTTTTTAATACCGTTATTACACCCTGTTTCTGTGTGGTGGACAATTCACCCTTCTCAAAGGAGGCATTGAAGGAGTCCAAAACAAGGTTCCCTATACAATTACATCGTACTTAAATAGCGCCATCTATTGTTTGTAATAATGATCATGCTTCATTACAATAATATCAAACATCAGTTAGATCGCAGGCATTACATACAAAAAGTGCTCTGTTTACTTTAAGTTTATAAAAATGCAAAAGAATATTATGCAAACACGCGTATTATATATATATAATAAAGCGACAATTAGAATGAAAATTCTTTTACACGTGACAGATCATGCATCTTCACTCCGATTAGTCCTACCTTTGGTCATGGTTCAGATTTATTTATTTCCAGGTTTCGAGCGCTCTCTATAATTTCCGGATTTATATTCAACGTGAAATTATATTATACATGAATTGAACAGATTTATTTATTTCCAGGTTTCCAGGAATAGAATGAAGTATGGTCGAAGTTAGAGTTCTGGATATTTCGTAATACGGGGGAAAGGATCAAACTTACAAATCAAAATAAATTGTTTGGATTTTGCGGTAGCAATAATAATGCACTCAACTGTGTTCTGATGGTTGTAAGACAAGAAATATTTTCAGCTAAATGACGATATCAACTACCATCATTTGATATAATTTTATCAGCTGTAAAACGTTATGATGACATGGAAAAATATATGTACCAAACAAATCTCAGAGAGAATAAATCGAAAAAGAAATGGTTTCACTTTAGAAAATATTTTGAGAGTGTTGGAAATGTGCTAACATAAACAAGATCATGTATTTCATGTTTGGTATTTTTTTATTATGTATTTAAAGTACTAATTTTGTCATAAATGTTTGTTTTTATCTGCCACAAAAGTTTTCGGCCGTGATGATTATTATCTGTGTCAAGCCATTATGTATGGAAATTATTTCTTTAATTATTTGTATATGATATATGGATATACTGTATATTATGGAATCTGTTTTGAAAATAAAGAACCATGTGGAAGGGGAAAAACACAAAAAAGTACAGAATCCATATTGAAATTACCTGATTAAAATAATGAGAAAAAGAAAAAACAAAAATTATACTTTAAATATATCTTTCAATCGCTTATGTCTTTCTTGTCGTCTTAGACTATTAGACATTAACGAATCGAGACATATTCACTTTACATTTTTTTTTCTCGATTCTGCCAGATGTAAGCATTCACTATAAAAGTTAGCCCAGACTCCTTCTGTAATTCCTCCTTGCAACACGTTTACTGAGGCTTTCGCCCCCACCCCCCCCCCCAAAAAAAAAATCCTAAGCCAATCCATCACTTTTAAGATGTGCGAACATTACGATGACGTATTACGTAATCGGAACGTAATTGGAAGTATTTCCAATCATGTTTTGAATTAAAGTTCGTGACATTTAGAGAGGCCAAAGGTGCTACAAGGCGAGAGAGACCCATGCTACAATTCGTCCTTGTTTTCACGAAGTGACGGTAGTGAGGAAAATCGTAACGCAAAGTGAATGCAATTTTTTTTCACTACCGTCACTTCGTGAAAACAGCGACGAATTGCAACGGACTTAAATAGCCCCTTCTATTGTTTGTAACAATGATCATGTTTCATGTACCAAACAATAATACCAAACATTAACAGTATCCCTGTTTGGTAAGATGAATTCAAAAAACTGATCTGTATACTTTAAGTTTATAAAATGCAAAATAATATTTGCAAACACGCTTCTAATAAAGCGACAATTGGAATAAAAATTCTTTTAGAAGTGACAGTTCATGCACCCTCACTCCGACTTCGTCATCCAATTGGTCACGGTATACAATTATTTTCAGGCATCGAGCGCTATCTATATTTCTGGATTCATATTCAACGTGAAATTATATTTAACATGAATGACATCGAATAAATGTGTGTTCTTTGTAAACGTCTGGCGCAGGTGTGCCTTTAGGCATTTCCCCTTTTTTATTTCAATAATATTGGAGTAAGGGATCGGTTAAAAGCTGAGGAAAATCCCCCAAAGGGTGAGAAGCTATGATTTTCAAAGGTGATATTGATGAAGCACAATTGGCAGCTTTACAGTTAAGCTCTCAAAAGAGGTTGTCAATTGTACTTTAATTGTGTGGGCATTGGAACAAGTATGCATGTTTTTCTCTGAGTAAAATTTAACCAATAATTAGTAATTTAAATGATTTGCAAGAGAAATATACAGCTGTTTGTTAAATGTTCAAATTAGGAACAGATCGTATGTACTCATTGCATCAATATGCCTACTTTAAAGGTAATAATATAGAAATGGTCAGCACTGCCTGTCGAGGTTAAAACAAGAAATAGGAGGCCCATTCACCGTTTCCAACATCACGATGTAAGTAATTTTGGACCCAAAATGTATTTAAGTTTTTTTGTAATATCAGCGACAGAAAGAACATTTTCACTATACAAATGTTAAATAAAAAAGAGACGTAATCGAGATTAGATCGCTCCATATTTTCCAACGACCTGCAGTTACCCCTTTCATTCTGTTATTTTCTCTTTTTTGTTTATTGGCGCCAGTTTATGCTTGGGCGGGATTTTCCAGTAGATGGTTACCATGGTGACGTCGTTCTCGTCTGCCGATTAGTGGGTATGAAAAGCACTGTCTGGATGATAGCTCAAGCATTTACGCACTAATTTAGGAAGATCTCATCTGTGTCTTCCAACAGCTGTGATCCAAATATATACCATCTATTCTCCTCATAGAACCCCTTCTCGGTTTTAACTAAAATACAGGTATCGTTATTAAACAAAACCCTCATACGTCAAGACAAACTATTCTGCTAATGTGTGCTTATTAGCATTAGATTTTATTATTCTGTAATATTCTTTAAATAATAGTAAGAATACAAAATACTTGTATAGCGCATATCACTATTCAGTCCCTATATGACTATGTGATTTGGATAATAAGTAAGAACTAATACAATTCAAATTAGATACCAACTAAATGTAAACTTCATATAAGGAAAACTGCTCAGTTTGTTTTTGATTGATCACAACTTCAAAAATTCATAACTTTCTCATTTTTAATCGGATTTTACTCAAAATTTCACTGACCGGTTCCTATCAATTTTCAGTTTCGATTTGAATGAACTTAAAGTCTGGGTGTATTTGCACTTCAATGGATCGAACCAAGGTCCATGATCGAACATAGCATGAGAACAATACTGGCTGTATGATAATTTCAATCAATACATTTTGTAATGGTCTAGTAGATATGTTACCTGACTGTGGATCCCATGGTTAGCAGCTCGCGGCACTAGTTTTATTTGGCAAGTTATTAATCTACAATAGCCACACTCCACCAATGTGAGGTAAATGGGGGCCTGGCGGGAAATAATTCCTCGAAATGCTATATAAAGCACCACAATTTAAGCCATGCTAAAGCCAGTGTAATATTTGTGGAGCGCTAGGATTATGACAAAGAAGTATGACAGACATCAACACTCTACAATAACACATTATTAGTAGTATTATTATTATCATTGAAATCATTGTAATGAATATCATTATCATTAGTATTCTTATGATCTTTTTTATTCTAATGATTTCTATTATCATTATTATTATTATTATTATATATCTATTATCATCATAAAACGGTAAAATAGTTGCCCAAATTTCTACTCTAATCGACCTAACTCAAACATGTTGAAGGCAGTCGAGATGAAAAATGTATACAAATGTACATTTTGTTTTTATTGTATGAACATTATTCCTCGAAAGTGGGGTTGTGGTTGGGGGGGGGGGGATGACGAGACCTTAGAGGTCAATGTAAACTATACTTTTCTGCTAAGTTTAAACAGGTGTATGTGGCGTGTATTGGCGATGATGGATACAACATCAGGTCCTGTATATGTTGACAGAGAAAACAAAACAGAGCATTACAAAATAATATTATTCTCATTGTAATATAATTATAATTTTAAGTATTGTACCATCGGCTAACGGGGAGAGCCTTCTACAGAAATTTGATTTCTTTTGGTAACCCACAGGCAATACTGGATATGTGGCTTTTCTTTTGTTATTGCATATGTTATTGTAGTTCGATTTCTTGTATTGATTGTTATTGTGAAACGTCTTAATGTTCGGGAGAAATAAATGAAATTACAAAAATAACAAGATGTACAGTTTCAATGTGAAAATAATGTTCCCTTTTCCAGGAAACTGAAATAATGGTTTACATGACATGTTATGTCTACGATTATCTGTCTTCTTTCATAATGGCTTTACGAAATCAACCAATTTTTTTTAATCAGCCCTGTTCATCACCTATTGAAATATTGGAACATTTTGATGACGTATTACGTTCTCCGAATATGAATTCTATGGGATGTCTGTCTGCAAAAACGTATTTAAATCGAGTTGATTTCTTCAAATCTCTGCTTTCGTTCCTTTTGTATCGTAAGCGTTCATAACTCTTCTATTTATTCCTGTGATTCTAGGTTATAGTAGCTTCTCACAATGAAAGGTTTTGGCAGATTTGTGATTCTTTGGGCGGGGGGAGGAGGGGGCACTGTTCCAATAAATCGTTAACAAGCAAAATGGCCAATTTGGCCAATATCTGCATTAACATGTTAACCTGCTGAAGTTATCATATTTTGAAAAAAAATATAGAAGAAAAAAACAAACACCATCATATGATAAATACATAAAGCAAAAGGGGAGTTTACCTACTGTTTTCCAGTAGGTAGGCTAAATCATCCGCTCACGTGCTCGATAATTTATTAAAGATATAGACCTCTTCCGGTCGGTTTCGACATCATCAGTGTTTGGGGGTACCTCTCTGGATAAATTATAGAGAATAGCCCTACAATAGTAGTTTTCTTTGTTTCGTTTCTTTTTTTGGTGGGGGTTGCAACTTTAAAATTGTCGTGAGAAAAGTCCCTAGCAGCGGTACACCACCCACAGTCACGTGACCTAGCTTCAAAGGCGGGTCCTGTCTGGTCGAATTTCTGGAAAAGCGTTTGGTGAGCCACCATGTCAAAACTGTAACACGGAAAAATCATCAGTCGGGACTGTGGCGTAAACTGGTAGTGACAGCTTTTGCACCGAGATCTCGGGGAGGGAATTTTCATCGGAAAGCAAGAGGTGTTGTCCGATGAATTTGAAGATGGAAAGAGAGGGGGTGGAACCAGTTCTGAGTTTACCATCACACACTACAACCAAGATAGTCAAAGGGTCATCATTTGTTATCATCTACCGACGGTGTTGTTATCTATTCCATGTTAAAACTGTTTCATTGATGTATGAATGTATTCATGATGTGATCCAGAATTTCCATTTAGTTATATACCGTCTGCTGAAAACGGATGGGTGTTTACCCGTGTACATTAAGAAGTGACCTCTCTTCTAGCTCTTTACACATGATCCCCTTTTCACTTTAATATTGCATGTTACACCAAAGGAAATATATGCCAATATGATATCGACAAGGGTCCTACGGTTTGACAACAGGTAATAACAGAGTTGAGAGAATGACGATGAATGGGGGGGGGGGGGGGCGTCACCCCATGCCCTTTTAGCGACGCCACTGTGGAAGACCACAATGATGTGTCAGAGAGATGAGGAGAGTGAAGTTCTGAAGGGGACAAAAGTGCAATTGCGCCAGAAGTCAGTTGGGTGATCCGTCTATCAAATGAAGTAAATGCTGGATTGCAATAATGGATTTTTAAAGAAAAAAAGTACCAAATTATGTAATGATTTAGATTTGAAAAGCGATAAAGGAATTTATAAATACAAACTTAGTTATGACAACAAGAAAATAATCTGTCCTTCGAATATTGTGAGGAGGATAAACCGTTGATAGATGGAGTACCATAATATACAACAAATCGTCGCTGTTTTCACGAAGTGACGGTAGTGAAAACAAATTGTATTCACTTTGCGTGACGATTTTCCTCACTACCGTCACTTCGTGAAAACAAGGACGAAATATTGCAATACTTCCACGACATTATTTGCTATCACTTGTTTAACTCTTGTGAAATAAATATACGTACACATGTTTTCAACACAATCGATATAGTCAGTAGGAAAAGAGATCACGGGAGGTGAGACATACCTCCCTGGAAGATCCCATGACAAGGAAGGCTACTACATTTTTGTTCCAATAGGGGGATTGTCAATTCAGGTAAAAACCCGGTCGGCAATATTAGCTATCGGATGCGGTTGGTTTGTCAAAAAGTAGAGAGGCGATTTTTTTTTTTTTTTTTTTAAATTGGAAAGTGTGACCTTGGATAGGATGAAGAAGGGAAAAAATGAAGAAAGAAGAGAGAGAAAGATATATATATATATATATAAAACAAAGAGGGAGAAAGAGAGAGATACAGAGAGAGAGAGAGAGAGAGAGGGAGAGAAAAGAGGAGAGATGGGCTGCCAGGGTGACCGAGAGACAGATGGAAAGAAAGAAAGAGAAAGAGAGTGAGAAGCAGGCAAACAAATATAAATTACTAAAATCACATCGATAACGCTAAATTAAAAACTGAAGTACGAATCCCCTATATTTGTCAGCAAGGTGACTTAAGATGCTCACATGTTACTATCTTACCATTTTTATATTATACAAAGTGTCCAATTGGGAGGAGAGAGACAGAGGGGGTACGGCCAAACGATTACGAGAAAATGAAAATTGATCTGCCAGAGTCACAGAGCAGTGCAATTTCGACAACATTTCAGGCAAGAAGCGGTTGTGAGAATGACAATGAAAGAGAGATAGGATGGTTTAGAGAAGATGGAGAGATATAACGAGAGAGAGAGAGAGAGAGAGAAAGAGAGAAAGAAACGAAATAAACAACGACAGCGAACAGAGGGAAATATTGCTTAGCGATTAGAGAGAAATACTATTGTGAGGGTGTGTTCGTGTGCGTTGTGTGTGAGTTAATGCGTGTGTGCATGTGTGAGTGAAGGGAATTTAGATGTGTGTGTGTGTGTGTGTGTGTGTGTGCCGGTGAACGTACGATTGTGTGCGTATGGGAGAGAGATCAACCACAAAGACATGGGAGAGAGAGGGCAAGAGGAGAAAAAGAGAAATATCATACAGAGAGAGAGAGAGAGAGAGAAAGAAGAAAAGGGGGGGGGGGGGGTGTGGAGTGACGGTAGATTTCACTGTATGGGTTTTCCATCTGGATTTATCGATGGCTCATTTGGCGTGTCAAGAAATGCAAAATTACCCTGTGAAACACATCCAGTAGCTATACCAAGAAGTAACTTCTTGGCTATACTGCCACATAAGTCGCATTGACGTGGTATGACTAATATATAATGAGTACAGCTATAGCTTTGTTTAGTCATCCTCTCCCATGAACAAGAAACTTATTTGTCCCTCAAAGAAACAAGTATTTTCACCTGTATTAATCCCGAAAAAAGAAGAAATTAAGACATTATCTAATCATATGACATAAGATTTTGAATCAGCGGAGATTACGTAAACTTCTTATCCTCATTTGTTAGATGGTCAAAATATCTATTCCTAATTTTCCTATGATTTATTATGATTTTAAAGAGTTTTATAACATGAAGGCCTGCATCAGAAATTAAAAAAACAAAACAATGATACATGTACCATGAGATATCTATATTTCGGCATCTTCGTTATCATTTTCTCATTGAATACAACTGTAACTCAATCAAAAATGTCATGTATATTTATATACATATGATTTACAAATATGTGTTGGGCTATACTACGTGCGGATTATAAACGCATTAAAAAACACAATTACAAGAAGTGAAGAGTTCTGTATTACCATATTAGCCCAAATATATTTTCAAGCATGTAAGGATTAGTTTAGTGGAAAGATTTTTTTTTCCCTTTTTGTTATATAATATTTTACTTTCATTTCTCTAAGTTCTCTAAGTGTGATATGATTTGTTTGATGTAACAAAAGACGCTTCTCTCCATTAGGACAAGGATTCACACACATTTCGTCTACACACGCGTGTGCATTTGTGAAGTTTTATGAGCTCCAATACTTCTTGCACGCGCCCATCGCCACTCGAGCGGCCAGCGGATCGCTGAAATATCTTGCGCCGAGATTGGCCGTGACAAGAATGCCAGGTGCACCGTAAAGCGGGGAAGGTCGGAGGTTAAAGAGAAAGAAAAAAAAGATGGAGGCATTAATTTGTGTCGATTATTTCACGTGTCGAGTCTTTTAGATTTGAGGAGGGAAGTTAATTACAAGAGACGTGTAAATGGAAGGTTGAACAGATGCGAGTACACGACAGATATGTAACGTACGCTGTAAATGAGAATTTACGACTTCAGTTTATAAAATGATTTGAATAATCAAATTTATTTCACAAATTCAACCATTCGACTTTATCCCTTGAGTAAGTATCAGTTAGAAGGACGTACAACATTACGTACAACTCGAAACAAGGTCCAATGTTTGAAGACCTACGTGTTTGAGAGATAAATCACACGTACATGTATCAATATAAAGCAAACTCAATTGTAAGCCTTATAAAAACAGCTGTTACATTTATACCCCTTCTAGGTAGAATAAACTGAGGGAATGTTTTAGTTTTCTTAAGCAAAAGCTTTCTACTTTTTTATCGGTGATTTACGACATGAAATGCATTCGTTTGAATGCGCTTTTCTCCAAATTTAGGATTGTCAGTTGGAACCAAATTGTTCGCTTTTTCGTATTCGTAATGGAAATTAACACGATTGCAAAGAAATCACCCCAAGTGCAATGTCAATTACTTATTGTATTCATGTTCGTATTACGTAATACCTCATTGTTATGTTCGCATTTTTCAAAAGGTGACGTACAACAGTATACAAGGCAATTTCGAATCCCTCATGTTGATTTTTGATTTTGCGATCGTGTGATCAATTTGTTTGCCTGCCAACCTCTCTCTCTCTTATTCTTTCTTTTACATCCGGTCATGATATGCTAATTTATGCAAATATGCAAATAATTTTATTTTTATATGATTAATATGCATTCGCACGATCACTATTGCCTCTTAATTATTAATTTTTCGCTCTTAAGCTTATCTTAAGATAATAATAAGATAGTAATAACAATAATACTATTTAATTTGTATATAGCGCTTAATACAAATGTCTCTAAGACTTAGTACATCTCAAAATTGGACACATTTACGAGAGTTTTATGCAGTAAATCTTCAAATTTGCAACAACAAAAAAACTAAGAACATTCTATAGATAAATCATTTCCATTCTTCCTCGACCATTAACTGGCGAATGTTATAAGGTTCAAAACATTTTACAAGCCCTGCAATTTTTCCCGTAAATATATGAAGGCCTACTCGGCCTACATTTTTATATGATTTTCATAATAACAAAAATACACCAAGAATGATGAACTCCACACAATGAGATTTGTTTTTATAGATTTAATTCACAAAACACTGCATTTATTTCCATCGATTCATACAGAACTATTATCTGCAAACTATTTACAAGATCTGTACAAATAAAGTACTTGACAGTATGATACAATAGTGACTTTGAAACAAGTACAATATAGTACTGTACCTTTGGGAAAGATTTGTACATAGTTGTGTCATTACAAAATGCTTTTACATGTACTACATCATTTTGTTTACATACTTAGTATTGGCCAGTATTAAAATGGCTTTCTACTTTAATTTAACAACAAATTTAAAACGATGGCTAATTGAAATCTGAAAATGTCACATTTGATAAAGGACATACATGTATATCGAAATACAATCTTCGTAGGTAGCCCAATGTTGTATAATTCCACAGGAAATTACAAGTAGAGCCCGGGAAAGAACCGAGTCTATACATAACGCTTTAAAAACAATGTTTTTGTTGCAAAATTTAGGTTATGAAGTCACAGTTATCGCTCTCATTACAACTATTAATTTCGGCAAAGTTAGTTTTGTCGTAACTATGATTTTAAAGCACGTTAAGCAACATGACATACAATTATCCATCAGGGAAAATATACACGGGGGCTCAGGACGAATTAGCCCCCGAAATGCCAAAAATAGCCCCCGAAAGTCATAAAAGAGCCCCCTAAAATTGCATAGAGTTCAATGCAAAACAAAATAAAGAGTGTTATTTTCATACAAGCAAGCTTGAAAAGTAGCCCCCGAAATTGTTTAAGTATTTTTTTCCCTGTTATCCATTTTCATAAAGTACACAGTCATTTGGTATAACTTGAAGACAGTTTCAGACACAATCAAAGGTGCTCAATCCTTCCTTCAAAGTCTAAACTTAGTTGGACCATTATTCGTTTATATGTGAACGGTGTACTGCATTCAAACTTTTCATAACAGAAGAATGTAAAATAACACTACTTAACACTTAACGTACTAAAATAAAGTAACTTCACGGAATATTATCAATTTGAAAAGAAAGAATACATTTGAATCGGTCTCGAGTAATCAAGTTAAAATCTATAATATTTGGAAGTATCTTTGCAAACTCGAAGCCTATACAAGGAACCTGGAGGCCGATGCAATGGGACGCGATATTCATAGATGTATACACAAGTTATAATCTTAGTTAAAATCTACCCTGTAACCTATAGGTCCGAATTTGTCACATTTCTGCCACAAAAATGTGGTTTATGAATATATACTTGAATATGGACTAGTTATCCACCAAAATGGTTGATACAGTGTTTTACCAATTCATATGCAGATTGGCGGTCTGGATATAAAATTGTAGGCCTTTATAAGGGTTAAATATCGTGATATTAAACGGCTAAATATCAAGAAAGAATCCTGTGAAAGATTTTATTTTATTTCATTTATTAATTTCTGAATCATCTTTTTGAAACTGCATATTAATAAATATACTTAAATCTGTCACAAAATAGTGGGTTTTTTAAAAGAAATACAAAAACATACTCCGAATGAAAATAAACAAATCTTGTGACAGATATAATAATGTTAATATGGTAAAGATAAAATATTATCAAGTCATTATTTAGTACCCATATATCCAAGCATGCTACAGTGTATTTCAATTTCGAACGATGTAAACATGTAAAATAGGTAGTACTGTTAATGAAATAAAAAATAGGTTAAGCATTTTAATGTTATTGTATGCATTAAGTTGTCTGTAAATACAATAACACATTTAGGGAACAAAATACTCCTCAATAGATTGGCGCTACTATCAAATCTGTATGTTGCTCATACAAAACAAAAACAAGACAAAAAAATGAAAACAAATCTAAAAAAGGGACATTAAAATCGCGAAACAGTTCTTTTTCTTGATGTACATGAATACAAAAATGAAATCGATAGGTGTTAATTTCATGTGATGATTTCGTTTGTAAATACGCTACGTCTAGTCTTGTAGTTGTGATGTTAAATCATATGTAAATTTTCGAATAATATCACTTTCTGTTAGCTAGAACAAAACATATAATAATCTATACATTACTACCCTGAAACATAATTGTACCGAATTTATTTACGTCATAGTATATCGTAGAAATTTCCCTCAGTGAGGCAACATTGATAACTACATCAAGTTCAAATTTTGCTCTACACTTTTCATTGCAAGAATAAAGTTAAACCGCACTTTTTATGGAGATTCTACAATACTGCATATAAACCATTTCTTCAATAACGTATCATATTTTGCTTAAAGTCTCTCGTCTTTACAAAATATTCACAAAACTATATGTTACAATGATAAGGAAAACATTTTATACAACCATTTTACAAGCACATTTTGCTGCGAACATTTTGAGACATTACTAATCTGTATTATTGTCAATGGCAGCGAAATTATCCGGTTGACGGTAAGCATAAACCAATGCTTAATCGATAAGTTTTAAATACCCACAAAATAATGAAACAATCAAATAGAAACCCAATGCAAATGGACGATTTCCCACAGTGCAAAGCGCACATGATGACTTCCGGGATGTAGAGTCAAAGGTGAAAAGAGCTCAGTCTGTTATGTTGCACTATACTCAGTAGGCTTCATGTATTCGAACGTTGATCAGAAAATCAAACAGTACTCGTTTACCACAATTCTTCACAATTTATGTAATCGTTAAAACCGGAGTCTTGTTCCAAGCGAATTTTTAAGTAGTCATCGTGTCAAATTGTGCTCTAAATGTTATAATTGTGAACATTTAGTTCTGCGAAGTTTCGTCAGATGAAAAAAAAAAATGAGAACAAAAGTAAAGCCGATAAATACAAACGTTCGTTGTTGCAAGTGCTGAACATAAGAAGACAACTGTGCTTCGATTTTGTAATGTAGACGCCAATATCACAATTAAAATAAAAAATCTTTAACCCCCCCCCCCCCCATGTTTAAAACGAAATAGGACCCCAAATACAAAAAAACACCAGTTCGTTGCAATCATTCTTTTCCTGTATCGAAGCATTTTAAAAGCCTACGGTAGTTTCCCCATAGCATTTGCTAGAGTCTTGAGATGGGTCGGGTTGAGCCTGTGATATGGAAGGCATCCATCTTCATGATCTTAGCTCTCTATAACCCTGCAGAGGTCTTCATATAGCATTAGCTGGATTAACGAGTTGGTTGAGCCTGTGATGTGGGAGGCATGTACCCTAGATGCATGCATCAGTGTTTCGATAGCATTTGCTGGAGTCATGAGTTCGGTTGAGCCTGTGAGATGAGAAGCATCTACCCTAGAAGCAAACATCAGTTTTCCGATAGCAATTGCTGGAGTCGTGAGTTGGTTGAGCCCGTGATGTGGGAGGCTTCCACCCTAAAAACATGCAGCCGCTTTTACAGAGTCTTTGCTGGAGTCATGAGGTGATAGTGCATATGATTATGGGAAGCATCCATCTTATCTCATCATGTGTGTGGGATGCCGGTGGGCCATCATCGCTTCCATGTCCAGCGGTCGCATGTGCTATAGGACGAAAAGGATAATAGAAAAGGAGATAGAAAGGAGAAATTGTTACTTTTCAGGCTCGATTTATTTTAACAGTCATATCTCACGATTGTACTTACCTGCTTATAAATTGAAATAACTTACGTAATTACTGTAAATACTGTTCAACTAGAATTCATCAAATCAATTTCTTTGCGGCTATATGATCATGATAAAGCCTGGCTACCAAGGAAATGAAAATAATAGTGGAAAGTGCAAAATGTACAAACAATCACATTTAATCGAATACTAAAAAGGAGTGAAGATGTTAGATTTACATCCATGCATTCATGACGTAATGATAATTTCAGTAGAATACCGAACGTTTTACAAGACACCGTCACGATTGTGTAAATAGCAAAAACGAAAGTGTTCACTATTACTTTAATAGTCAAGAGTTTTTTTTCATAACTTTGATATTCATCCTCAAAAAGTAAGTAAATCTAGGTTAATGGCATTCCGAAAGTAAAATGTCAACAATGTTCCGCGATCAAGGTCCATTTCTCATGTTTTAGGGAAATGGTGTTCGTGATTGTTGTTTCCTAAATACAATGTCCAGTTCTGAGAAAGGTAAATAACATGAGTTTAAGCAACTTGGGGATAAATTAAACCACAAACATGTGACATCTTTAGGAGGAGTCATTACTCCATGGGAACCGTGGTGTTCCGTACTCTTTAAATGGGGGGGGGGGGGGGGGGGGTGGGGCGACAGTCGGTCAATGTTCTAAGAATATCATTAAATTAGGTCAAATCAGTGTAAAGCCTTACAAAACCTGCAGCTAAAAACGAAGGGGGGAATGGCCTAAGATTATTTTTAAAAGCCTTCAAACTGTCACCTTTTACATCTTCAAACCATGCACAATCTAGTTAGCAGACAAAGTCGGAAAATCCCCTCTAGCGACACCCCTGTATGAGAAATACACCGTCCCCAAACTTTCCAAAACTTCTAGAACAACATGCCCAGTCATCTTCTAGACATATTTCTTAAATATTCGCTTTACTGAAACGATGTCCTCTCAAAAGTAAACAAAATGGAGTTGTTGGTCATATCGGATTTGTTTTAAAAAATAGCCTCCATACAGGAACAGAGAGAAGAAGCTAGATGAACGTTGTAAAATGCAGCAACAATATCTCTAGACGCATGCATAAGCCCCGGAGGAAAAAAAACACTTGGAAAACTATGGCACAAAAGAAATTAATTGACCCAAAATGAAATTTGTACAACGTGTATCGATAGACATGACCTTTTGCGGATTCCCAAACTCATAACTATACGCTGATATGTTGGGTAAAATTAAAGAATTCATCAAATAGCAAATTAGCAATACTCCTCTTACAAATGACTTGCTAGGAAACAAACATTTTGGCGCGTGTGAGTTCAAAAAGTTAATGGGCAAGATGTGTGCTAGCTATATTTTGTTCACATAGAGTGAGATAGTAATCAATTTGTAAGTTTTGTTTCGTTGTCTAACCAATAAAACCGCGGACTTGTTTATCTCGGTGAAACATACATTAGTAAAAGATATCTCCTCAGACTACCAACAAATCTGTGTCGCCTAGCCCTTCCTGATTGACCTTTCTGACTGCACTTTTCGTGGTCTTGTGTCCATGGTGTCTGGTGACGCTGACCTAAGGTCAGCTGGGGTCATTGGTTTGATCCAAGGTCTACTTCCGATCACGTGGGCACACGAAGCATTGTTACAGGACGTTGAGACAAGGGATTGTGCTAGTAAAATCCACGTTGAGACCAAGGAGCTTTAATAGCTGTAACTTCAAACTCGTCAGGAGTTTTTATGTGGCAGGTCTGGATATGGCATTTTTTAGTTGAGGCGAGGAAGATGCATGACACATAAGGGAGACCTATATTTGCCTAATTTATTCAGTGTATTTATTTGAATGTACAGAAGTTATTATGTTTCTGATAGTCTTGGTCGCAATTTACCCAGTAATGCTGGATACAATATCAAAAATAGTAATATATATTTGTATGAATTAGAAGAAGAAAAAAATAGAATCAGAATGTCAAAAATCTCATTTCATTGGAAGGCTGGCACAATGTCGTTATATGGGGTGAATGTTAATATAGTTCATCTTGGTTAATGTACGAACAAATCATTAGTTAAGTTAGAAGGATGATCACTGGACATTGGACCAAAAATAACGAGATTTTCTTGGGGAAAATTCAAATAATTGAAGAAATAAAATTGTATGAATGCACACATTGATTTTACTACGGATTCAAACACATGTCGATCACAACTTGCGACGAGTATGCCATACTCGTAATACATGTAGTTCAATCATCACAAGTGATTTTGTTAGCAGTTCTCAAAATTCAACACTTTTTTATTCCATGAATATACTGTATGTAAGCGAATGGTGAATAAGCACAATATAACTTCGATCGCACGACGTTAGACCATGGACCTTAGGATTTTCTGAAGGAAAATTCGAATAGTTAGGTCGATGGTTAGATTCGACTTGATATATGAAAATATTATTAAACTTGGAAGCTCGAAGTGATGTCGCAATTCGAGTTTCCTCCAGCGGTTTGACGGTGGGTTGGTACCGGGGAAGTTGTGGGTCAAAACGCCAACCCGTCACCGCAACTTCCACGCCACAATTACATCGCCTCTGATTTAATCTGGGGGTTTTCTGTGGTTTTCCATTGTTGTTGCAATTATATAATATAATAGATATATGTATTCGCATATACATATACTCCTGTCCTTATCTCACTTATTTGGAATTATTGATTTTGATTCTTACATGACGTTCTCTTAATTTACTTCCGCCACATATCCTATTTTGGTGTAAGGACATATGATCATATCTTGACATATTACTTTTTTTCTTAAAAACAATAATATTCTGAAAGATCTAGGTTTATTTCAAAGTATTATCATTCATCAGTTGACGTTCTATTGATCATGCCATGCTTCAACATGTTCAATATAAAAAAAGTATGTATTTCATCGAAGGGCAAACTATTTATTTGTCAACTCAAAGCATTTACCTGAACTAAAATAAATATCATATAATAAATCATGTTATTAATGGAAGTTCATCAATTATAGATCTTTATCATGTATATAAAGAAGTTCGTATGATTTATGAACTTTAGTATTACAAATATAATTCATTTTCTTCTCTGAATAACTACATGAGAGTAAAGCTCAAGTTATTGATATTGTAGCCCCATGTGCATGGTATACGCGTAGCCTTACAATCCACGCTGCTTGACATCGAACCACGCCATTCAACCGGTCCGTCCGTGCCTCCAGCTCCAGCCACTCGTAGGAGATCGAGGAGTAAATGGATACAATGTGGAGAGCAATAGAGGAAATACGGCTTACTGCATGTTTCATCACTTCGGAAGTAATAGTTTACAGATGGAACCAAGTGAGTAGCGATGGGATTATGAGTATTGGCTTAGGATCGAGGGTACTCACGAGTTCTTGTTCTAGTTTTAGTCAATCATTAGGTGTTCAGCATGCAGGTAGTGGTAGAAATTTGAATTTATGATAATTTCATCTCCCTTTAGATCTTCACAAACAAAATGATTGAAACATTGTCAGCACCCATACGCCTCCACAACCAACAACCTTCCATTTTCTTTTTATAAGAGTAACTTAAAAAGTTAAGTCAGTAAAGACCTCATAATTTATCTCGACATGCTCCATGAAGAGCGTTTGAGAACATATATTATGGAAAATTAACTGAAATGCGCTCCTTCTGCAGGCCTTATATGCCAGTGTCAAACAGACGAGGCAATATTTCCATAGGTTTTTATACTATATTTTAGTTGACCAGACATGGCAAGTAATCGATTTGCAAAAAATGTCATTGTCCGAGAGACAAAATTTAATTTAGGGTACCTTATTTGGTAATTTTTGAATGTTTTTTAATGATCATAATTGGCTGAATACACATACTTCCATGGCGAATATATCCTGCAACTCATATATTGGATCCACAGACGTGTATTATCAGCATTAAGTTAACTGATATCGTTCCAAAACTTCATTTCATCAATTGTAATTGGCAAATTTTTCTTTGACCGTCGTGCATTAATTGGTGAAGACAAGTTTGATTGAAATGTGCTTTTACATTTTTGTTTGCATCTAAAAACCTTAAGAAAGCCTGTAATTCCAGAATTGTCCAAAATTTGATTATAATTCCATTGAGATAGTGCCCGAATTTACAGTCGTTCTAGTATTCTTTTTGTGACCATTGTGTGTTATAAAGATGGCGAAGACACGTTCAATTAACATTTGCCTTTACAGTGTTATTGTCCTGCATCAAGAATCTTAGGAAATCTTCAAGTTTCGGAATTATCAAAATCAAATTATATTTCCCTTGAGAACGTAACGCTGAAAGATGAATTGAGGAAGATGAGTCATCCCTCGTCACAGCTTTATCAGGGAACAATCAATGTTTAAAGTCTGGTGTAGATGATGATTTGGAAGGCTATCTTTGTCCGACTTCTGTTGTCAATTTGCGAGGGATTTCAGATATTAGGTGGATGATTAGGATTGTTGATCCACCGTGGGAACAACATTATGAATACCAGATTCTAAAATAAAAGAAGGAACGTTCCTCACGGTTAAAAGCCCACCTTTTTATACCACCCTGCATGCACTTCCAAAGATTATTTTTGTACTGCATCTCAAATTTGCCTGGTGTCATTTCTTTAATTTTTTATCACTCTATTCCTTCACCAGAATCGTGATGATGCATTAGGTAATAATTATGCCTAAATATGAAGGGAGGATGAGAACGTGTAAAGGTAAACTTATGTGGAACTATGTCATTTTCCCTAGGCCTAAAATGGCCTTCAATTCAGAGCAACTTGCTTTAAAGATTTATTTCCCTTTACAATATTGCTGATTTCGCAATCCCCTAAAATAATGTCGTTTGCCAAAACGTGTACCCAAAGAAAGAGAAAAAATGAAAGGGAGCAGTAGAGAAAGCATAAATTTAAAGAAATAGGTTAAAATCTAGAAAAACAAAGAAGGCGACGAAAAAGAAGGAGGAAGAGGAGGAAGAGAAGTAGGAGAAGAAGAAAAAGAAAAACGAAGAAGAAGAAGATATTAAGTGTGGAAGTTCAACACCAGTCAAGTGTTGTTTACATTGATCTGACCCTCTAGGTCATGTTGTATTTTCGTTTCATTCACTTCCAATTCTCAACCTACTTAGGGCCGAGTCAAAGTGTTACACACCTATACCGGTGAGGAAAGAAGAGTCGGAGATGTCGGGATGGGGGTAACAAGAGCGGAAAAGAATCTTCCACCAAAGGGAGTGATGCTAGCCCGGTGGGAACCCAGACAGAAACACAAAACCTTCTCCTATTCCTAACTTGCAAGACGAATTGAGAAATATAAGAAATGGGATACTGCCGACAAGAATTTAAAGATATGACATGACGCAAAATTATTTAAAATTATAAATGGAAGCTACTTTTTTAATAATAATAATAATAATTGTAAATTTATAATGCGCAGTTTCTATATGTATATACTCAACTGCGCATGACATATTGGATATTATTATTACCCCGGCTTTAGCTGTGCTGCCATTATAGCGCTCTAGCATTTCAAGGAATAAATTCCTACCGGGTACCCATTTACTTCACCTGGGTGGAGTGTGGCAAATGTAGATCAATATCTTGCCAAAGGACATTAGTGCGGCGGCGGGACTCGAACCGCGGACCTTGTGATCGACAGTCCGGCGACGTATCCACTCGACCACAACACCTTTAGAATACAAAATGTTTCCCAATATATTATAATATGCTTATTCTATCACAAAAACTATCTGAATATTGCGAACGCTCTTTCACTACCGTGAATACATTACTATATCGCATAAAACGCATGAATGTTTATGATCCTAAATCTTCAGGCCCTATTAACCGTGGTTGGCTAGGTGCCTCTATCCATGCCAATAAAGTGCCAAATTCGGGTAAATTTGGCCGGATTAAAAAAAAACGATCGAGATTACCCAAGTTGGGCATAGAATTGCTGAACACACCCAAAGTTAGTAGACAGGTTGAACACATATTTCCCATCATGTTGGGCAATTTTGTTGGGCATCTAGCATCTTAAAAAGTGTCAGTGTGTATTGTAATCATTTAGATGCAGAGATTCATTTATAATGACCTCACAAGAAAAACGTCAGACATACGTACAGCACAGTTGCATGATTTTGTCTATTTCTTTGTGTCTCCATCGTTCTACCCACACCATTCTACACCGAATGCCCTCATGTCGGGGGAATTTGGTCCATTCCAAACAATGTTGATCAAGTTGATAAAGGTTGATACAAGTGTTGGAAGCCTAGTCTCGTTATTGACAGATCCGACACCCAAATCAAATAGAACCTAATATTAGGAATATATTCCTACGTTATCATATTGCCAGCGAGCTATCATCGTACACAGGCCTTGGCTGTGTTTGAATAGTGTACCATATCAATGATGCAATGCCAGGTATTTCGGCGGACTGTAAAATAGAATTTGAAGATGAATATCGTAAAGAAAGGAAAGATAGTCATAAAGGAGAAGTTAAATGTGGAAAGTTTGGGAACAGGGACGAGAGAGGGGGGGGGGGGAGCAGACAAAAGAAGTCGAAGAGTTAGAGTCCATTATAATTAAACAAGATGGAGGTGGTTTCTTTGTCGATGTTAAAGGTAATACAAAGTTTTGGAATTTTTAAAAATTGGGTGGATAGTGATTCTCTACAACTTTGATATATTTGGATGCCCCTGTCGATGTATTATAAGCACTAGAAAATTTAGCCCCTAAAACACTTCTGCTTTCGAGAAAAATTAAATATAAAAATTTACCGGTGCTCCCGGTAAATGTTGATAAATTTCAAATAGCGCCTACGGCCTTAAAATAGTAGCTGCGACCATCAAAATCTCAGAATATGTAGATGTGATATATAATTTCCAAACGGGAATAGTTAATCGGTCGATTTTGGTCAAGAATTATTGTTTTATAGCTTAATTAATATCTTTACCTTGAGAGGGAGCTATACAACATAAAGAGTTTATTATTTACAATTTCATAACTCTAGATTTGGTTTCAACCGCGACAACGATCACTGAATATTGTAGAATCGCATATTCTTATAATATGTTCATTTGAACCAAATTCATGACCCCCATACCAAAACTTTGTATTACCTTTAACATAAAAACAGCAAATATTTCTTTCTTTTGCCCTGGAGAAGAATAACAAATATAATGTATTTTACTCATGTTTCGTTTCATTCAGACCCAAACAGATGACATATTGATACCATGTATAGTCCATTACTCCTATACCATGTTCATATGTAGGATATACCCCCCACCCCCTTTTTTTCTCGTTTTTATGTTCTTCAAATGTTTATCTTGATTTTCTCCCCTTTACTGCTGTTATTTCTTTCCTTCCTATTATCCAAAAACATTCCTGCTTCTCTAGGTTTCTTTCCCATTCACAAAACATTTAGATCTATCAAAGACAAGTTATTATGATAGTTGAGAAAGAAAATGAAGGGGCATTCGGATTCTTGAAAATAAACGAAAATAACCCGACCAAGATCTATCTCTTCCACACGTAAACGAGTGCTATTGGAATATTTCTGGAATTTATTACAACTCTCTGAAATTCGGACATACTCCCATGTCTGTCGTAAACATAATGCGAAACAGGAAATAGTTGTATGGACGATAAATGGCCTATTAGCGTATGTACTATGTGGCGAGTTCAAGGCTTTAGTACTAGTATAATGCATGTATTTTCAAGGAGATATTAATATGCTGAGGCACACCTTGGTATTTCCGGGTCTGTACGATTGCGACTTTTTTTTTGTATCGACCTTTGATATTAATATCTACTATAGCTTTCAATCGAAAAGTCAATACGGCCTAAACATTCACGATGAAATCATGGTGAAATACAAAATATACGAGTAAAATGCAGATTGTAGTTAGAATTTCCTTGGTTTTTATCTTGGTTTTATGTTAGGTAATAATTGCGCAAAACGTCATTAATTATTGTAAGGAAATTTTGAATGAAAATTGTTTTTTTTTCAAAAATCACTTGGAGATACTATGTCCCTTTTGCAGCCAACATCAAATTCTGTAGAACTTTGCAGGAATTATGAATATTTCATGTATGTCCTATCTGTGAAATTTAAACGTTAGCAGTGTCCTAATATTCAAATTATGCAAGGAAACCCGTTTACTTGCTAGACTTCGCTATCAGACACTATTTAGTGATTGACTGGCATTTTTTCTTCTTTGGAAATAACAAACATAAAATGAGCTGTAAAGGGTACATGAGCATTTGTCTACATCAATAACCCACTTCTTGTAATGGCCAAAATTAAACTGATTGAATCTTTGCGCAGCATAAAACGTACAACCTTTTGGTACAATGGTTTGAAAATCAGACTATTACTTACTGGCTCTATAGCTCTTAAGTCGATTGGAAACATAATAGTCGTTAATTTCCCACTTAAAGACATCTTCAAGCCCCCTTCTTTTTAGGGAAGTTCTAAATTAGTATTATCTTTCAAATGCCGTTGGAAAATAACCTTCTCATTTTTGTTGGCCTGCAAATGGGACATAGGCCTAGTACCTTTAATGTAATGAGGTTTATGTCTACTGTTGAGATATAAGATAAAACTGTCTTTGGGGGACAATATAATAATTCTTGTCTTTGTGCGTTTAACTGTTTCTTATACAAATGAAAATTATCTTATCTAGAAGGTTCCCATCCGAAATTGACCATACAAACTAATACCACACCGCATAATAGCGTTCAGAAAAAGTAATAGTGGGGGTAAAAGAGAACTAAAAACAAACCGAAAGAAATCATCTACAATGATTTCAGTCAAGGTATATGGTTTCCCCCTAGCAGTAACAAAATATGCCTGATTGCTCGACGTTAGCAATAAATCAGACTGGAAGATTATGGTGACCTACATTTTTCTACCGTCTCCCACTTTTTAAAGAATGAAAATCCTTAGTGAAATCTCTCTAGATTACCGCATGTATCCCAAACCCAGGCAGGATAAAACTAGAAGGACTAGGGACCTACTTTCAGTTGGTACAATCACAATTCGAGACAGGTTAGAAGAATCAGAGAGCATTTCGTATTTCCTGATACCTGGATCCATAATCGAGAACAGACATGGTTGAGGAAAAACAAACAAAATACAAACAGAAATGAAACGTGTTTTTTTTATAAACCGAATTAATTTGTTCTAGATCTTGTCCATAAAATTAATTTATGAATCAGTTGGTCAGCTTCAACTTGAAACAGCAAGTTTCCTTGGAGAAGAAGAAGCTTCTTCTAATAGTAATACTGAACTGGTGTATTTGGTCATCGAGTTCTCCATTTAGATATAAATACAGGTTAAAACCAAGGAAATACATTTCCCATGTACAACCTCAACAAATTGAGGGGACAAACAGACTTTACCACTGAATTGATGGGGTCGAGTGGCAGCTGAACACATCTACCCCACCTGCTAGCGACAATCAGTGGGCCAGGCCAGGCATCGAGCTCTCTTATCACACCGTGGCATAGAAAGCCCACGACCATGTGCTACCAAAGAGGTGGAAGGGAGATCTCCCTGATCGTATCATGCTTTGATGTTTCTTTTGTCTGATACAGATTAGGCGGAATAGGCCTTATCCAATGTGACACCTGGCGATAAGGAAGAAAGTGATTCCCTTTCATAATCTTTATGTTCTGTCTCACGCGGATTAAAGTTAGTTACCCGTATTTACCCGTTGAATACTGGAACCTGGTAGTCTCTGTGTTAAGTCTATGGAAATTAGATAATTCAGTAGTCAACCGGTTAATAACCAAAATGGCGACAGTTCTGTGACAAACGATACTAGATAACGACCGTCAGGCTCCGAACATACGGTTTTCAATTGCTATACTGACCGTGTGGGTGTGCGTGTGTGTGTGGGCGTTGAGGGGAGGCAAAATAGACTGAATTTGTTGTGTCACATTGCTGATAGACAGGAATGAATGATACGGTATGACTATGACATATTTTATTTGCCATGGGTCCGCGACTTGAGGGTCTATGTTCTGTTGATATATTAAGGAAATCATGGAGGCATTAACCAATACAAATATTAATATTAAACTACATGTATATTAAAAAAATATATCAATAAAAAGTAAGACATCATCAATAACTTGCTCATTCAGAGTCCGTCACCACTTGGTTACGATTCACCATACAGGTGAAAGCATGGTAAATATGATTGACAAAAATCAAAATAATAAAAAGGGCCCATCTTCATCCGAGTGTTAAAGCGGGGGGGGGGGGGGAGGGGCGGCGAGTGCCCTCTCACTACTGACCTTCGACCAAATATTTGGTTTATTAATTACCTATTTTATTTCAATACAATACATGCCATTACATTATTTCATAAACAGTAAGAAATTTCTCATTCCATTTCTCTGCAATCAAAATGCAATCATTATCAATCCGTCTGAGTCCATGGTCTAAAACAGACGCAGGACAGTGACCCATTCAGCAATAAAATGAAAACAACGATTCAAAAGACATATAAAACAGGAAGAAGAAAAAAAAGGTGCCATATGGAGTCGATTTCCGCGCCTAAAGACTGTAGCCTAAAAATATCAAATACGAGAACAGACGGTTGCCATCAGACACGCGAAGAAAGATTCAACGCGACTCTGTTTTGGGTACACACGAGTTTCACGCTTGCGGGACGAGTCCGTAATTACACGGGCATGTCTCCGGGTGGTCGAGTGATGGACGCTCGCTAGGGATTTACTGGGGATAGTAACTCGATCGTATCACCCGAGACAGATTATTTACAAGAATATGGAAGAAAATGAGTTACATGAAGCAAGAACGTTACATTCTTCTTTTCGTTGATAAAAGAATAATTGAAAAAAGGGAAATATATGTTGTATTTTTTCACTTTTTTTTTTTTTACAAGGCATGGCCTACAGAACATTTCATATTTCTTCATTAGACACCTACAATATACATCATACTGTTTCCTGTTGAAACATTAGAGTTATCATGGTATCATACACTATCATACATTATTAAACTTGGTCCGCCTTATAACGACTTGGAAATAATCTGAATGAATCGCAAGTCCTCTAAGTCTAATCAATCGCAAGCTTACAGGCTCCCATCTTTTATGTACATAGTTGCGATTCGTCCCGAAATTTAACTGTTAATCAAAAGGGGTTTCTTTGTAGTTTTTTAACACAAAATTATTCTTGATAAAATATCATATGTTAATTTCTCGAAGAAAAAAATAGAGGATAATACGTCATGAATATTAGTTAGGAATATGGGTAAGAAGCAAGCGCGGTCCAATTTATGTTTTTATTGGGGGATGGAGCTTTGGGGTTTGTTCCATTTATTTTCTACCTTATGCCTGGCTTTAATAATTGATATGAAAATGCGGGGTTGGGGCTTGAAGATATTTTGTGGGGCTCCCCCTCGAGAACAGCTACCTGTATGTTACATAGGACCAATGTTTCCTAAAACATATTCTGCATAATTATAAAAAAGGACACTTGATATGAAATTTACAATTTTCCCCTGACCTCACAAATCATTTTTAATCTTCCCTTTCATCTTGTGTTGTTGTTGACCTCGTGTAAAAGGTTTGAAGTTTGTAGAGGTGCTGGTACAAATTCATCGAGTCATTATCATTAATACACAACTATACACCATCATATATTTTGTAGTACCTAATTTCATGAACTATTCAGACCGATATAACTTTGGCCTATGGCTTAGGCCCGTACACTTCAGGTCGTGTAAGGTCAGTTTTGGAAACGCCCCCCTCTCAAAAAATGAAATGGAAGCTTTTAAAATATTACCAATCATGTGAAAGAATATGTTTTGACTATTATACGTGATGGTACAAATTTTGCCGGAAAACCGTTTACTAATTGATATATTTGGTAAATTATCTAATTATCGATCCGGCCTGGATAGATATCGCAAATGCACTTCAACATTGAACATTTGGGCATATATTTCTGCTTTTTTTGGTGGCGAATTTAGGTTGAAGTATTGCCATCTAAACCTTTGACGGCAATATTTAAACAGTATCGAATGTATATTTTGCACCCAACACCCTTGAATCGCAACTTTACCACTATCTTTAAACAACATGTGAAAAGGAATAGTACGGCCATGGTGTGTGATTTGGCACTAAAGAGATCTAAAGAATCTAGGAAAATTAAGGAAAAAAGAAGACAAAGGACAACATTGGCATGATGTTACCCCACTTTTAAGACAGCAATTTAAAAAGACTTTTCGTAACCCCCCCCCCCCTCTAAGAAAAGATTTAAATTAGGACTTCTGCTGTCCAGTATCTTATATTAGAGAAGAGCACCCATTCAATAGTATTCTTTTGTAAGAACAGCAACCACGTACGTGTACATAAAGTGGACCTCCCCAATACACATAATATAAGAGAATATAAGAATAACAAAATATATACAAAAAACAAACAAATTAAACCATAAAAAACGGCGTTTTAGACAAAGTCCGGTCGATCAATTAAGAAAATAACTTTTTTTTATAACGCCATGGTTATTGAAGCTGGTATTTATGAGAGTTTAGCCCATTACCTACAGTTGAACGTCATGCAAATCATACCATTCATTATAGATACATAAAGATGGAATTCAATTGAGGTAAAATGAGAAATTGTAGAGCTGATATAAGGCAGAACTGCATGCATGGTTCTCTTTTCTCCGACGCGGCTCATAGCACAAAATGATGTTGATAATCAGAGCAATTTGACGAGATGCTCACGCATGACCTATCTTTTTTCTTGCTCCCAATTAGTTAATTAGAGCTTTCGCGACACACTCTATTTCTTTCTATATTTCTCGATAAATACAAAAGTATGACAACAAGTCAACGAAATGGACAACACGGGAGCTTATCTTTCATCTAGCAATCCTGAAACTTGAAAGCAAGATTTCAGGTCACGACCATCTTGACGGT
Organism: Strongylocentrotus droebachiensis; assembly: GCA_035222895.1. Taxonomy (NCBI): domain Eukaryota; kingdom Metazoa; phylum Echinodermata; class Echinoidea; order Camarodonta; family Strongylocentrotidae; genus Strongylocentrotus; species Strongylocentrotus droebachiensis. The sequence continues at coordinate 134,298 of JAVYIG010001394.1, read as the reverse complement.
ATTCAATGGGAAAACTGCATGTGTAAAACAATTAGATGACAAGATAATTTCATTTGAAAATTGCCAATTTTTGCCAAGAGTTAAACCCATCGTCTGCCGACTTTCATTTGTTTTCTTCATATACACACTATAACCAGCTGATATCATTATAAGCTATCAATGAACATTGCACATAATTGCATCGGTCATTCTTAGATAGGATACACGTAACAAAAGAAAAGGCCTAAATGGGACCAGGGATATGTGAGTTACATATCCCTGATGGACCTTAAAATATTGTTTTCTTCAAAAACCATTTCAATAGGCAAACTAGAAAATTGAATGCCAGATAAACTGACATTTTATCAAATATGAACAGACGATCTCTGTCATTGCAGCACATGCAGCCGGTCACATTTTTCAGGTGTCTGAATTTAGCGCGGGAGAAACAGCTGTTCACCTTTGATATTTTCTCCGGTGTAAAATGCAAACCAAAAGGCGTCAACTCCGCTTTGATAATTTTATGACATTCTGGGTCTCTTCATCTGGGACCATTTCTGCACCCCGAATACCATCCAGTCCTCTCAGAATGTGGATATTACCAATATTCGGGCACCCCCCCCCCCCCCCCCTCATGTTCATGCCCGTGTTCGTTTCCTTATATTCGGGCAGTGAGATGAATACTTTGTGATAATTTCATCTTTTCAAGTAAATGTTTTTTACTACAAAAAAGTGTCGAAAATTTTGCTCGCTCGCTTCTCGAGCTCGCACAATTAAGAAACCAGACAATTGACAATCTGGCCAGAGGTTTAAAGTTGTAAACCCGTTTACGCTCCTTGCTCCATTCATAAAAGCATGATGTGAAATGTCCTGGAGTGGATTAAGAACCTTATGTCAGTGCACGTTGTGGTCCTCATGTTAAATGAGGGCCCGATGACATGTTCCAATGGCGGATCTTTAATTGGTTAATTTGACCGGATCAGATCCTATCTGCGGCGAAACGTTGGACATACTAAATGCGATCCTCGGACTGAAAGAAGCCTGAATATGTGTCCTTGATGACATAGTCATTTCGATTATCACCTATCCTAACTTCAGGCATTACATGACCATGTGGATAAGGCAGGAGTATCAGTGGCGTAGCCCCGTGTGTGTGTGTGTGTGGGGGGGGGGGCGCCTCATCGGTACCCATACTGGGGGGGGGGGGGGGTGAAAGAAGCCTGAATGTGTGTCCTTGATGACATAGTCATTTCGATTATCACCTATCCTAACTTCAGGCCCTACATGACCATGTGGATAAGGCAGGAGTATCAGTGGCGTAGCTCCGGAGTGGGGGCACCTGCTCGGTGCCCATAATGGGGGGGGGGGGGGGGGTGAAAGAAGCCTGAATGTGTGTCATTGAAAGTCATTTCTATAGCATGTACAGTCACTACAAGCCTTATATGGCAATATTGTCTTATGACAATTGAAAATTGCTTGCGTATCTCCAGGGTCGGGGGGGGGGGGGGGGGGGGACGGCGTCTACCAATGTCACTTGTCTTGTCCACACTAAAGGCTTGTGTACGTGGACAAATTAGGACCATAAGTGGAATAGCTCTGGAGTGGAGGCACTTGCCCTATATATCAAACTGAAAAAGAGGGGATGGAAAGTAAGATGGGAAAATAAAGCGACAGACGGAAGGCGAAGTGAAAAAGAAGACGGTTCGGTCCTTTCTCGCTGATTATGTTTATCTACGTAGTAAGATCAATGCCACTCCCCCTACCCCAACATCACAGTGCCCCTTCAGTAGTCGTATTTACCCACCATCCTAACTATCAAATATATTGCAAAAACGTCTAACAAATTTAGACAGAAATTGTCCGAGATAAACTTTGGCAATTTCTGCAGCTCTAGCGGAACTATGACTATTTATTCAGAGTCAATGTCAAAGCGACCAGGGAGATAAGGGTAAAAGCTGTAGTTACAGAACTTCATGTTTTCCATTTACGAAGAGAATAGACGTCTGTCATCTCATGTTTTCCCCCCAACTAGTATAGTGTACAAAAATATGTGCCTCTGTAAACGGAAATAGCAACATCGTAGTAATAAGTTGGTGCAGGGTATTAATTATCATTTACCGACTACCGAAAACATCCGTTCCTTCTGTTTTACGCACTTTTGATTAAAGACCCCAGAACTACAAAGCGATGCCGATGAAGAGGAGATTATACCTGTATTTGCGGTTAGGCGGCGGAAACACTTACAGCGTCAAGTGTTACATAATAGAACCCTGGGACAACGTTTCGACCAAAACAACACAGTTCGGTTGATTCCAGTTGGGATTACAATTTTATTATGAAATGTATTTTTTCTCACTTATTCATTCTCTTTTTTTTCTTCTTCATATGCAGTACGCTTGTATAAAATAAACAGGGGGAAAATGGAACATAGCCCTGAATAATGATTTCTGTGGTCACTGTTAGAAAAGTTAAAGGAGTCCACTAGTCCACTATGAAAGACAGCCGTCAATAATATCGATCTTTTCTAAGATTTGTACTTTCTGGAAGATTGCATGTCTTTTGATATAAATATCATATCATGAGCTCTTCTGCTGGAGTTCTGTATGAACCACATAGTCTAAAACAGAACCGGAGACTTACATTGAGTTCCATCTGTCCCTGGACTCGTCTTAACCTTTAAAGTACATTTTCAGAACATTGATATCTATTATGATATGAATAAATATCTGAACGGTATTCTCCGACTGTATTATTCATAATCTTTAAACTCCCTCGGAGTTGTGGGTGGCCAAATTGAAAGGACACAACAGCAGGACTATGGACCACGGGCATGTTGGGTTTGCAACTTTGCATGTACCCTATACGCATTAATGTAGTAAACCTCTAGTATAAAGCAGGCTATTTTGATGTTTGATGTAAGTACGAAATTCTGCAAGTTTATGTGATATAGGCCTAAGTTTGTTTGTGTATGATATTATACGACAAAGGAACCCTGTGAAAGGGTTTTCTTAAAAGAAAATTTGAAAGGGAATTATCTGGACATTAGCTATTCTCATCCGAGTGTTTTAGATCAATCGTGGACTCTCATGTGATCACGAAATGGATACCTCCTCACAATTGGCCCTATAATTCTGAAGTTCTACAATTGGCATGATGGGCCTATTATCAGGATTTTCAGGATAGTCTGCTCTCACCTCAGTTTCGGATAGACCATGGATCATGGGATTGCAATGACCCAATCAGCACGGCCAGTGTCACAAATGCGTATAAAAGGGACTTTTAAATTTGCACGTCGACATGGTGGACTGCTACGTGTGACGTCATTTTAGGCACTGGCACAGTGCCTTAAATTGACGCAGTGCCTTAAAATGACGCAGTGCCTTAACAAATGACGTCACACGTAGCAGTTCACTATGTCGACGTGCAAATATAAAACTGAAAAGTCCCTAATAGCTAGACCTCAAAGTACACGGACCTAATGACTGTCAGGTCAAGATTCTCTCTAGATGTTTTAATCTATTCTCACCTCCATACTTGACGCCACGGAGGCAAGGCCAGCATGGCAACGGAAGCCGACAATTGCAGCCGGCAAGTTTCAATAGCAATCAGCCATTCTTGATCTGAGTAATCACATTCCAACGGACCAGGATACAATCCCAAAACATTGCTATGAATCCTGAATGAACTATTGCGAAGCCAATGAACCAGTATAAATGGTAATAAGATCGGAATTTATTGAAACATGTTTCTGTTTAGATACAACAAGAATGAATCCAAATCGCAAAGAATTAATAATATAACATTTTTAAAACAGTGCATTGAAAGGAACAATTTCGAAACAAATGAGTTAATGGACCCTATAATGATTAATGTACAATAATATTACAACAGGCAGTGGCGTGGCGTTCGGGCCTCTATCGAATGAGGAAATTAATGTTAAAAGAAAAGTGGGTGAAGAGAGGAAAATGGGGGTGGAAGCCGAAGCCGGAAGGCAATCTGTACAAGAGATGAAAAGACACCGCCCCTCCCCTCCTTTACACCCTTTCCTCGCACTACAGCATTGATCTCTCGCATATCATCACCCTAAAATTTCAGACGCCTTCTCCCCCCCCCCTCGCATCAGTAGTGTCAATACTCGCACCCTATATTGCTGTACATACGCTACGCCAGTCACTTTACGGCAGAAAAATAGAAAAAAATCAAATGGGATCGAAATAAAGTACTTTTGTGGATACAAAAATACAATGATAGTAAAATTTGAAGATATCTCACTTTTTTAAAGAAAAATGAAACTAGCAAATATGTTTTAATAGTGAGGTTGGGGAGCAAGAGCTTTGCTCAGTAATGAAGAGATCATGAAGTATGATCCGATATTCCTATTTAGATTAGATCATAACAAATGGAATTCCATTTTTTTTTTTTATCAATAAGTGAAGAAAATACGAGTCACCTTGAAATAGTAATCACGGAATTCATAAAGCAATTGATACACAAGTAGATAATAATATTGAGAAGTAGAAATTAGAATAACATCCGCCGGGGAACTCCATACGCCCAGCTCGGATAGTGAATTTCCCAATACTTTTTTGGACTATAAATAAAACTACATAAGTACATTACGTGTCATTGCAGCTATTCATAAACGGGGGAAAATCCCCTCATGAAACAGGCCACTGTTGTAGGGAAAAAATACACGGGGGCTCGAGGCGAATCGGAAATTTATGCCAAAAAGAGCCCCCGAAAGTCATAAGAGAGCCCCAAAAATGTGCATAGAGTTCAATGCAAAACATTATCATGCAAGCACGGTTGAAAAGCAGCCCCCGAAATAATATAAGTTTTCCCTGCACTGTTGGACCCCCCCCCCTCCCCCCAAAAAACTATAACAAAAGGGAAATATGCCACTGTCCGTGAAAAGACTTAGGGTGCGTTCAATCGAATTTTCGAAGCTAGAATCACAAACATGAATCACAATTCAAAACGCCGTTACAAAAAGCAAGGTCACTGCGGTTTGCGTTCAAGCGATTTTTCATCAACGCTGATTCTAGCTCATTGCGAGCCAAACCACTGCGCATCACACTGCGCAGTATGGCCCAGGAACTTCGGCGCGCGCTTTCTGGAATTGTTTACGGCCGACTGTCGACTGCTGTTTTGAGCATAGATCGCAATAATAAGACAAAGAATGAGAAGGTGATAGAAGGAAGAAACAAAGAATAACATAAGGAAAGACAGAAAGATAAAGTCGATAGAATGATTAAAACAAAGAATAACATAAGAGAAGGTGAAAGAAGGAAGAATCGAAGAATAACATAAGGAAAGACAGAAAGAGAGAGTGATAGAATGCTTAAAACAAAGAATTACATAAAAGGTGATAGAAGGAAAAAACAAAGCATAACATAAGAATAGAAGGAAGAAACAAAGAATAACAAAAGAGAAGGTAATAGAAGGAAAAAACAAAGAATAACATAAAAATAGAAGGAAGAAACAAAGAATAACAAAAGAGAAGGTAATAGAAGGAAAAAACAAAGCATAACATAAGAATAGAAGGAAGAAACAAAGAATAACAAAAGAGAAGGTAATAGAAGGAAAAAACAAAGAATAACATCAAAATAGAAGGAAGAAACAAAGAATAACATAAGGAAGAACAGAAAGAGAAAGTGATAGAATGATTAAAACAAAGAATAACATAAGAGAAGGTGAAAGAAGGAAGAATCAAAGAATAACATAAGGAAAGATAGAAAGAGAAAGTAACAGAATGATTAAAACAAAGAATAACATAAGAGAAAGTGATAGAATTATAAAAACAAAGAATAACATAAGAGAAGATGATAGAAGGAAGAAACAAAGAATAACATAAGGAAAGACAGAAAGAGAAATTGATAGAATGCTTAAAACAAAGAATTACATAAGAAAAGGTGATAGAAGGAAAAAACAAAGAATAACATAAGTATAGAAGGAAGAAACAAAGAATAACATAAGGAAAGACAGAAGGAGCAAATGATAGAATGATAAAAACAAAGAATAACATAAGAAAAGGTGATAGAAGGAAAAAAAACAAAGAATAACATAAGGAAAGACAGAAAGAGCAAATGATATAATGATAAAACAAAGAATAACATAAGAAAAGGTGATAGAAGGAAAAAACAAAGAATAACATAAGAATAGAAGAAAGAAACAAAGAATAACATAAGGAAAGACAGAAAGAGAAAATGATAGAAGGAAAAACAAGGAATAACATAACGGAACAGGCCACGATGGTAGTGAACGCAAATTGCATGCAAAGCGGGCGCGCGGTTTTTCCCAAACCGGAAGAGGCTTCGTCATACAATCATGATTGAGAACTCCGTCCGTTCAATCGAATTTTAGCGACCGTGATTCTTTTGAATCATGATACAAAACGCATCTTTTTCAGCGTTTCATGTTTGTGTTTTCAAAGACGTTTATTTTTACGACCGACGAAAAATCGCTTGAACGCAATTGCGTTTTAAACTAAACGTCTTTAGAAACCGTGATTCTAGGGTGAAAAAGTGTCGATTAAACGCACCCTTAGTTTGCACCCGAACTAAATGAGAGCTGCGCGACGGAAATGCCTCGATACATGCATGATGAATGTAGAGGGTGTATTTATAGGCCTATACGATTACCATTATACATGTTTGTTGTTTGAGTGTTTTATTCATTGTTTTTATTTTATTACAAAATACAGAAACAAACTTAATTAAACCATTAATCACATCTCAAATATATTCCGTGTTTTCTATCCATAAATGAAACCAAAGGTAATTCAGGAGACAGTATATTTGAATTAATCATAATGAAAATCAGACGCGGACATCGAAATGTATTGTTTTAGTTCCTTCATTCTCATTCATTGTGTTACTAAGCTTCGTACATTGTATGTGTTGGTACACATTCTTACTGAATTGAACCTACGCTTTTGAATCATTATAGTGAAATTCTTTGATTATTTTAATCCACAATATGATAATAAAACCCATGGCCAGTATCTTATTGTAACAGGCATCAAACCCGAAACAGATGCAGATCAAACATTGCGCGGAATAATTGTCTAATATCTGTTCACATGTCTACACGTACTGTACTAATTCGATTTGTAAAAATATCTTTTCGTATATTCATTTCAGTTTCTTAAAATATATTTTTGTGAAAAAGAAATCGTAAATAATGTGAAATATTACCTGATGGTGTACATTCATGACAGCTCTGTTCCTCATATTGCTCATATGATTCTGCAAGCAGAAGGTACAGATAATCCTAGGGCCCGCCTCGCTGCCTGGTCGGAGCATGGCCCGATGCATGCACGGCTGTTCAATCTCCTCATCCCCGACGAGAAGAAGAGTACCTAAATGGTTGATATAACTTGTCGCTAACCTCAGGGTCTCGATTTTAGAAAGTTTTCGATCCCTAGGTTCGGTGGGGATAAGATCCCGTAACTGCACGAAGGCGCTGTTGACGCTATGAGTCCGGTCGCGCTCCCGGGCGTTGGCGGCACCGCGCTGCCGAGGGATACCCTGAGCGTCAAGCTCATACGTGATGTTGGGGTCCATGTTCATGTTGTAGTTGTTGGCGGATGGTAGAAGGGGACGATCGCCGGAGACTCGGCGATAGCCTCCGGGGTCGGAGCGGTCTGTTGACGAGGAACTCTCGCTGTCGGAATCAACGCCACGGCCGCCTTCGCTTTTCGAGAAGGCGTCGTGAACTTTCCGCTTCGGCATTTCTTCTACTTTTGAAAATATAATTCAAAGATCTTGGCCGGTAGCTGAACAAAAATCAAAAATTGGTTTGCAAATTTAGTCATAAAAGTGCCAAATTAGTGATGTCCAATGATCAATCCTTTAAGAAATTTCTTGCGAGGCGCTGGCTCAATCTTGGCTACAAATACCTCCCAATTCAGTCGTGTTTAGAATCTGATCTCCAATAAATAAAGCTGTTGCATCCACAAGGTAGGTAAATAAACGTGGCTCAAAGTTGGATAACGAAATAATCAGCGTCAAAATTATCAGGTCGTGGGAAAAGGTTCTCAATCAAACGTTCATCCTATTTTTAGTTTTAGATATAAATCACGGACCTTATCGTCTGCTTTCGTTATATCCTCCAAAACTAAATCTAAAACTAAAAGCGCGGTAAAGAAAGAAATCGATTTATTTGAGAGACGTCTCCCTGTCGACGATGTAGATTTTATTCCAGTTTTCAGCCGAATTCTGGGCTGGTACCCAGTGGGTGAAGAAACGTTAATGGTTTTGATGGAGGGGTAGAAAGTGCAACCCTCTCTTCACTGATCCAAAGCCGCAAATGGGACCAAGTGTTGTCGCCATAAATCAATGGTACGCAGCTGGTTAGAGCACGAGGGAGATTCGGCACACAGCAGACATGAGAGACGGACTGCTACTTTGCTAGGCACAGGTTCTTGTTAGTCGATATGCATTACAGTGTCTGCACGGTGAGACTATGCTGACGGCATACTGCATAGGCGTTGTAGTTTAGCTGCTCCGTACTTGACAGGCTAGGACTTACAGAGCCAGGCTCTGCTCAAGGGCAAGGTGTTTTTGTTAGGAATTGTAGTAAAGTGTCAAATTGGAGTGTGTGCCTGCAGATTATACCTGCAGCGCGCGCGGGAACAGACTGATAATTATAGCTACATTTTGACTGCCAGGACGCTGTTAAAAATATACCAAACTATTATAGTGCAGTAGAGGGTGGGGGGCAGGGGGTACAAAAGACACCCCCCCCCCCCCAGGCCCAGATATTCCTTGATCCTCCACTGTATATTTACTCATCCAAGATGTGTGAAGTGGGGGGGGGGGTGCCCTTTGGAACCCCTGCCCCCCCCCCCCGGCCAAAGTATGACTAGATAATACAGTGGCGCACGTGGGTCGAGACATTGAGCTATAGAATCGTAGGGCGGGGGTGGGGGGGGGGGGGCAACGACCTTACTACTTACTAGGTGGATGGAATCTAAATTAACAATGCCCTTCCCTCTTATTTTTTTTCGGACCAACTACTAGTGTTCTATGAGTGTAAGCAAAGGACTGGTCCTTGTAATATCCACAACACTTCAAACAGTTTATTTCATGTTTTAAGAATAGAGCATATTTGAAAGATAAAAGCAAGAGGCTCATTATTTCGAATTCTCTTCATGCTCATTATTTAGGAATGTTAACTCCAGTAGGCATGTTAGGCTGTCAGATTGAAATTTGAGAACTGTTGCAAGAGATTTCCTTTTTTCTATTACAGATTTGTCGATATTGTACAGCATTGTTGTAGCTACGAGAGGGACAGAGACCCACTTGTAGCCCCCTCCCCCTAAAAAGAAAATATCACAAAAGGACACGATAGCAAAATGGGAAGAAAGGGAGAGGGGCAACGCAAAAGGGAGATTATGACCATGGACCTGATAATATTGATATGACCCTTTCTAACCAGGCGCGTAGCCAGGGGGGGCGGTGGGGGCGGTCGTCCCCCCCCCCCAAAAAAAAAAAAAAAAAAAACGCCGGCCAAAAAAAAAAAAAAGAGAGAAAAAAAGAAGAAAGGAAGAGGACGTAGGAAGAAAAAGGATTAAAAGTCGAGAACGGTACAACGAATCGTCTTCTTTCTCTAATAATTTAATGAAACGTCTAAGCTTCCGCGGGAGGGGAGGGGGGGGGGAGGACTGAATTCAGACAAGGATTAAGAGTCGATCGAGAATGGTACAACGAATCTTCTTCTTTCTTTAATAATCTAATAAAACTTGAGAGCTTCCGCGCTACAGCTTCCGCGGAGGAAGGGGAACTTGATACAAAAAAGGGATTAAGAGTCGAGAACGGTACAACGAATCGTCTTCTTTCTTTAATAATCTAATAAAACTTCAGAGCTTCCGCGCTACGCGCGGAGGCAGGGGAACTTGATTCAAACAAAGATTAAGAGTCGAGGACGGTACAGCGAATCGTCTTCTTCCTCTAATGAAACGTCAACAGAAACTGAATTTAGATAAGGATTAAGAGTCGAGAACGGTCCAACGAATCGTCTTCTTTCTCTTATAATTTGATGAAACCTCAAAGCTTTCGCGCTTCGGGGAAACTCCCCCCTCCCTGCACCCTCCCCCCTAGGGAGCGCGCTATGCGCGCTCTGTAAGTGATTCGCACGCTTCGCGTGCTCACTACCGCCCCCCTAAAATGAAATCCTGGCTACGCGCTTGTTTTTAACACCCTACCCCACATCCGAATACTCCCAGACCTCATGTTTGATCCTGACAGTAATGTCTGCCCCATTTGGCAGAACGACTGCGTCACTCTAGCCATTATTGAAACACTATCATGAAATGTAAAGACTGGAACCCTTTCTAGCACAAACCCTAACCCACGATACTCTCTCCAAGCATGGACCTGGTTTGTCTATGCTCGTCAGTTATACCATTCACAGGTACAGATATGATTTCAGTCTCATTCATATTTCTTCTGTTGCGTCATTTGACCCAAGACATTAGGGCGAACCATCTCGCCCTCTGCTCTGAGGCGCCATATTTAATGAGTGATATTTATTTCGCTCGTTACTCTAATACCGTCATGCCGAACAAAAGGTAATCCATTGTTTATGTACGACTCTGTCTTAAACGAGGTTAAAGATGCCATTTGATATTTCCGAAAGTTTATCCTGAATATATTCGGGCATAATGTCTTTGAGAGAGTTATTCTTGTCTATTGTATTAATCTGTAATTTTATCAGCGATGATCAAATATTAAAAAGTTGTAACCCTAATGGGTTAGAAGGGGAATTCGCGCTTCTTTTTTTTTTTCTTTTTTTTTTTTGGGGGGGGGAGCGTTTATCATTAGGCTACTTTGTTCTCTATAACGTGAGAAGAAAGTGCATTATTTCTCTATGAATTTCATTTTAATGACATGCTGTAATCGGTTCCCGAGTTGATCTGTAATTATATCCTAAGAAATAGTGATGGCTAATTTGTGCAATACTTTAATGATTTCATAATTTATATGGTGCCTTTAAAATGTAGGCCAATGCAGAACCATCATGAAAAGTAATGTGATTTCACTCAATTACCTTTACATTTTATGCACATTATGAGGTCTATAAATCTTACTTTCAGCTCAGGCAAGAATACGTCGATCAGTCAGATTCCTAAGCTACGAATATAAATTACAAAGCAACATCTTTAAGGCATGATTATGATGGCTAAACAAATGTTTCAATTTGACGCAGAAGTCAATTTTCTTTTTAAAAAGCTGCTGAAAATATAAAGCTATACTGGAATGAAATTTCTCAAAATTTCTGAAATGTATAAGTGACCCGTCTATCCGGCTGGATTGGAACAACGGCAGCCTCTATTGTTAGTTTCTACAAGCAAATTTCACTTTCAATGGTATGATTAAAATGTACCGGTATGATTAAAATTACTAGTTTGATTAAAAACAATTGTCTTCACAATCATGACCGAACGGTATAAATGCCCCTTGTATATCACATTGATAAGTATGACCAAGAAGTTCTTGGTAATGACAGAGCTACAACCAAAGGCCTTTTGTTACTTTTACTGCAGCTAATCCATCAATTTTATATTAGCAATCTGTCTACAATTAACATTAAACTCAAGCGAATGGCTCCCTGCTGTTTGGGGTAGTTTCTCAATGCAAAGTCGTGGATTAGTTAGGGCTTAAAATCTCGACATGTTGTACCGTGTCAAAAGAACCGCCCTTTGCCAAAATACAATCGCTTTTTATTCTGTTCCTTTTGCGGGTCAATTTCTAGAACTGTCGTAAATCAGTAGGACTTCGTCTTTTGTGAGTTTTTTGTTTTGGGGGTATGGGTAGAATGCGAAGAGATGGTTAATTAGAGACAGGAAATGATGCGTTCATTCGACTCAAATAGAGATGAACACCTGCTCAGACATTTCAAGTTCGGAGGCATTAATGTTCAATTATGGAGGGTGTTTTCAAATCTTTCTTCGAAAAATAAAGAACAAAATAACTGCAAACTTGGGCGATATTAATGTTTCGTTTTCATAAGATTTACAACTTAAGAAGGTTTCATTTTTCATCCCTTAAGATGTTTATTCGAAAAACTGTATCCACTCTAAAAAATAAACAAACAATTGAAAATATGGTATTTTCCCTCTGCTTATTGATTCTGGAAATCTACTTTCAGCATGATATGGCCTTTGTAATTGTCAGCAGTTATAATAATGAAAATAATTTTGTTTACCGAGGGAAGCGTCATTAACTTCAATGCTGTTCTCCCTAAGGGCCCTGCAATTATTATTACCACGACAAATACCAGGTGACCATTTAAACCTTGATCGAGAGTGACTATTGTGGAGTAATGTCTTGCCAAAGAACATTAGTGCTGGGCTGAGATTCGAATCATTAACCCTTGAATTGAGAGTCAAGTGAACGAACCACTATTCAAGGACACATCCAATTGCACATCATTTACCTCACACATGCATAATGTAATCATAACAAACAAGGGATGCAAAGCACGGATTTTTGTTTGTGGTAATCTATAAAATGAAATCTATAAATATTACGTTAATAATCATCCATTCCATATGCAGCAAGTCACGTATCACCAATATCCAGACCTTAGCCTCAGGAGGGGAAAACATCTCACTGTTACTGTGATCCATTTACTTCAAGCCTCGGTCACAAATGCCATTACAAACTGCTACGAACGCCGTACGAACGATTTTCAGACAATGGAAATTCGGGAAGACAATGGAAAAACAGGGAGATTCGTACGAAATTATCTTTCGTACGAAGAACCTTTAGCATCACATGCATGCATGAGGATGTCGTGGTAAAGTTGTGATTCACTTGACTCTCAATCCAAGGGTTGAAGGTTCAAATCCTAGCCAGGCACTAAGACATTAATCCACATTTTGCCTCTTTCCATCTAGGTGTGAATGGGTACCTGGCTATCGCCAGGGTAATGATAATTGCAGGGCCATCAGGAAGAACAAAAATATTACCATTGTCATTATTTTTGTTATTATTGTTATAGTTATTATTATCATCATTAAACATCATCACCTTCATCATTATCATCATCATCAGCAGCATCATCAACATCAGCCTCATTCATTTATTTGATTGCCCTGGTTTTTAATCGGTAGGGGGGGGGGGGGTACCCAAAATTACTTCTTTTGAGAGGAAAAAGTAAGTCTTTTGAGAATTTGTCTATGTTTCTTGTGTTTCCGTTGTACATCGTACATTACCGTTACAATTGCAGCAGGGGACAGGGAATAGTTGCTCTCCAAAATATTATTCGTTTTACTTATGAAGCGTAAATATCCGGTTGATGGTATTGCCCCCCCCCCCCCAAAAAAAAAAAAAAAAAAAAAAAAAGAAGAAGATATATATATATGATAATAATAAGATAAGATAAAATAAAATAAAATGAATAAATAAATGGATGAATAAATAAATAAACAGAGCTAATCGACGTTCCTGAACTGAAATGGATCAGATGGTTCATCCACCATAAAAGATAAAGACATGAATAGAATTGAGGAAAAAGAAAAGAAAAGAAGAAGAAAAAATAGGGTATTTGATGTTTATATTTGATATTTATCCCCCTTGCTATCATTTTCATATAGGTGCCTTCTGTTTTACAAGCCTTGTGCTATTTTTGAAAGTATCTTTTCATCTATTATTTTGCCCATTTGTGTTTTCATGAATGTTTTATGTGTACCTATATCGCTGAATGATGAATGAATTACAATTGAATTGAATTGGGAAAAAATATAATGAACGAGGACGGTCTACATATTGACTAACAATCACTGGAAAGCCTGAGAAAATATCAAATATCTGCCATTTCTAATTCATTATCAGCGCAATTTATGAGGGCGGTTCCACTGAGTTCACATCTTACAATTTTAGTACGTTTAGCATGATGCGAAGGAAAGAAGACTGGTTCTGAACCTTTTACGGAGGAACTCAAGGGGAAACTATCTACATAGTAACGGCGCTGACCCTGCATGAGAAAGGATTGAATACCACTCTTGCTTGCTTCATTTTCATGACACAGGCATGGGGTACTGCGATATGAACGCGGTTTTACTTGGGAACTCTGCAGAACACATTGAAATCTTGAATTAGCGACCCAATGTTAAAACCATCAAGAAAACTATATAGCTATAACTTCATTATCCTGCACGGAACCCAAACAACTTCCGTGGTTTTAGCATCATTATGAAAAAAGGGGAATTTGATTACAATATCAGATTTGATCTTTTTGTGCATGACTTTTTTTATAATTTCATTTTTTGGGAAGTGCAAGCAGGCGCCGATCATTTTGACGCAGGAAGCTCCGGGCGCCTGTCTGTCCGGTAGGATGGTGAAATCATTTCTTTCGATGCAGGTACAGTATGATTCCAAGCGCAATCACATACGTCTCTGCCATCACCTCTTTACAACGACAAAAAAAAACCCACATTTTATTCCCATTTTCTTTGGGAAATCTAAAAGCAAGGAGGAGTGATGTACTCTTAGGAAATTCATGTATTTTTTTCCAATAGGGCGGGTTCAATATGGTGAAGCTATATAAAATAAGACGCACACGGGACACGTCCCCCCCCCCCCCCATCGAAAAACAGATTTCAAATTCAAAGAAAGAGGTTAAGAGGATGAAAAATAATGATGAAAATGAAAATTTAATTCACCCTTGGAAGCCTCATCAGCATTGATTATGTTCTTCTAAGGTCCCTGTAGTTATCATTTTGCATTTGAACTAGCTTAATGATATATGTTTATTTTGCAAACGAGTATTCGTTTGTGCCACGTTTATTATTGCTGTGTCATATCTTTCTAAATGTACTATGGAATTTAATTTGTACCGTTCTGTATAAACGTTATGCTTTTTGATGTAAATATGTTCATGTTTATTCAGGGCCCCATGGAAGAGCACTACTTATTGGTGAATGGGCTACCCTGACAAAAGATTAAAAATAAATAAATAACAAATGAGTTTCACCTATCATCTCCTTGTTATAACCTCAGCGCTTACCAGGTACACATGATATACCTGGGTAGAAAAGGACAAACCTTTGTAAAACCCAATGAGATTATTGGGGAAAAGATCAAGTACAACTGTACAAGGATGTAAGCAAGAGCGAGGATCAAACTCAGGACCTCTCGTTATGAGAGGTAATAGCCTTGAAGGGGATGTCCACCCTGATATTTAGTTGGTTTCATTACAAGCAGAAAAAACGGCAGATTATGCTTAGACTTCCACTGACTGATCTGTTTCTCTCGTTGTTCTGCTTTTATTAAAACCGATGTAATGATCAGACTGGACCTCTCCTTTCAGTGTTCGACAGTAGAAGAAAAGGAGGGAGGGATAGAAACACGAAATATAGACGATAGGACCCCTTTTTCCATACCCCCCCCCCTTGTCGATGACCCTGTTAAATTTGTGCTTCGTCCACCAACTGTCATCGGTGCCCCCCCCCCCCCCATCTGCCCGAACTACGTTTAAACAATGTACATGTATTCACGTTTGAATATTTTTGTTTTTCGCCTGACAGTTCGACATTTTATAAAATTCTTCTTATACGATTCTTCATTTAGTAATTACTCGTACAATCATGATAATCATGTCTCCTTTTATGCCTTTTGTATTATATTGATCACTTGTATACTTATTATATTTTCAACTAATCATGTGTATAAATCTGTTCTTATTCTTCTTTTGTATGATTTATAATCCAAAATTGGGATTCTACTTCAATAAATTTCATTAGCTTTGATTTTGATTTGATCTAAAGCAGTGGCATGAATCATTAAAATGGGGGGGGGGGGCAGTTAGCCCAACCGTTAAACTCTCTCGATGCCGAACGGAGATGCCCTGCTTGTCTCGGCTTGACCCGGCTTGAATCGGATGTTATCGTATAAACCTCCGAAGTCGTCCTCTTCGGCATTTCAGTCGCATACATAGCCAACATAGACATATTTTTAGGAAAGGTGGAAAACAAGGATAGCATTGTATGTAGGGGTGAATCGTATGTTTGTAGCATCATTCTATCTGGAGAGGAGTAATCCGGGAACAAAATCAAAGCCTCTAGATATTTAGTTTGTACTTTTGAGAATGTTACGTCTGACATAGAATGGCATTCCGTCATGCTTCAAGCGACTTTTCTCAATGAGCTACAACGATGAATGCTGAGTAGGCTATAAATATAATGTAATATCTCTTTCATAATACATACCTTCCCATTCACTCATTTTGTTCTCTCCTTTTTTCAATAAGCAAGTACCATTGAATATTTTTGTTAGCCTTTATTATTCCTTGCTATTTTTAAAATCATTTTTATCTCCAGGAACATTATATAAATGAACGAAAACGTAACAACATTAATAACATAAGCATCTATCACTGCCATTATTGTTTATTTGTTTGCTTGTTTGTTTATTTTGTTTTTGTTTGTTTAATTCTACTCTTTGGGCGAGCACCCTTTCCTATGATAAAGTATACAAATCCGTTTTTTAATTTTCAGATCAAGAAACGACTAAAGAATAATGATATTGTATCGTACTAAATGAGATTTGTATTAAAGGATACCATTACGTGAGATACGAAATCCATGAGTTTCAACTAATTATAAGTATTTACATTTTATGTATTGAGAGGATCGGATGTTGGTCGTTTCTTCTAACAAGGATATGTGTATAATTATTTCACTGTTGTTTGATACGGTTAACAAAGCATACATTATATTGCTTTTAATTAATTTGAAAATACCAGCATACGAAAAGAACGAAAGTATATAATTTATAGATCACAAAGGGCCTATCTATCCATTCAACAAGAATTTTTTATACAAAAAAAGAAAATAAATATTCTTATACTCTAGATTCTAGAATATATCATTTTGTTACAATGCAAAGTGATAGAGAGTGCTAGGCCTTAGGAGAAAGCTTATAAACGGAAAACGAAATCCCCATCTTGTCATCAAAACAAAAGGGGGCATCGTGATGGTTCTCGCAGATTTTAGGGGCATGTATAGCTGGTTTTAGGGGCACTTTCAATATTTTAGAGAAGCAATGTTTGAATAACTTTCAAGTAAATCATTATTTTGTTAATATGGCGCCATTTAGTTGGTTGAAAGGGGGTAAATAGTACAAGACTTTCTTGGAATATTTTAGGGAGGCACTGTCTACCCCCGCTGGCCCCCTCACTCCTCCGCCTCTTGGCTGAACAATGTTGAGATCCAATCGCTTTTGCAGATGGAGTGAGTAAATGATTTAACGGTGCTCTTTCCCGCGTGAACCTGTGAGAAAAATTCATTAAATATGGAAGGGGCTCGATTAATCCTAGATTATCATGATTCTGTCAGACACGCAGGGCTAAACTTCTTGATATTAAAGGAAAAGCATTGAGTTCTGGTGTCGTTTAATAAATACTAAGATCAATTTAAAGTTGAACTTGAACTATGGCATGCCGTTCATGTGACTAGTTGCCCGCACCATTCATGGCATGATTTTCAAATCGTGGTTAAAAAAATCTTCATATTTGACCTTTTTTTGTATAGTTCATTGTGGAAGAAAACAAATTACATCAAATAAATTTAATTGAGGCTTACACTATGCTAGGTATTCCCTCCCCCCCCCCCAAAAAAAAAAAACACAACAACAACAACAACAACCTTGAACCAGATGTTATAGGAAATACGCATAAGTTCTTATAACATTCTTTCAGACACTTTCTTTCACAGTATACTCACATCACATGCAGTACTCAAATTTATCTTGGAATTATTTTGCGATGATTATTTGCGCTACTCCAAAGTCTTCATGCTTCGTCTCATAATCACAAAAGACAACCGAGGAACAACATTAGTCTTTCGGGAATCACACGATATGGAATCCGATCTTGGTTTTCACAGTAGTTGCTATCGGATACTAGAAAAAGGAATCAAATAAGGACTATTATATACAGTGACTGATCAGGGACGAACAAGGGAAACATGCCCCTTCCCCTGATGTAAATCATATGTGGTATGCCTCAAGTACACAGAAGAAAGACAAACTATGCATATATTTCTGTGTGCCCCCACCCCCACTCCCTCCCCCACCCCAGGAAAATCTTGGACCAAGTAGGCACCTGAAAAATGTCCTTATTTTCGAGTAATAACTAAACGAGATGTGAAAATGTCCATGGGTCATCTTTTAAAACCATATGTTTCATTATTGTTACATACATTTCGCCCCCAAAAAATGATTGAACTAATCATAACAAACAACACATCCGTCTCCCTTTTTACCCAACGTGCTTACATTATACCCAAATCGTACATGTTTATACTTTTGACAATACAGGTGCGTCTTTAGCGTACGTGAAAACACATCCAAATGTTTTAAAAACTAACAGAGTGTGGTGTTTTGATCTCGTTGGAAACATCGTCCCGAATAAAACATGTACATAACCTCAATAAAACTGTACAGGTTGTTAAACTAATAAACAAGTCTAGCGATTTCAGCTTTTCCTTTGGAACGTGTTTAATTTGAGATAACGTGAAGTCAAATATTTTTCTTCTTTTTTAATGTAAATAATGACTGTCAACATTATTTTATTTTACTTTCAGTCGGCCAATCGCTGCCAAATTATAATCGTTGGAACCATGTTAATTTGCTTACCAGATTTTATCATTTCTGTGAACAATTTCATGATTTTTTAAATAAATATTTATCGTTTTTTTGTTTGTGTATCTATATGATCGCTTGTTTGCTTGCTTGTTTGTTTGTTTTGTTTTTATTTTGATTCAATTTTTGTTCGACACCCAGTCTATTATACTTGCCATATGATGCTTCTGTCACTTATCATTACCAACATGCAATGAATTACAACAACCTTCTTGTTCATAGCTGTATGTTTTTAACAGACTTCTAACACTTAAGATCAGGAAAACAATAAATAAAAACAAATTACATTGTCTTGAATGAATTTGACGAATCTTGAAGGTCAAATTCCTCCAATTACTTGTCAGGTTTCGGAGGGCAAGGATAATAAAATATTATGATAAGTACTGTCCTTTTAATTAAACTGTTGCTCGTTTTCTTTCCTGCTCGTAGGAATGTTTAACTTCCGAGGGCAGACATTTGGCGCAGGTCTTCTTCCTCTCAAGTGTTTAATTCTTCCTTTCTAAGTATTTATTATTCCTTTCTAAGTATTTATTCTTCCTTTCTAGTATTTATTTCACCCTTTCTGAGTATTATATAGATTATATAGATGGAGGAAATGCACGTTAAGAACTTTATCTTAGACAGACATAATAGCTCTAATAAAGAGAGCGAGGGAAATAAAACGGAGAATTCAGAAACAAAACCAAATTTTGTTGTTTTAACATGTTTGATGAAGTAAGCACACTTTAATTCGCTGAAGATTGATATTCCTGACGGAGATCACTTTGTTAATGGCTTGTGGGGGGGGGGGGGGGTTAACGACTTTAGTCAGTGACCTTATTCAAAGTAAAGTAAAACAATACAACAACAACAAAAAGATAAAGAAGAAAAAGAGAAAGAAGTTAAGGTGAAGGATAAGAAAGAGTCGAAGATAAAGAAAAAAGAAGTCAAAAAGAAGAAGAATGAGAAGAACAAGTAATAATAGTAGTATACTAGAAGTATACTAGAAGTAGAAGTAGAAGTAGAAGTAGTAGTAGTTAGTAGTAGTAGTAGTAGTAGTAGTAGTATTAGTAGTAGTAGTAGAAGTAGTAGTAGTAGTAGTAGTAGTAGTAGTAGTAGTAGTAGTAGTAGTAGTAGTAGTAGTAGTAGTAGTATATTAAAGAGGAAGAAGAGGTAGAAGAAAATCTTCCTTGTTCATGGTGGTTCAAGACGGTGTCAGGTCTACGGGTGTATACTCTATGGTTTACATGCTAATGGTTCTTTTCGCCGAAAATGACATAAACTTGGTAAAGGCATAAGCTCTGCATTTCTATGCTAATAGGTATCCCACCTTCTCCCTGTAAAATGTCCAGGGAGAAGGTGGATGGACAGGGAGAAGATGATTGATCATTTTAAAGCCCCACTGTCCTACTTGTAGCTACTTGCTCCCTCTATATAGAAAACTTCCCGAATCGGTGCCTGTTGGTCCCCCATGATCCTCTATTTGTTACGTTATTTGAGAGCTGAGTTGGTGAGATAGCCACCTGTCAGTGACCTCGCTGTGTGGTCTAATCATCCTAGCCACACTAGTGTTGATAGGCTTTAAAGAGAGAACAAACTATTAAACTACATAATAGATCAAGTATCACCATGGTCACTGTGACAGTTGAATAGTCAACAAATTATGATTTCCTTTCTCTTGCTTTCTTAATCGGTGGTATATGCTACAGCCACATTATTTTTACAGTACCACTGCAATTTTTTTTCTACATCGGAGTTACCATAAGTATATTAGAAAACAGTCAACATAATTGTTCAATACACTCAACCACAAATTGTATATAATCGAAATCATTTAGAGATATAGTAAAGTAAATGGCTAAATCAATATGACTATTTAATATTACTGTTACTAAACCCATCATAATCGAGATTATTTTGACTTGGAAAATTTATAGAATATTTACTTAATTGCCTAAAACATTTATTTCCTGATTTTACATTTTGCTAATTTTGTCTTGTATGTTTGTTTACTTCTAATTGTTTGTTTGATCATCCTTAGTCTGTATTTATACTGTTCGTATCATTTTTTTTTAATTCACAATGTCTTCAAGGAAAAAAGTGTTGCAATCATTGATTGAGCCATCCTGGTTTTAAAAGAAAAATGAAAAAGTCTGGATTAATATTACTGCCTATTTTCTCATATTTTTGGGAAGTACTTTCGAGTGCAACTCCCGATCAACGAACCCTTCTCAGTATATGGAGCAATATTATCCCGAAAGGTGTGAATTTGATGTGGAAAGGCTCACTTTTATTGATTTCCCGTTTTCCTGTCTATGTGATCGAAGGACAACGCGACTATTAACAGGTTCCGCAGTCATTGTTTTACTGTCATCAAAACGTAAAAACAGATCGATGTACTTTATACCATCGAGGAGCAAGATATTTGGGAGAAGTCGGTCGGGGAGGGCGGTATTCAGAATGGCTATGGCCAATTGGTCTAATGATGCATCATGGCTGTATACCTACCGTATATAATTATAGATCTAGATCACTTCGAATACCAAAATTGTAGAGATCAATTCCTGGGACTCTGTGGATGGCTGTATATAATTGAATGGTTTGGAGTACAGGCACTGATCTGAGATAGTGGCTAGAGTAAGATATATAGATTAGGACAAGGTGATGATTATAGCGATGATAACATGAAAAGTATATTGATACCATTGACTTGGCATTGGTTTTCACGGTTGTCGTGATTGTTACGATTCAAATTCGGGAATTGGTATTAATTGAATGAATAGATGAATAAATAGGTAAATAAATAAATAAATCTAAAACTTTTGTTTAAAATAAAATAAAATAAAAGGTTGATAATAAATGTCAACGCTTTGTAAAATCTTACGGTTTTAATAAATGAAGGTGATTTTATTACAACTGGTCGAGGCCTCTGTAATGGTTCACCACCACCACCACATATAACTACTCTCCTTCTCTCTCTCTGTCTGTCTCTCTCTCTCTATTTCCCCCTTCTTTCATAAACTTCTTCGGCTTTCATCGAAAGGGTGCGTTGAGAGCGGAGGACCGTTTTAACACACCCTTTCGATAAAAGCGGGGGGGGATTTTCTCGAAAGGGTGCGTCGACTAGTCTTTCGCATCAGTCGTTTAAAATGAGGATCTCGGACAGAAGGTAATAGTTGCCAATTTAAGTATATCGAAAATGTATTAAATAAAATGGAATGGTCTTGATTACAGAGTGGTTTCGAGAAAAGCCCCCCCCCTCTTTTATCGAATGGGTGCGTTGAGCACACCACACCGCGCCGCACCGCACCGCACCCTTTCGATGAAAGCCCACTTCTTCTTGCTTTCACAATTTGTTCATAACGTAGCCTTCCTTCACCTGTTCTCTCATCTCCCATCCCTCTTTTACAACACAAATTCATTTCCTCATTAAATAGTATATTTACAAACACCAAATTGATTTATCATTAGATCATTTATTTCCAATAAAATATACACGATTCTTCATCCTATGTTTTTTTTCTACTATTTTCTTTTCAAATAATTGATTACAAATATATACAGCATCAGTACAAATCAATGGACAGGAACAAGCATTGTAGTTCAGATTTTTTTTTGAATTAACCCAGACATGACTCCCAATAATATTAGAAATGAGAAACAGATATAAACATAATCAAGTTATAGATTTTCTCCATTTCCCCTGTACAACATTTGATGTAAACTACGAGCAGAATGCCAGATCATACTGGTGCGTTATCAAAATTGCTTTTGTTTCATACTTATAAAGTTGGCAATGTGTTCTAAATACAATGTTGTATGACACACACATGTTTTTATCATGATTTCTTCTTTAGAAACACCATTATATCACAAGCATAAATACAGATCAAGTACAATATGCATGTACAGTCAAACCTGCTTTAGTGACCACCTGTCATAGAGATATATACTACTAACACATAGAGATATATACTACTAATTAAGTATATATCTCTATGCCACCCATAGAGATATATATCTCTATGCCACCTGTCTACGGAGACCACATTTTTACTTTCAACGTTGAGGGTGTGTTATTTTATCAGCTGATTGGGTGCGCTAAACGAAAACGGTACAGAGGCTGGACTATGCGGCGCGGTGTGGTGTGCTCAACGCACCCATTCGATAAAAGAGGGGGGGGGGGCTTTTCTCGAAAGGGTGCGTTGAGAGCGGAGTACCGTTTTAACACACCCTTTCGATAAAAGCGGGGGGGGATTTTCTCGAAAGGGTGCGTCGACTAGTCTTTCGCATCAGTCGTTTAAAATGAGGATCTCGGACAGAAGTAATAGTTGCCAATTTAAGTATATCGAAAATGTATTAAATAAAATGGAATGGTCTTGATTACAGAGTGGTTTCGAGAAAAGCCCCCCCCCCCCCTCTTTTATCGAATGGGTGCGTTGAGCACACCACACCGCACCACACCGCGCCGCACCGCACCCTTTCGATGAAAGCCCACTTCTTCTTGCTTTCACAATTTGTTCATAATGTAGCCTTCCTTCACCTGTTCTCTCATCTCCCATCCCTCTTTTACAACACAAATTCATTTCCTCATTAAATAGTATATTTACAAACACCAAATTGATTTATCATTAGATCATTTATTTCCAATAAAATATACACGATTCTTCATCCTATGTTTTTTTTCTACTATTTTCTTTTCAAATAATTGATTACAAATATATACAGCATCAGTACAAATCAATGGACAGGAACAAGCAACGTAGTTCAGATTTTTTTTGAATTAACCCAGACATGACTCCCAATAAGTTCATTAGAAATGAGTAACAGATACAAACATAATCAAGTTATATATTTTCTCCATTTCCCCTGTACAACATTTGATGTAAACTACGAGCAGAATGCCAGATCATACTGGTGCGTTATCAAAATTGCTTTTGTTTCATACTTATAAAGTTGGCAATGTGTTCTAAATACAATGTTGTATGACACACACATGTTTTTATCATGATTTCTTCTTTAGAAACACCATTATATCACAAGCATAAATACAGATCAAGTACAATATGCATGTACAGTCAAACCTGCTTTAGTGACCACCTGTCTACGGAGACCACATTTTTTGTTTCCCTTGAAAACGGTTTCTCATTGAAACATATACTAAAGGAACCTGTCTACAAAGATCACCTGTCTACAAAGACCACATTTGTTGTTTCCCTTGAAAATGGTTTCTCATTGAAAGATATACTGAAGGAACCTGTCTACAAAGACCACTTTTGTGTTTCCCTTGGGCAGTTGCTATAGACAGGTTTGACTGCATTATCACATAGACCTTCAAAAGGTCAACCTATGCCAGGGGCAATTTCAATATTCTTTTGTATGAATTATGTACAGATTACGTAATACATCAATCTTATTTTCACACGATTAAGTGGATGACGGAAAACGCTCTTGAATTTGTCTTGTGTTGCTTTTTTCAAAGTCTTGCTGCGATCATGTTATCTCATGATCTTCCAATCTTCTTTCATGTAATCAACTCTGCTGTTAAAGATGAAACTGGTAAAGAGTTAAGTTCAGCTCTATAACTTGAGGACCTTAAAAAAACAATTGGTATTAATTCGGCTTGAACTTTTGATAGTGTTCAGTTCTTTTGTTTGAAAACTATAGTTACTTATAACACAGTTAAAAATGAGTCTTTGCTTGACTTCTCAGATTACAGAGTGTTCATTTTATAATTGCACTTGCTACATTACAAAACTTTAAAATATGCTTACTCAAGTTTTCTTTTCTTGGCCTTTCAATCATTTGAAATCACTTAAAACAAAGTAAAACATACTAAATTATTTCCGAGCAGTGAGAAACAAAATCAGATGGTATCTCTTTATAAAATCACAACACAGTATAATTTAGGTGAGAATATTGATAACTGTCTACAACTACAATCTTACAGAATTTTGGCAAAATTTTTAGTCACTTCAAATTATATAACAATATATGTGAATAACAGCATAAGGTGAATCAATTATATAAGTTAAATACATGGATAATATGACCAAGTAATTCAGTTAGTACATTAATAAGTATTGCTAGCAACTCACGACACTACACACAAAACTGTAACTTAGCTCCTCAAAAAAGGTTCTGCAAATTCAAGTTTGATCGATTGTATCTCACTTTTCAGGCATAATTATCGTTTTGTGTAGTATCAATAGAAAGTATGGTTATTCCTCTTTAAAATGATATCATGTTTGGTATGATTGTGTGACCATAGGATGAGCAGTACATAAAAATAAAGGGCAGGGTCAAAAGTAAAAAGTCGCGAAATGCTCTGGTAAGCACTGCAGAACACTCTTCTTTCTTTGACATAAAAGAGTGTGATTTTGGTCATGACATTGGGCTACTGTTCCCTACTGGTCAGCCGTGAATGCCAACTTCCAAAGATTCTGAAACTAAAATTCATGCACCATGGTGACATGTCAGGCAAGGTTCACTGCTGTTTGGTCATCAACTTTCTGAAGCATTATGCCTAGATTAACAATTGTTGGAAAGCCCTGGCCAATAGGGCAACATGAATGCAAGGTAAAACAAGAGCAGTGCATTTTGCAACTTTTCGCTTTTGACATTGCCCCATATTTTGATCTACTGCACATTCCATGCCTGAAAAATCATTACAAATGGGGTATCGTTTTCAAATCGATTAAACCCAAATTTGAATGAAAATAAACATAGCGATACTTTGCCCAGACGAGAGTGATATATTCAATCATACCTGCGTTTCCAAACTTTTTTGAGAGAGGTTTATTTCAAAACAATAACAGAAACAACAGTATCATTTATGAAGATGAAATATAGCACTTAATCCTATATTTCTCAACTAAATGCTCACTTAATTAAACAAGCACGTAATAGGCCTACCAGCATCTCTTCGTAATTGACTATTGGAAGACAAAAAAAATATGATATTTTATTTACTTTTACATACATGTAAATGCATTATGTAATTGCCTACTTTCTATTTTCAAAGCCATAATGTACTAGAAGCACTATCATAAAATACCCTCTAGCGCCATCTTAGGTCAGCTGTAGCAGTATGGTCCCGTAACTGTTCGTAGAGTCCAAGGAAATTTACCAGTCTCAAAGCACGTATCCATTCTTAGCTGAAAGCGCAACCATTGCGTCCTTTATTGTATGCGCAAATAGAACCATGCCTGGTCAATATTTTTTGTTATACTGCCATGCAGGAAGTAGCAAATTTCATGCTTACAGTTTTGACCAATTAGAAGCTTAGAATCTTCATACGCTGTATGTAGAAGAAAATATCGCTCCAGTGCCGAGATCGCTTACTCTAATTTCAGAATATACAGTGATAAACAGCACCGAATATATTTTGTCTACATTTCAAAATGTATCAATCTATTGCGCTTACATAATTCTCTTTATGATCAAAAGAAAATATAATAGTTTTTAATGTACCTTCTCAGATTTAATTTAATAAATTAATTATATACATATAATATGTGAGCAGAAAAATAGCTTTACTTATGACAATAGCTGTAATAGGGGCTCTTTCATATTCTATGCCCAATCCATGCCATTCTATCACTATGACAGAATCACACTGAGCAACTTTTTTTTTTAAAGATATGAATATAAAAATGTATGGTAATGAGGTGTAGAATGCTAAATTAAAGGTACAAATGCTCAGAAAAGCAGAGTAAAGAGAAAATAAGGAATGCAGTCTAACATAGAAATAAGCAAAGGAGAATACAAATGGAAAATCTTGTAAAACTATAATATATCAATGTACTTTCTCCTGATGTAATACAATTCTATCTTAATACATTATTTTTCACAAAAAATTTCATGTGCATTCAGATTTTGACAGAGCACAAACAGGCTATAGACTAAAGAGTTAAAAGCACAGAGTTTGGCCAGCTCAGCTTCAGCTGGACCCAACTTGGCTCGGTACTTGCCCAACATAGCAACTTGCAGCATCACTTTGGCCACATATGTGACCCGGCACCACAAAACCACCAAAAAGTCGCAAAAAATTATTTTCCTGATTTCATCTGATTATGAAAGAAGAAGTTCTCCTCATTAAAATGGTATATTACTTGTCCAAATTGAAGCTTCCTAACCCTTTCAATTTAGTGAATGAAAAGAGCTGGTGAGGGAGGTTACTGGTATTAAATTGTGAGAAAGAGAGCTTTAAAGTTTGGGGCTATTCAAGCATGCGGAGCAAGCAAACCACAGGGAAATCAATAGAAGGGTGAATCAAAAGGCCATAGCAACCACTATGAAGAGATTTTCAGATTAGGCTGAAATTTGGCCTGATGGTCAAACATAGTCTGTTCATTATGTTTCTGAGGTTTCAATGTGTGGACTTAAGTCTTTCAAAAGTTATTATGTTGTAAATGTATAGAGTTGTAATTGGACAGATTAAGTGTACTGCAACATAGTGCCGAGACACCTGCACTAGACAATGCCTATTCATGGTGGACCCGGAGTCTTTTTGTTCCCCCTTACATAACACGGCTCTGCTCACGTACAAAACCTGGCATTGTAACGACGTTGTAGACTTTTTCGCAACTTGTCACTCTCAAATGTATAAAATATAATAATGTTCTTACTCTTGATCAACAAATTCTGGATATGTGATGTAAAATCAAGCTACTCGAAGTCGTTAACGGAGAATATAAGACGAACGCAAATCTGGAACTCGGATGTGAAAGCGGATACAAACAAAATGGCGCGCCGCACTGATTGCTATAACGGACCAATCCGACCCGCGTAGCACGACCCGTTAGCAACGACCGACCATTTCCGGACTACGATAATTTCGCTAAGTGATCAAATTTTGGAAGAGACCGAAGGCTGTGCGAAAAAACTGGTCTAGAAAAACCGTTTAAAACACATCTTCTACTATGTTTTAGACTTCCAAATTTTGATACTAGGTACAAAAAAGACCACTCTTTCAGAAAATGCAAAAAAACAAAAATCTATTTTTTTCACCTAAATTGACATTTTAGCTGATTACAGAGAATCGCTGGTTGCGACTTTTTGTTGGTTTTGTGGTGCCGGGTCACATATAGAGTTTAAATGACTCTATACAAAGGCAAAGTTTGCTGTCATCACAGGTTTGTAAAAGGAGTATGAAAGCAAAATATAACAACAAAATAGAGAGAGTACGCTAATAATATGAAGACTTTAAGGACCACAGGAACAAGCGCCATTGTTGTGGCCAAACTTTGAATATGTATAGCATAGTATGAATATGAAGCAGAGTCTGAAATATAACAACAGAGTCAAAGGAAAATGATAACGATTTTGCAAGTTACAAATAATTCCTCATTATAATGCACCAAGTTCAGAGCACTATTTGCATGATGATAAGTAGGACAGGCACAAGACAGTGTAAAACTGAAAAATTCAGAGAGGAAAATGGGCAATCAATCCCAGAATGAGGTTCAAAAAGGCAGTAATCCCTTTTTATATATGTATATAGCATTTAAAAAAAATTATATCACATCTGGAAATGATGATATTTGTTAATGAATCAGAATCGTAAAAAGCTGCTGAAATAAGTAGATTAATGGAAAAAGATGGCATGTCTTTTAGGAAAAGGTCTTTGAAAAGTGCTAAGGCTTGTTCATACATGCCGCAGTAAACCAGCTTATTACGGCATGTGTGAAGGGGGCCTTTAGGTGGGCAAGGCTGAGCCTGAGATACTCAAGTGATGAGCTGATCTTGATCTGTGGACTGTCCCATCACGTAGTCATACGATGGTAGCTCCGGTTGCGCGGTCGCAGGGGCCCCCAACGGCTGGCTGTAACTGGGCGGGGCTTGGGGTTGGGCCATGGTAGGGGGTGCCATTTGCACGCCTGGTGGTGGTGGTGGTGGTGTTGGTCCCATGGGGTTGGGGTGCATGGGTGCACCGGGAGGGGGTGGGGTTGGCCCGGCATAGCCATAGGGAGAGACTGGATGCTCCACATGGCCGTTTTCATTCATCGGATGGGGAGCATCTGAGAAATTGAAAATATTTTGTCATACATTTTGGATCTGGCTGGAACAGATAAATGAATTGATAGACATTATTTTGCAAGAATGGGAAATACAACAGTAGTGATCAAAATTGACCATTTTTATCCGTTAGATAAATGAATTGACATCATTGAAATTGGCCGTACATTATTATCCTAAATTCTTCATCAGGCGGTCATGTATCCATAAAAATCTAACAAACGTTGGACAATTTCGCACAGTCATGACATGGACATTGGCACATCCTTTACAAAAAAAAATGTTTCTTGTAGATACTCACACACATGTTACATTATTGTTGTTGGTAAACAGTAAGCCTTCAACTTTATTGTAGTGAATATAGCTGTTCCAAGTAACTCCACAAAACACAAAAAGGTAACTACGCATGTGCAGCCCCCCCCCCCCCCCCCCCCCCCCCTCTCTTCCCAACCTCCTGGCAAAATTTAATCTAAAAATTATTACCTTTACTACACGCTAGCTTAACAAATAGAAAAGATTTCAGTCCAAAGAAGGCAACTGGAAATGTATGGAAATGTAATAAGTTCTCTCTTTTTTTTGGGGGGGGGGGGGGGGGCAAAAACCAGTCTGACATACCTTCACTACACACTGAGAAAAGAAAAAAGGACCTAAGGATGCCCTCACATCAATTTAAGTCCAAAAAGGCACCTGATAATGAGAAAACCTTTCACACATGTCTTATACTTACAGGGTTGGAACATCTCAGCAGGATGCTGCGGGTACCCTCTTCCCTGTGGTGGTGGTGGTTGTGCCGCCCCCCTAGGGACCACTGCCCCACCCCTAACACTGGGCTGCCTGGTGACCTCAGGCACCCCAAGGTACGCCTGGTCCCTGCTTCCTCTACTGCCTTGCTGCATCATCTGCTGGACCAGGTACTGACGGAACATGCCAGTAGTTCGTCCTGCTGTGAGCGTTGCTCGCGTTTGAACGTCAGGTAGGACACCTCACCATGGATGTCAGTGTCGTGGTCGACCGTTGTAAGGCAACGAGAGATCTGGAGATGAGACAGTATCAAGATATTTTAAAATGTGTCTTGGAATTGTAATTCACAGGGGACCAATCACCTAAAAATATTTTCTTGCCAAATATCACTTGTGCTGGACCTTTAACCTTTATTCGACACCATTCAGGTGTTGTCAATCACCAGGATTAACCTTCAGTTTTGTGACCAACAGGCCTTATGCAATGCTCTGCCTTTTCCACTAATTGCCCCGCATGGAATAGTCATTATCTTACATTTCCCTCAACTGAACTCTCTCAGAGAGTGGGGAGTATATCTTGATGGGACTACGGGTTTGCTGTGTGCGAGGCTTGTACACCCATTAATGGTATTCCCACCAAGTCAGGTGTCAGCGAATAATGATGCACTGCACATGGAAACCGATGACCCACTCCCTTTAAAGCCCTGATGCACTACTTTTAGCTAATTGGGCCCTCTATATAGCAAACAGTGCCTAAGCGGTTCCCGTTGGTTCCCCATGATCCCCTTTTTCTTATGTTAATTGAGAGCTGATTTGATGAGATAACCACCTGTCAGTCACTTTGCAGGGAGGTCTAATCCCCTGGCCAAACTAGTGCAGACAGGTTTTAGGAACATGAGAATTCAGTAGTCAACAGGTTGACATCTATTTGACTCACCCTGTAGATTGGGCACATGAAGATACAGCACGGCAGGCACATGAGGAACCCAACGACACCTTCCGGCGAAAAGGAAAACATGCTGTTGAACGCGGTCGAGTTGGTCACAACAAAGTTGGCATAAGAGCAGTGGTAAGTCGTATTAAAAAGGAGGCTATCTTGCCCCTGGTGGACTGTGCGGAACCAGCCTTTAAGAATGCTGTTGAAGTTGAACTGTACATTTAGAAAAAGACATACATGTAGAAATCATGTGTTACTTATAGAATCTTTATCGGAGAACGATTAGAAAAGAGAGAAAGAAATACATAGAAGTATATATATATTTTTTTTAAACACTTAATCAGTACTTATTTCATAATAAACATGGAAAGAAAAGTGGTACAAAGAGAATACAACATATTTTCTGGGACCAAGGAAATTACCAGCACTTTAATATCAAGGCTGATAACAATGGAATAAGACTGAAATAGGACCATAAGAATTACTGTAAAAATAAAAAACATTCTATGCACATAAATGGTCTTAGATTCACCAATTGGTGGTTTCGTTAATGCCCCAACTGAATTGCAAATGCCGTGGAAATAGCTGTCTCTTGAAAATTGTGAAAGTTTCATGTTGCCAAAGTTTTTCTATTTTACAATACTTAGTTACAAAAAAGTTTGATACTGTAAAAGTAGAAATATTTGGGGTACATTAAATTTTCACAGATTTTGCGCTGAGAATATTTAAGCAAGACTTCTTAGGCGTGTTTTGAACAGGCTGAAATGTGTGCAATGCGCATTTAAAGGTAATACAAAGTTTTGGCATGGGGTCATGAATTTGGACCAAATGAACGTATTTGAAGAATATACAGTCTTACAATATTCAATGATCGTTATTGCGGTTAAAATCTAGTGTAAAGTGATGAAATTGTAAATAATAAACTCTTTATGTTGTATAGCGCCCTCTCAAGACTGATAATACTTTACCTTCAAAACAATGTTTCTTGACTACAATCGACCGATTTGCTATTTCCATTTGGAAACTATAATATATCAGAACTGCATATTCTGAGATTTCCATGGTCGCAACTACAGTACCATGGAATGGCCTTAGGCGCTATTTGAAATATTTGAAGTCTTTTAGGGGCTGAATTTTCTAGTGCGTATAATACATCCACAGGGGCATCCAAATATTTTAAAGATTTTAAGACTTTCTATCCATCCAATTTTTAGAATTTCTCAAAACTTTGCATTACCTTTAAGAACCAGCGAATATGTTTTGGGGTCACTCAGCGTGAAATATTACAGTACATGATTATACTAATATCTTTTATAATGAGGTTTCACAGAACTACCACACTACCACTGCATGACATAAAGGTAAGCTCTGATTCTCTCGTAAAAACTTACCTCAAGGGCAAAGTTCCGACCATTAACAATGTCCTCTCTTCCTCCATCAAAGATCTGCATCATCTGAGTCTGGATGACAGGATGTGATGTGTTGACTGTCACAATGATATCACCTATAATACATCAAACAACAAACAAAGATGCTATCATACAAGTTCATCTGCTATCATGAAAGTAGTCAGGTCACATCGCTGACTAAGGCAGTAGATGGTGAGCTAAAAAGTTTGGAGGTTAAAATCTTTTACTATTGAGAAAGAAGTTTACGTTCAAACATAACAGAGGATGACAAGATGTGATGTGTTGACTGTCACAATGATATCACCTATAATACATCAAACAACAAACAAAGATGCTATCATACAAGTTCATCTGCTATCATGAAAGTAGTCAGGTCACATCGCTGACTAAGGCAGTAGATGGTGAGCTAAAAAGTTTGGAGGTTAAAATCTTTTACTATTGAGAAAGAAGTTTACGTTCAAACATAACAGAGGATGACAAGATGTGATGTGTTGACTGTCACAATGATGTCACCTACAATACATCAAATTCAAATAACAAACAAAGATGCTATCATGAAAGGTCAAGTCAGGTCACAATGCTGACTAACTAAGGCAGTAGATGGTGAGCTAAAGAGTTTGGAGGTTAAAATCTTTTACTATTGAGAAAGAAGCTTACATTCAAACATAACAGAGGATGACAGGATGTGACGTGTTGACTGTCACAATGATGTCACCTACAATACATCAAATTCAAATAACAAACAAAGATGCTATCATGAAAGGTCAAGTTGGGTCACAATGCTGACTAAGGCAGTAGATGGTGAGCTAAAAAGCTTGGAGGTTAAAATCTTTTACTATTGAGAAAGAAGTTTACGTTCAAACATAACAGAGGATGACAGGATGTGATGTGTTGACTGTCACAATGATGTCACCTACAATACATCAAACAACAAACAAAGATGCTATCATACAAGTTCATCTGCTATCATGAAAGGTCAAGTCAGGTCACATCGCTGACTAAGGTTAAAATCTTTTACTATTGAGAAAGAAGTTTACATTCAAACATAACAGAGGATGACAGGATGTGATGTGTTGACTGTCACAATGATGTCACCTATAATACATCAAACAACAAACAAAGATGCTATCATACAAGTTCATCTGCTATCATGAAAGTAGTCAGGTCACATCGCTGACTAAGGCAGTAGATGGTGAGCTAAAAAGTTTGGAGGTTAAAATCTTTTACTATTGAGAAAGAAGTTTACGTTCAAACATAACAGAGGATGACAAGATGTGATGTGTTGACTGTCACAATGATGTCACTTACAATACATCAAATTCAAATATCAAACAAAGATGCTATCATGAAAGATCAAGTCAGGTCACAATGCTGACTAACTAAGGCAGTAGATGAACAGCTAAAGAATTTGGAGGTTAAAATCTTTTACTATTGAGAAAGAAGTTTTATTTCAAACATAACAGAGGAGATGGATATGTAGTAACTTGAACTTTGGTGAGGTAAATATAACATTTTGCCTGGAGTCTGCATATAACTCTAGCACTAGCACACTATCGAATGGCAATTTCTGTAGCGCATATATGAACATTGTAAATGTATTTGCAATCTGGTAATTACAATTCAAAGTTAACCAGCAACACTTGTTTTTGTCACGATGCCAGGAAACCAACAAGTCCATCTTTATAAACCAACCATATGGCAAGGTTCCTCCTCATCAGGGCCCAGTTGCACAAAACTTACCATTGATGGTAACGTTGCCATCACTGGCAACTAACATGGTAACAGGGCCCAACAGCCAATCAAAATCAAGGTTTCCTTGGTAGTTACTAGTGATGGCAAAGTTACCTTCAATTTTAAGTTTTGTGCAACAGGGCCCTGAATATATACACTATTTCTGTCTTCCTCTTTTTTTTATAGATGCATATTCCTAACAAATGTGTTGACTCGAGCCTGAAACTGTAGCACATACGAACATTCTAGATGTCGTTGCCATCTAGTAATTACAACTCTAAGTTAAGCAGCAACACCTAAACTCTCCAAATCTCTGCTGGTCTTTTTGTAATGATGCCAGGAAACCAACAATTCCATCTTTATAAACCAACCATACGGCAAGGTCCCTCCTCAAAAGCCAATCAAAATCAAGGTTTCCATGGTAGTTACTAGTGATGGCAAAGTTACCATCAATGGTAAATTGTGTGCAACGGGCCCGGATTATCTACACTATTTCTGTCTTCCTCTTTTTTTTTATCAGATGCATTCCTAACACTTCTTTTACGCTAGGATATTCTTAATAAAAATGTATTGACTCGAGTCTGAAACTTTGAAGAGTAGCCCCCCCCCCCCCTTCTCTCTCTCTCTCTCTCTCTCTGTCTGTCTGTCTGTCTCTATCTCTGTATCTCTGTCTCTCCCATCCTCACTCTCCCTCTCTCTCTCTCTCTCTCCCCCTGCTTTCAAACAGACAGAGGCACTTACATTTCAAGATGTAGCGGGTCTTTCCTGACTTGTGCCTTCTCTCCAACTTGACGTCTCTTTCTCTCTCTCTCTCCCTCCCTGCTCTCAAACAGACAGAGGCACTTACATTTCAAGATGTAACGGGTCCTTCCTGACTTGTGCCTTCTCTCCAACTTGACGTCTCTTTCTCTCTCTCTCTCTCTCTCCCTCCCTGCTCTCTAACAGACAAAGCCTGGCACTTACATTTCAAGATGTAACGGGTCCTTCCTGACTTGTGCCTTCTCTCCAACTTGACGTCTCTTTCTTTCTCTCTCTCTCTCCCTCCCTCCCTGCTCTCAAACAGACAGAGGCACTAACATTTCAAGATGTAACGGGTCCTTCCTGACTTGTGCCTTCTCTCCAACTTGACGTCTCTTTCTCTCTCTCTCTCCCTCCCTCCCTGCTCTCAAACAGACAGAGGCACTTACATTTCAAGATGTAACGGGTCCTTCCTGACTTGTGCCTTCTCTCCAACTTGACGTCTCTTTCTCTCTCTCTCTCTCTCCCTCCCTCCCTGCTCTCAAACAGACAGAGGCACTTACATTTCAAGATGTAACGGGTCCTTCCCGACTTGTGCCTTCTCTCCAACTTGACGTCTCTTTCTCTCTCTCTCTCTCTCTCCCTCCCTCCCTGCTCTCAAACAGACAGAGGCACTTACATTTCAAGATGTAACGGGTCCTTCCTGACTTGTGCCTTCTCTCCAACTTGACGTCTCTTTCTCTCTCTCTCTCTCTCCCTCCCTCCCTGCTCTCAAACAGACAGAGGCACTTACATTTCAAGATGTAACGGGTCCTTCCTAACTTGTGCCTTCTCTCCAACTTGACGTCTCTTTCTCTCTCTCTCTCTCTCCCTCCCTCCCTGCTCTCAAACAGACAGAGGCACTAACATTTCAGGATGTAGCGGGTCCTTCCTGACTTGTGCCTTCTCTCCAACTTGACGTCTCTTTCTCTCTCTCTCTCTCTCCTTCCCTCCCTGCTCTCAAACAGACAGAGGCACTTACATTACAAGATGTAACGGGTCCTTCCTGACTTGTGCCTTCTCTCCAACTTGACGTCTCTTTCTCTCTCTCTCTCTCTCTCTCTCCCTCCCTGCTCTCTAACAGACAAAGCCTGGCACTTACATTTCAAGATGTAGCGGGTCCTTCCTGACTTGTGCCTTCTCTCCAACTTGACGTCTCTTTCTCTCCCTCTCTCCCTCCCTCCCTGCTCTCAAACAGACAGAGGCACTAACATTTCAGGATGTAGCGGGTCCTTCCTGACTTGTGCCTTCTCTCCAACTTGACGTCTCCTTCTCTCTCTCTCTCTCTCCTTCCCTCCCTGCTCTCAAACAGACAGAGGCACTTACATTTCAAGATGTAACGGGTCCTTCCTGACTTGTGCCTTCTCTCCAACTTGACGTCTCTTTCTCTCTCTCTCTCTCTCTCTCCCTCCCTGCTCTCTAACAGACAAAGCCTGGCACTTACATTTCAAGATGTAGCGGGTCCTTCCTGACTTGTGCTCTCTCCTCAACTTGACGTCAAACACCAGAGGGCGTGTCAGCAATCTCTGAACAAGCTGGTCGTACTGGGCCACCGTTGAAACTTTCAAAATTCTGTAAGAGCAATATAAAAAATATTGTTGAAGAGTAACTTACTTGGAGAAATAATTATCCATTATAAAGTCATGACGGAGATACACGGAAGCCCGACATGAAAATGAATCACAATTGCATACTCTGTTTGTAATATTGCATGTACAATTAAAGACAAGAATGGACAAGAATGCCAGTTGGACTTGAAAAAAATAATAATGAAAACCGTTTCTAATATAGCATATTATCAGTTACCATGTAAATGACAGAAACCTGTGATAAATAAAATGGGTTTTCAAACTATTATGGGATATCTTTTTGTCTGTTACAGGGGTCTTCCACAATTTTGATCATATTAAATTAAATTCCAGACATAGCATTTGTGCTTTTCGCAATCTAAACCTTACAAAAAAATAAAACTGTTCCTCTTGTGGAGCGCCTAATTCATACTCATCGGTCTACAATAGCGTGGAGAGGATGAAGTATTGATGAAGTAGTGTAAATGTAAGGGGACTGGTTTTAAATGGGGCTTACCTTCTCATAGAGACTGAAAACTTGGGACCAGTTTCTGAAAACTTTCATTTGTCTAAAAATGAGCACCCCACTGACATGCCGTTTATCAAATCAAATTGTGTTTTGATGGGATGTCCATAAACTTAGACTATTGACAGTTTCAAGAAAACGGTCCCATAATTCATGTAATTTGTCATGAACAGAAAGACCGACCTGTTCACATACGGGTCTTACCTTCCCATGGAATCTGGAAACCAGGCTTCGTGTGATTTGTCATGAGCACAGAGATTGACTCGTTCAGGTACGGGCCTTATCACAGGATGCCTTACACAATGCTGAACCTGAATTTGAAAAACAATTTTAACAAAAACAAAAAGAGACCCTTTAAAACTCTTACTTAGAATGATGATAAGAACAGCACTAATACCAGTCTACTTGTTCTGCTAATACTAATACTAGAACTATAACTACTACTGCTGCTGCTGCGACTACTACTTCTACTACTGCATCTGGTTAAACATCATATGAAGATATATATATTAAAAATATTAACAGCAATAATTATAATGACATCACAAAATATAAATATTAATTAGAACAAAAAAGACAATAATGAGAAGGAGAAGACAACAATAATTAAGATATCTTCTATTTGCATAACTTTATGGCTCTTCTACTGTACATGAAAAAAATATTTAGATCTGTTTTCGTTCTTTAAACAGGAATTCCACCCTAATAATTAGCCGGTATTATTAATAAAAGCAGAATATTGAGAGAAGCAAATTAGTGAAAGTTTGAGCAATATCCAATTCAAAATAGGGAATTTTTCAATTGTTGAAGTTGTCATCAGTAAAACACAAATTGGCAACACTGTGAAGTATCTAGCGGAACCTCTCCAAATGGCTCTTAACAGAAAATTTCATGAACTTTCATTTTCTTATTTATTTATGATGGAATTGATTTGTTTCATACAGTGATTGTTTAAAAAAAAAAATATTGCAATAATTCTATTAAAGGTTCATGATTGATTGACAATTTTCTTTAGGGAAAATAGAAAGTTCCTTTTTTTTTAGTAGAGAGCAAATGGGAAGGGATCTTGCAAGATACGTCACTCTACAATTGCCAATTATCGTTTGATTGATCTCAACTTCAGAACTTAATAACTCTTCTTAATTTGAATAGGATTTCGCTCTAACTTTCACTGACTTGTTCCTCTCATTTTTCTGTTATTATCAAAACCAATTTCAAATCAGGGTGGACTTCCCCTTTAAAGGTAAAGACCAGTATTGGAAACGCCCCAATTTAAAAAAATGAAATGGAAGCTCTTATTACCAATCATGTGAAAGAATGTGTTTTCACTAATCATGATGATAACAATTTTGCCGGGAAACCGCCTACTAATTGATATATTTGGTAAATTAGTTTATCTATTGGCATGTGAGAGATAAACGCATGTGTCCCGCACGTGTGCATAGTCCCATAAACATCTTTCTGTGTACAGTGCTTTACTAAGACTGGGCCAAATTTCTTATCATTTTGATGATTCCAGAACCTTGCAGTACGCACCAATACTTATATGCTAGATGATCAACCTTTTCTGATTGATTCCACGTTTCTTTCACAATGCAATCGCATGACCATAACTGGTCTTTACCTTTAAGAGCTATTAGTACATACCTGGAAATACGGTGGAGGGTTCTTGACAAAGTCCTCCACAAGAGTAACCCCTATCATTGGGAGTGCTTGTTGTGTGTTGATCATGGTACTAGCTACTCTCTGCAGGAGAAAGACAGAAAGAAAGAAGAAAAACATTAAACTAATTTGAGTTCATGTATATGAATAGACCCTAGTCATTAAAAAAAACATGCTTTCACCTTTCAGTGAAGGCAAGTGCTCAATACCCAAATAGAATCTGTTGCTTTACCTTTACTGGAGATTCTGGAAGAATGCTGTGTTCTCAGCAGTCAGGCTTCCACTTCAATTTTGTGTTTCTTCCTTCTCGTAGTTGGGCGTCTTCATCTTGCTGCTAGTTTTAGATTCATTGCCTTGGCATTAACATTATTAACCATTCATATTATCATAATTACTACAATTTAGTATAAACATATTGCTTCATCACCAAAAGCCTAGACTAGTACAAGTGCAAAATATCATCATTGACATTAACTTGTAGGCCTAGATCTACCTGTACCTGAAATATGAATAGGCCTAGCCCTAGCTAGGGCTAGGCTAAACATTGAAATATGCAAATGATAATCAGAAGGGGCGCTGGTCCAAGAATGAGGATCGTCCTCATAAACAAGGATATCCTCATAAACGCAGACAAAATGCGTCCTCAAAAATAAGGGTTGTCTGCATTTTCGAGGACGTTTTTTTTCATCGGCGCTCTGGGGGTTTCATGTTACAGAACGGCCTGCTGGCGATGCCAAAAATGGATTCCCCAGGGGAAAATAACCCTAGTTCACCGTCTACTTTTATGGGTTGTCCGTCTTCCCAAGGATTTATTGCTCATAATGTGAAGATCTCTGTACAAAGTCAATGCAAAATGATTCAAGAAAATCATTGCAGAATCCGTTTTTTGCATCGCCACTGCGCCGATCAAAAATATGAAACGTCTGCGAGTCCTTATTTTTGAGGACGCATCGGTCTGTGTTTACGAAGACGATCCTCGTTTATGAAGACGATCCTTATTCTCGGACCAGCGCCCCTACTGATAATCATAACTTGCAAATGGAACTTGGAAGTAGAAAGATCTAGATCTACAACTTTACAAATACATGATAGACAGCTAATCCTAGACTAGTAAGTAAAATAGTAGACAATAAAAATTAATATTTATGGTCTGTGCCTTTGTTTTGGTTTTGCACGCCTCAATGATCACCATGTCATGTCACGAGACATGACGATCACTCAACACAGCTCAGCAAACTCTCTAAATAATCTCTACAGACTAGATCTACACAATTCTCAATATGTGGGAAAGTGTATTGTTTCAATTTTCGAGCGTCATAGCATTAGATCTATTACATATTAGTAGAATTCAAAGCACATCATTGGTAGTAAGACAGACATTATCCTTTCAAGCAAAGTACCTTACAATAAGTTGCATTTTTAAGTGATGTAAAAATGCAACACTTACCTATCAAAAACAGATTGAATTGTACTTATGAGCAGAAAATTATTCTAGTGAACGAACGTCGATGGGTAACTGTAGAGTCTTTATTTTGACATGACGTCATTGTTCTAGCTAAGCGAACTCGACTCGACTCGACTCGTCATCGCATGTCATTGGTTGGCTGTAGTTTGCAGACACAAACTCTTGACTAATATTGACGAGAATAGTCTGAACTAAGAAACTACATGCCGACTGAACGGACTAGTGCAACCCCGGCTGGCTCCCCCACTCCGGGGTCGGAATGACCGCATGCGTGTTACCAAAATGTCCGGTAAAGGCAGGGTATGTTAGTTTAAATGGATTCCGCATCTAAGAGGGCCCTTTGAAGCAGTCCGCTGCACCGAGAGTCTTTTTTCCCCCTATCATAATCCCCTTAATTCCCCACCCGGACCGCACAGCTCGTAAATCTCACTCCCGAAACTGAGTGACATAGGGCTCGCGAAATGCATTGTTGGAAATACACATCGGCTGCTAACAACAAAAATAGCGCCATACAGTAAGGGAAGTGTATTTGGTAGGCGACGATTTAGACTTTCTGACTGATTTTGAGGAAGATTTGATTCTTGAGCCTGGTGTATGGGAAGTTGGAGACCAATACAAGTTATGCACGTGTGAAATTCCATCAACGGAAAATCTTATTCGTTGCAGCGAACCAGAATGTACGGTTTCATCGTGAATGCGATATGCGTAGGCCACTCCAGCAAAGCATAGATAGTTGATACTAATGCGTATTGACTACTAGCACTGCAGTACGTGTAAATAGGCAGCATTTGAATACATGAATAGTCAATACACTCACAACATACAAATGCACATAATTATTCCGATGCGATTGATCGGCAAGTTTGACAGTAGACTCACAATTTTAATTTTTAAATTATTCTTTCTAACATTGGAAAGTTTAACAAATTATATTTTAATGCTCTTTAGGTATCATCAATCGTCACTAAAGTACTGCCTTTGAATGAAATCAGTTGAGTTTTGTACAGTGGTGTTTGAAATGTTGATAATCAATAGCACAACTTTTAATACACGGCCAGGTTAGTAATGCAGCTGCAGCTATGTGTGTTAATACCACCAACAACATCCAGCATGTACAGCCCAGCGAGCACGGCGGCTTTCGCGTCGCCGGCCCGTACTCGGGGTGAAAAGTGGTAATGAATTGACAACTTCTAACCCTCATTAAACCAAATGCGCAAATATATAACACAATTTCATTTAGTTATTTTAAGAGATAAACTTATGGACTACCTTCCTAGCTATGTAAAAATTTCGGAAACTTTCGGAAAATGTCAATAATTAGAAGAGAACGTGATGATGATGAGAAACTTGCATTCACTCTAACTCACGATTTCCTTGGTCGATTTCGCTGGTTCAGATGGCTACGTCTTCAGTAGAGTTATCCGAGCACAGCGAAAGCATTTGATAACCAATAGAAGGTTGCTTTGTGCCATAAGTTGTTGATTGTGTGTTTTTTATATTATAGCTATATACATCTTCAATCAGTATGACGTCATTTTCTCGGTGACTCGCATGGCTTCAAAGCCTTCTTTTTACGACCAAGTGTTTGGAGAGCTTAGGGAAGCAGGCCGCGTTGCGTAACACTTCGTAACATTTGGATCGCCAGAGGGCATCTGTGGTCTGATAAGGGCGGCTGTTGATGGATTTAATGGCTGAATAGGGTTACATTACTTGATGTTAAGCCAAGTTAATCTTGAATATCTTTCCCTCGGGAAATTCTTTCGAGACGGTACATCCATTTAAACTAACATACCCTGGTAAAGGGGTTCTTTTCGTGCGACCAAGTCCGGCCCGAGAATTGTAAAAAAAAGGGGTGTATTTGACTTTGCACCCGGAGATTTCTTTAAAAAGGGCGGGTGTTTTTCTTTTTTTTCTCTCATCTCTTTGGACTCCTATGAGAAATTATTCCGAATTTAGGGGGATACATTGAGCATTTTTCCGTATTTACGGGGGTCTCCAAGGTAGTAAAAGCCCGCTAGAGGCCGCGAAAGGGGGGTTCTGAAATGTTGGCAGTCCTCAGATAGGGGGTGCTTTCAAAAAGCTGAGGGAACACGAGCATTCGCGTACCCTAAATAACACTGAGTGGGGGGGGGGGCGGGAGTGCAACCCATATGCTCTGTATTTAAGCTGATAGTTGACACAGCCAGAGTGTGACAGAGTTAGGCTCTGCTCAAGATTTTATGGAGTAATTTGTATTTCATTTTTAATTTGGAGTTTGTACTTGTAGACTAGCGAGAAAAAGGAAAGCAAATCAGATTCATACAAAAGAGTAACAAAACATAATGTACGGAGGATAGCAAGGTGATTCGAGAGCATTGTAGGCTAGAGATGAGATCCAGGCTAAGGTCAGTCATGTTGGAATGGAGCAGATGGGAAAATGACAAATCGGGGACAGGTGACTCTTTAATGCCCCCACCCCCCCCCCCCGTTTCTTATGTTTAATTTTCTCTTTTTCTCTTTTTTTTCCTCCTTTTCTTTCTTTTCTTTCGTCGGCCGACAAAACGGCCGACATTATACATCAGTCGCCGAGCGGTTCAAACTTCTGCATTGATATATTACTCGAGGATCGAGCTAGAATACCGACAGAGCTGACCCGAGCAACATTGAACATCTTTCAAGTTTTGCAATGTAACTTATGCCAAATGGATGGCACTATTTATTACAGAGATGTTTTTTCCAACCTCTTGCCAACTGCCATATATAGGTGTGTGACAAAGTGTATATATTTAATAGTTAGCTCATGCAAGTGAAGTGTGTTATGAGCTTGCTTTCATGAACATTTTATGAAGTCCTCACGTATATAGGGGAAATATTGTAATTATGGCTTACTCTTGTCAACTTGTATTTGTATTTCTCAACAACAGTTCTTTTTATTTCAAACTTGCATTTTAAGTACCTCCAATGATATGATATGATATGATCTACCGGTATGTGTTATTCATCATTCTCAACTGTGTCATGTTATGCTACAGAATATGCATTTTACCAATGCATCTTTAAATACAAAATGTACATAATTATATTTTCTGTTCTTTTTATCCATCGTTTTATGAGATGGATATGGACAGCTGCCAATCATTGCCCTTTCTCAATAATGCAATGTTATAGTCCGTAATTATATTTGTCGAGTTCTTTCATTAAATAAAGTCTTAAGAATTTATTTAAAACAACTCTGCTTTCATTTCCTTGTTTTTTTTGTTTGTTTGTATCTTATTGTCACACAAGACTTTAAGCGTGGAGAAGAAAGAATGCAGATATGCAGGACTATGTTTGTGTTGGAGTGAGTGGTTGATGTTGTTACCATTGGCTGACTGAAGAAGAGGATGGGGGAGTATAATCTTATAACTGGTCATGCTTATCGAATAAGATAATACATGAGTTACAATAAGCTGTACTTGTATTGGGGGGGGGGGGCTGATCTGGATCCATGTGCATCCCCTGGCCTTTGTAATATAACGTTTTTTGATGAATCATAAGTTACATTTGTAAAATGTAGGACACTGGCCTATGCTTCATTTCATTGATTCATTTTTATTTTTTTTCATTTCCAACAAAATACAATACATAATAACAAATACGGTGTAAAATATATACACTGTCGCTCATAAAGTTGGAATATTTCTGTTTTACCTCAATTTATGGAATTATTTTAAAAATAATTTAAAAATAATAGATCTAGATAATAGTAAACATTCTCTGATTTTATTGAATGATAATTTGACAATGTGTGTTTTGCGTGACTGCTAAAGCATGGGTATGCTACTATGCTTATCAACTAGGGGACCTACGCCCTTAAGTCATAAATGACAGTCATGAGGATTAATGCCCCACAAAAGGGCACTAATATAGCACATCGACACGGTTTTGATCCTGGAGCCTCACAGTTACGAGGCCATTGCTTTGTCACTGAACCATGACTGTACGCAGCGGGGGCTAGGGTAGGGGGCAGTTTCCATAAATTAATTTAAAAAATGCAATAAATTTTCAATAATTTATTGCATTTTACCCCGGTTCCCAACACTACAAAATCCTCTGTGTGTCCATGCCTTGAGCCATAATACAAATATAATATGTGAACCACCAGAATAATATAAAACCAACCTTACAAACAAAAATATAACCGGCATTCTATTGGATCCCAGACAAGGAGTATGCAGAAAAGAATTATATGACCGGCGCGCACGGAACTCAAGTCGGACGTGCGGGCCCTAGTATTACATGGGAATGTTTTGGTAATTAAATAGTCCCTTAAATATACCCAGAGTTCAATTGTAATGTTATTGTATCGCATTTCTTTACTCAAGGTCAGCTAAAAGTAGCTATCCAGGTAGGTCATAAAAATAAAAAAAAATCTAAATGGCCTCGTTACTGTGAGGCCCCAGGATAAAAACCGTGCCGATCAACTATATTAGTGCCCTTTTGTGAGGCATCAATCCTCATTACTGACAGTCATGACTTAAGGACGTAGGTCCCCTAGTTGATTAGCATAGTAGCACACTTCGTTAGCAGTCACGCAAAACAAACACTCGCATACTATTCAATAAAATCTGAGAATGTATACTATTTAGATCTATTAGGAATAAATCATTGTCAAAATCATTCCATAAATTGGGGTAAAAATTATTATTCCACCATTATGACCAACAGTGTATATAACTTTGTAACATAATTTGGGAGGATAAAATAAAAGGAAGTGCGATCTTGCATCCATTGCCCATATACCAGGCCAGGGCCCCGTCTTACAAAGAGTTACGATTGATCCAAATCAATCGCAAGTCCTCCAATCGATCGCAAGTTTGCAGTCTCCTATCTCTTATGTAAATAGTTGCGATTGATATCAATTTTTTGTAAGACGGGGCCCAGATCACCAGGGGTGGACAATTTCTTGCCAGGCCTGCGCATTACATTACACAGTCTTCTTGGGCAGCTCAAGTATCTGGTGAAGTGACTACTGATGATGTGGATCTCTCTTGCGACTCATTCCAATTGCGGCTTTAATCGTATTTGTACTTTGTTAGATAGAACATTTTGGGGGCATTAAAATGATGTGTGGTATGTGAGGGGAAAAAGAGAGAACAAAATATATGTTAAAAAAGGGGGAGGGGAAGGATTAAAGGTACAGCTTAAGTACAAAGCATATTGTAGTATTATCTTGCAGACACTGTTACGGACAACTAACCTGCGCACAACGACTGACGAGGGTTCATG
Source organism: Strongylocentrotus droebachiensis (assembly GCA_035222895.1). NCBI lineage: Eukaryota > Metazoa > Echinodermata > Echinoidea > Camarodonta > Strongylocentrotidae > Strongylocentrotus > Strongylocentrotus droebachiensis. Next base: position 89,608 of record JAVYIG010001394.1, on the reverse strand, counting down.
CCTGTATACTAGTAGGTTGCGGAGAGGGCGCTCTCTGCATTATATATGAAGCTATCAGAGCCATACAGTATATACACAGAGTGTGGCCAACCCAGTTCGAGTTGGACACAATATGGCGACTACTGCTCTCTTGGGCAAGAATAAAACAAAATAATACACGCCATGTTGTGACTCAGTGAAACCAAGTTGGCCAAACTCTGTGTATAGTGGCTATGAAAGCTATATAAGCTAGAATCTAGATTAAAATGGCATCGTTTTCCCTCTATCAGCCTGCAAAATAAAACTGCCTTCGAAAACCCCATGCAAAGGTAGCAATAAATTATCATCAATCATATTTGTCAACACAAAAGCTTAGCTTTCTTATGGGTCCTGCGGCTCCTGCCAATGTACTTTTGTATGTATTCATTATGTAATTATCATGTTTTGAATGGAAAAAATAAAACTGAATTGAATCTTAAACTATTGCCACCACAACCATCAAAAGAACAGAAAAGTACAAATATGAGTTTTTACTACGGAGAATTTTGTGATTCTTTTATTGATTTCAAGAATATAATACACATTATAGATATTGCTTCCCACGTTCCCCTGAAATTTGAAGAAAATACACTTTTTCGTAAAACAGACAGGGAAAAACAAACGTAATACTTAGTGTATTGGAAATATCTAATGTTTTTTCGTTTGTTTTTGTTGTTGTTGTTGTTGTTGACAGTAGAGGTTTTGGTTGTTATACTTGTTTGTACATTTTCTGTTTCTGTTTGAATGCCTGGAAGCTGAGCCACTATCACCAGGCCATTAATATTAAAATCAATAACAAAAATGACAACGAATTTGTAACTTCAGTATTCAAAAAATCAATCGGAGGTGCTCTCACTTATTCGTTAGACAAATAAAAGTGTACGCGGTTAACCATCAAGGGGAAATGTGTTTATGATCTAAGTTTTTACACATTTTGTTCTAGGCTAGCCGATATCTCAACTATTAAAAAACTAAAGATGAGTAATTCATATTGAATGATTAGGGACTTTTAGATTTGCACAACGACAACGTGGATTGCTACGATCGACGTCCTTTTAATGCACTGCCTTGAATGGACGTCACACGTATCAGTCCACGCAAATCTAAAAGTCCCTAATATGTTGGATTGAACTACAGGTGTACGTGCAGCTTATACTAGTTGATGGTGGAGCAAACTTCCTACCTCTTCTTCATCATGAAGACCTCAAGTCGATACAACATACCATAAATATGCACCAAATTGCACGATTACAATCATCAAAATGCAAAATGCTCTCACCGTGAGGGAGGAACACCCCTCCCATACCCTCATCCTCGCTCGATCCCTCGCTTGCCCCCCCCCCCCCCTGACGCCGAAGCCCAGATATGTCACCCTCCCCCCATCGCACATACCCGGACAGTCCCACTAATATACTGTGAAAATTGATAGATCTTGATAAACACGTTTTTCAAAATTAAACAATGGTTGACTTCCTTGAAACAAACAAGTTATTATAGGAACATTCGATTACGCCGTATGAGTTCATTGCGCGCTATGTTATATATGATTTGTAATCGCTTCAACATATATTCTGAAATTAAATGTATGTATCCAACTTCAGTCACAAGTGAGTTCCAGATCCTTTACTCCAAGTATTTTATTATTATTCATATTTGTTGTTTATACATGAGGAGGAGGAATACCATCTATTTTCCCGTATTCTGACAAATGCTCCATAGACTCAGCAACTGCAAGCGATCATCTTTGATAACTATTCGAAATCCATCACAAGTCCAGAGCCAGCCCTTTCCTTCTCGTACAGCTCGTCATATCTTCTGTTCTGATCGTCAGTGAAATAATTCTTCCAATCTCCGATTATCCCTTGTAAGGAAACAAAAAAAGTGAGACAAACGGGTATTGATTACGGGAAAGAGTTTTTTTAATTGTAATGCTTCCTGGGAGAAATTTCAATAGTTTAAACATTTTTGTGGCTTACACCCAGTAAATAAGATCGATTGATCGATCTGTAATTGAAAAACAAGTCAGAAAAAATCTTGGAACCAGCGGGATTTGAACCTGCTATCTACTGCTTGCCGGGCAGTGATTCTACCACCAGGCCATCACTGGTCCATAAATGGTACAGTCACGATGAACGAGAAACAAATACCCAAGCCCTCCTGATTCATTCTGACTTATTACTATTAATATTCATTAGTCCGCCATAGGACAATAACTTTTATAAATGTAATGCTGGAAAAAGTTTGTCACAGAAATTAAGTGCTTTATGTTGCACACGAGTCGTCTTTCTGATTGCGTCAGTTTGGGATTGTACTGATAATGATATCGATTATTTAGGAGCGCTAAAACAAAAAGGACTTTTTCGCTTACCAAGTAACAGAATGTGAAGAGAGAAACTTAAAACTCATAAATAGGTAAATCATACTTTATTACTGAGGAAAGAGGTATTTTTTAAGGGATCTTTTGGAAATGGTAAGAAAGGTTAATTCTTTGATGGAAAGAGGGATGTTTTTAAGCAGCCACTGTAAAACATTTTTTCGGTATAGTTGAGAGTCTGGATTTGGGAATAATTAGAGTAAATTCAGTTGTAGAGCGTAGGTTTGCATTTCTCCAGACATTTCTTCGCCTCTTGTGCAGCGGGCTTTTAGTGCACATTAATCAGGAGCTTTGCTTTTGTAATTCTGATGAGTGAGATGGCCCAGTATTAAAACTTAACCGGGAGGTCCCATGTTCGTAACACTAAAGGGCGCTAGATGTTCTTTGTAAGGCATTAATCCTCATTACTCATACTGACTTATTACACAGACTCATTACTCATCACTGACTTACATCTACTTTGATTCCTAAAGTTGGCAACACTGTGACGTATCTTACGAACCCCTCTCCAATTTGGTCTATACATTTTAGTCTAGTTAAATATATACATAATTACTTGACTGGATTATCATTCCTTCTTAAATCTTGTATAAACTCTATTTGAGGTGTCGTTGTTATTGCATTTGTTTTCATGACATTTAAGCTTGGCCCAGCAAAATGTCCAAACCTTCTGACTTCTTCAAGTGAAATGTTAGCAGATTCAATGGAATTTAAAAAAAAGGACAGCGTCATCAGCTAATTGTGATATTTTAAAAACTTTTGACATACCGTTATTTGCAGAGACGACCGTGATACCATGTATTTCATTGTTTTGCTTGATTTTTAAGGCCATTACTTCAACAACAAAGGATGAATAGTAACGCAGAAAGCGGGCAGCCTTGCCTTATTCCTCGTCTTATTTCGAATTTTTGAGAAACCCAACCATTGTTTATCACACTTCCTATCACATTAGCATAAATTACTTTGATCCAACCAATGAATGATTCTTTGAACTTGAGCTTATTTAATAATTGAAACAGAAAATCATGATTAACTACATCAAACGCTTTTTTAAAATCAAGAAAAAGAAATATACCTGGCGAATGACAGGATTCACAATATTCAATAATATCTTGAACTAAACGTAAATTTTGCATAGCAGAGCGTTGTTTCAAGTAACCTGTCTGATCAAAGGATACCAATTTACATATAACATTTTCAGTCTTTTACATAACACCTTAGCTAAGATCTTGTAGTCAGTGTTCAGTAAAGATATTGGTCTCCAGATGTCCAAACTCTGTTTATTCCCTTTCTCATATAACAAAGTTAGAATAGCTAATCTTTGGGCTTCAGATAGTTTCTTTTGTTGAAAACCCTCATTTATACAGTCTATATATAACCAGATATTTTACGTCGTCCCAAAAACATTTTTAAAAATCTACAGATAAACCGTCACTGCCAGGTGACTTGTTGTTTTTCATGGATACAATAGCCTGCCGACATTCTTCTTCAGTAACCAATCCATGACATGACATTGCTTCATCGTCCGTTAAAGTCGGGAGTTCGATTGAATCTAAATAATTATTAATTTCCGACAGTGTAGCTCCATCGGGCTTTTTTAGTACAAACATTCATAGTACTTTACGATTTATCTAAGTATAGTTTCTTGGTTAGTGATATGTTTTGCATTCTTCTTTATACAATCTATTTCGCCCCATGGATGCTCATCTGACCTTAATTTAATGCCTAAAACCCCTGAACTTCCGGGGGGGCTCCGCCACCCTTGATGCTCATCTGCCTTAATTAAATGCCTAAAACCCCTCAGTTTCGGGGGGCTCCGCCCCTGACCCCCCGCCGGGGCTTTGTCCCTGGACCCCACGCCAATTTACGCTCCACTTGCTTTGCTCGCTGTGCTCTATCTGATCGTAAATACTTTAGCCCCCCTCCCCACTTTGAAAAACGTTGGCAGGGCCTGCGTAACATGTAAGAGTGGTGGTGATGCCGAGTTTTTTTTCTGCTCTCCCCCCCCCCCCCCCCAACGTTTTTGCTCATTACGCCACTACTCCCTCGTCCCTCGCATTTCGTCCCCCGGTCATGAAAAGAAATCGCCGCCCCTGGATGCCAGAATGATGACATTGACCATGATTACAATTTTGGATAAAAAATAATCAAAAAAAAAGTTCCGAGGTCATATTTATTACAATTTTTGAAAGTTTTATCTACCAGCAATACTATATCCAATTATGCGATTATTTTGTTGGTTACGAGCAGATGATCATGGCAGGATGTGATATTCTATAATAAAACTAGATGCTATCTAGACAGTACTTCAACAGAAAGCTGGATAGAGACACACCGTCACATCAAGCTACGAGAAAGTATATCATCATCTCACAGAATTCGGCTCGAATACCGCATCGAAATCAGGTAGGCCCTACAGCCCTTACGTTATGCCTGTTGCACGTGAGTCGTCTTTCTGATTGCGTCAGTTTGGGATTGTACTGATAATGATATCGATTATTTAGGAGCGCTAAAACAAAAAGGACTTTTTCGCTTACCAAGTAACAGAATGTGAAGAGAGAAACTTAAAACTCAAAAAATAGGTCAATCATACTTTATTACTGAGGAAAGAGGTATTTTTTAAGGGATCTTTTGAAAATGGTAAGAAAGGTTAATTCTTTGATGGAAAGAGGGATGTTTTTAAGCAGCCACTGTAAAACATTTTTTGGGTATAGTTGAGAGTCTGGATTTGGGAATAATTAGAGTAAATTCAGTTGTAGAGCGTAGGTTTGCATTTCTCCTGACATTTCTTCGCCTCTTGCGCAGCGGGCTTTTAGTGCACATTAATCAGGAGCTTTGCCTTTGTAATTCTGATGAGTGAGATGGCCCATTAAAGCTTAACCGGGAGGTCCCATGTTCGTAACACTAAAGGACGCTAGATGTCCTTTGTAAGGCATTAATTCTCATTAATACTCATACTGACTTATTACACAGACTCGCTAATCACACTGACTTACATCTACTTTGATTCCTAAAGTTGGCAATACTGTGACGTATCTTACGAACCCCTCTCCAATTTGGTCTTTACAGAAAATTTCATGAACTTTCATTTTCTCAGTTTTTGATGACAGAATAGATTGGTTTCATACATTTCTGGATGTTTAAAACATATTTGCAACAATTATATTCAGGGTGAATGTATGATTGCAAATTTGTTGATGGAATTTTAAGCTTCTATATTTTTTTAGTACAGGGAAAATGAGTTATGGCCTCACAACATTATGTTACAGAATTGCCAATTTGCACCGTGTTTGATTGATTGAATCTTCAAAAACTCTATACTTTCTTATTTTTAATCGGTTTTTGCTCAATTGGTTTTTACCCTGAACTTCCGGGGGCTCCGCCCCATGAATGTTCATCTGACCTTAATTAAATGCCTAAAACCCCTGACCCCCGCCGGGGCTGTGCCCCTACACCCCACGCCAATTTACGCTCCACTTGCTTCGCTCGCTTCACTCTACCTGATCGTAAATACTTTAGCCCCCCTCCCCACTTTGAAAAAAACGTTGGCAGGGCCTGCGTGACATGTAAGAGTGGTGGTGATTCCGAGTTTTTTTTCTCCCCCCCCCCCTAACGTTTTTGGTAGAGGATAGTTCCTGGTTCTCAATATTACCTTCCAATAATAAAAAATGCAATATAAATTTATGTTTTGAAATAATTAAAAAAAACGCAATATAAATATATGTTTTGAAAAGGGAATAGAGGTGGGATAAGAGGAGGGAATCATATGCCTAGTATAAGAGAGAGTTGAAGACGTTTTGAAGTATAAAGCCGTAGTGAAGTGACTTTGTAAATGCTTGCAATTAGTTTTTTCTCACATAATTATATGGCATTGCAGAAAATGAAAGAAGAACTAGAAAGGAAGAAACAAACAAACAAACAAACACACTAACAAACAAACAAATTGAGAAAGATAGAAAGAAAGAGCGAAACATTATTGAAGAAAGGAGAGAAAGAAAGATATGAAGGAAAAGTTGGAAGATATCGAGCAGATCAAATTATGCTCATCTGACCGTAATTAAATGCCTAAAACCCCTGAACTTCCTGAATGCTAATCTGACCTTCATAAAATGCCTAAAACTCCTGAGTTTCATGGGGCTCCGCCCCTTAACCCCCGCCGAGGCTTTTCCCCTGGACCCCACGCCAATTTACGTTCCACTTGCTTCGCTTGCTTTGCTCTACCTGATCGTAAATACTTTAGCCCTCCCTCCCCACTTTTAAGAACGTTGGCAGGGCCTGCGTAACATGTAATAGAGTGTTGGTGATGCCGAGTTTTTTTCTGCCCCCCCCCCCAACGTTTTTGCTAATTACGCCACTGCTCCCTCGTCCCTCGCATTTCGTCTCCCCCCCCCCCCCCCCCCCCCGGTCATGAAAAGAAATCGCCGCCCCTGGATGCCAGAATAATGAAATTGACAATGATTACAATTTTGGATAAAAAATAATCAAACAATTTGTTCCGAGGTCATATTTAATCAAATTTTGAAAGGTTTATCCACCAGCATGTTGTTGAATACTATATCCAATTATGCGGGGATTTTGTTGATTACGAGCAGATGATCATGGCAGGCTGTGATATTCTATAATAAAACTAGATGCTATCTAGACAGTACTTCAACAGAAAGCTGGATAGAGACACTCCGTCACATCAAGCTACGAGAAAGTATATCATCATCTCACAGAATTCTGCTCGAATACCGCATCGAAATCAGGTAGGCCCAATAGCCCTTACGTTATGCCTGTTGCACATGAGTCGTCTTTGTGATTGCGTCAGTTTGTGATTGTACTGATAATGATATCGATTATTTAGGAGCGCTAAAACAAAAAGGGACTTTTTCGCTTACCAAGTAACAGAATGTGAAGAGAGAAACTTAAAACTCATAAAACGGTAAATCATACTTTATTACTGAGGAAAGAAGTATTTTTAAAGGGATCTTTTGAAAATGGTAAGACAGGTTAATTCTCTGATGGATAGGGGGATATTTTCGAAGCAGTCACTGTAAAACGTTTTTCTCGGTATAGTTGAGGGTCTGGATTTGGGAATAATTAAAGTAAATTCAGTTGTAGAGCATAGGTTTGCATTTCTCCTGACATTTCTTCGCCTCTTGCGCAGCGGGCTTTTAGTGCACATTAATCAGGAGCTTTGCTTTTGCAACTCTAATGAGTGAGATGGCCCAGTATTAAGACTTAACCGGGAGGTCCCATGTTCTTAACACTAAAGGGCGCTAGATGTACTTTGGTAAGGCATTAATCCTCATTAATACTCATACTGACTTATTACACAGACTCGCTAATCACACTGACTTACATCTACTTTGATTCCTAAAGTTGGCAACACTGTGACGTATCTTACGAACCCCTCTCCAATTTGGTCTTTACAGAAAATTTCATGAACTTTCATTTTCTCAGTTTTTGATGACAGAATAGATTGGTTTCATACATTTCTGGATGTTTAAAACATATTTGCAACGATTATATTCAGGGTGAATGTATGATTGAACATTTTTTGATGGAATTTATAAACTGTTAAAGTTTGTAAAGTCGTTTAGTACAGGGAAAATGGGTGATGACCGTGTTTGATTGATTGAATCTTCAAAAACTCAATACTTTCTTATTTTTAATCGGTTTTTGGTCAAACTTTCACTGACCCGTTCCTCTCATTCTTCTGTTTTCATTTTTTTAACAACTCAATATCAGGGGGACTTCCCCTTTTAGAAAATTGAGTAAATTGGTACAAATAGGAGGTTAAAAAACACAATTGTTTATTGGGAATACTTTATACCACCACTAGGTAATGTATGTTTACCCAATTTCGGGTACATTTTACCAAACAAACATGCTCAAATTATAATGGCTCATACCCAAGCATGAATTTGAAACAGTTTGTGTTTTAAAAGTAGTTAATATTTTGGGAAGGTAAGTTTAAAGATAATCTTGAGTTCGGGTAAATATAGACAACAAATTCTCACAGAATCCAACGAAATTTACACAGAAAGTTCAATATTACAAATAAATGACATGTGCAAAATAATTTTGGTAAAAAATGTATAGTGGCTAAGAAATGAGCATAATTATGAAGATAAGGAAATCTGCTGCAGGATAAACAATCCAGAATAAATCGTAGCAATTTTCTCTCAAAATACGATTCCCATACCAGAGCTCACTGAGATTAGCTTTACGTAAGTATGAGTAATGTTTCAAGGTAGTATACATGTCAAGCACTGTTTTTAGATCATTCATTAAATTCAATTTCTAAATATTTCTGTGCCATGATTGCATGTTAAAGACATTACATTCTCCTACTTCTATTCTTTGGAAAACGAAACTATTCGTTGAATCGTTATCATCGCATTATCAAGGAGGGTGGGGTAAAGACAGCAGTGCAGAAGGGAACGGGAACAACGTCTTTTAATAGGGCATTAAAAACATACTCAGTTGTTTGATTTCAGAAAGCGGAGAATATGATTGAATGTAGGAAGCCTTCCGCCTTGCATTCATCACAGTAAACCGCAATTCCCGTATTTTAGGGCAGCCTGTCGTCTCGCTGCCCGTTATTTTTGGCTTAATTTGTTCCTTCAGTTTCCGTTATCATATTGTTCGATTTCGGCTTTCTGTTCATTCTTGATGAGTGGTAAAAGGAAGGTTTCAGTACGTCACTATTCTATGCTGACATTCTTAATTGTGTTGCAATGTCACCGTAACTTTGACCAAATGATCAAGATGTATGACATGTTTATTCTATTTTCCTTAGACTTTGAAAATGGCGTCAAAAACCATGATTGCTCTGTACTTTCTGATTGCCTTGGCCGTGACAGCAAGTGTTTTAGTCCAGGAAGATAAGATAGACGATTCCAATGCGTTGAGTGTCGAGGAGAACCATATCAGCGGTAAGCAATTTATTTATAATGTTATTAACCAACTAAACGAATACGATTTTTTGTTTTAACCTAAAGCAATTCCAATAGTCGTATGCTTGTGCGGTCACCTATTGAAATGTGCCAACATGGCAATGATGTTTTGACATAATCCGACCAGATTTGTAGAAAGTTTGCACTTTTAGAAAGATACTTTTTATCACTTCTTATCCTGGCCTATGATATTTCGTGATAACTTTAATTACCAACCAAGTTTTGTTTGATTAGATTTGACTTATTGATTTATTATTGTTTCGGTTATTTTGTTGTCTTTTATTTTTGTATTGCAGTTACAGAGGATGGAAATTGTGACGGTCTGAGTGGAAATGACAGAAATTTGTGTCTGAGTGGCGGAGGTATGAACAATATTTCCAAATCTAAAGAAAAATGCATACGACATAGAATGCACTCCTTCTATAAATGTTAATAATCCACCTCTCAATTTTTCGATTCGACATCTCTATCACGTAGTCATGAAAATGAGAAAAGTCAAGGAAGACAAACTTGTAAAGTCGGCAAGATAATATTTCTTCCGCTGTAATCTATACACCCCCGTTACCAGCCTCAAAATGATCGATGACATTTTTAACGTAATGATTAAGTTGATGATAACAATACTTTTAAAGATAAAGACCAGTTATGGTCATGCATTGCATTGTGAAAGAAACGTTGTGGAATCGATCAGAAAAGGTTGATCATCTAGCATATAAGTATTGGTGTGTACTGCAAGGTTCTGGAATCATCAAAATGATGAGAAATTTGGCCCAGTCTTCGTGAAGTTACAAGCACTGTACACAGAAAGATGTATATAGGACTATACGCACACTTGCGCGACACGTGCGTTTATCTCTCAATCACCAATAGATAAACTAATTTACCAAATATATCAATTAGTAGGCGGTTTCCCGGCAAAATTTGTATCATCATGTATTAGTCAAAACATATTCTTTCACATGATTGGTAATAAGAGCTTCCATTTAATTTTTTGAAATTGGGGCGTTTCCAACACTGGTCTTTACCTTTAACGCTGATATATGATTCGTAGATGTGCAGTACAGGCATAAACAATGTTATTGGCAATATTGACGATGGTCATGATCACCGGCATTGCAATTATAAATTAGTGTGTTGTTTTAAAGACTACAAATTAAGGAGTACTCGACAAGCTTGACACAAGAAGGCTTTTAAGTGCGGATAATTTCGGTCAAAAAGACTTTGTATATAACATTTTTTTTAAATAACATTATGAAGGGCATGTTTCACTTCCTTCAAGTCAGGCTCGAACAACCATCGTTATTTCAATTATAATTGAGAGAATTGTCCAATCCATATTTGTCCCATATGTATCTTCATAATTTTTAAAGGATTGGTTAAAATTTTACTCATAAGAGGAGAAGAAAGGAACCATGCATGTTTGTTGGATAACAATTTACCAACACTGGGTAATGTTTAAACAAACATGCATCTTCCCATTTTTACCTCTTATATTCAAAATTGTACCAAACTCTACACTGCTTTAAGAGTGCATATATTATACACATCTTCATTATCCCGCTAGCAGAATCACACCATATCATACAACACTACTGTTTCTGAAATGCAATCGGTGCATGCGCATTGTAAGGATACAGCACAAAAATACCTTAGAAGATAATTATATGTTTAATAAATCTTTATATTTTTCCTTTTCTTTATTACAGCTCATGGGAAATAAGCGCATCGAGAAGTTCGAGAAGCATACTAGCTGGGTCTTTTCCATGTGCTTGTGGTCAGACGTCTTCTCTGTTTGTTGAGACCTTTGTCAAATCGATGCGAGAAAAAAAAAATTATCGGTGATCAGCCATCACTGACCTTAATCCTAACCCAAACGAATTCACAACCTTGCCTCTAAAAATATTAAAAAAATCAATATATATATCTAATCCATTTTGAATCTCGTTTCAAAAGTAAAGTATCAATATGCTTTATTACATGAAGCCCAATAAAGTTTTGTGTTGACAACAGGTTCGTCAATTCACTAGACATTTAATTGTTGATATGATGCATTAAAGTAGATATTCATTTTTTATTTTAAAAACTAACTTTCTTTTCATTATTGCAAAGTTGAAACTTTGATTCGACGAGGTTATCAAAATTCAATGCTTGGAAACATTCGAAGTAATGATTATTACAAATTACAAAACGCTTAAATACAGCCCCGGCAAAGCACCTGAATAGCTTTCCGAACGCTGCTGAGATGTGTGACATCACAGTATGGACATGATTTACGCAAGCAGACGATGTCCTATGACATCTCACACATTTTCAGTGCCTGTGTTTTCATCTTCTCTTGAGTTCTTTCTCTTACTTCACTACCGTCAGGCAAAATTTATAATCGATTGCCTCACTCTAAACCCCGCGCATGGTTTTATTTTGATGACAAATGCAGCGATACAAAAATAAAGGAATCTGTCGCTTGGAAACAAAATAAGACGCCATTGTATATTCAGTTACACACAACGCGGTATGTTCGGCGTTTCAAGAGGGAACAAATGCCGTCCTTAATATCATTACGGGGGGTTTTCAATTTGAAAGTTTGGTTTCTTTGATTGTTAATTAACCCATATCCTGTGTATTTACAAGCAAAAGATTTTAATTATCAAAATCGGGTCATATCCCTTTTGAATGGTTTGACATGCCATAACATTTGTATACACTAAACTCATTATAATTTAACAAATAATAGCTTTGCAATTATGTTCATTCTTTATGGGATGTCGTCTGCTTGGGCAGTATTGGTCCATATAGTGACGTCATTAAAACATCGTTATTTTTCCGGTGAATCTCTCGTATATCCCATCTGCTATGGAGGTGTTGTATTTGTATTTTTATAAATCACCCGATATGTAGTTGTCCTAAAACTTGTACGATGGCCATCTGTTAGCTTACCAGTTTCTAGTGATACATAATAGTTGACACATTTGTAATTTTCTTTGAATTTCACCTTTAAAGAGCACAATCTTGTACATGTGCTCCATAATTTATGTAGAGAAATACGTGCAAAGGAAACCATGGAGGTGTATACATAAATAGGAATCAATGATCTAAACAGTATGTTGCGATTGTAAATTGTCAAATTTTTGATCAGCTGCTTCATGCTCAGACACATTGTGCACAAAAGGGTCTCATTAAATGGAATGACGTAATAATTCCTCCTCAGGTAATTTACGTTAGTTCATGTCGTGAGAGGGGTAACTATGAAATGTAGAAGGGAGAGAGAGAAGGAGAGAGAGATGGGGAGAGATATAGATATGGAGCAGGCATATCAGAGAGGTAGAGAGAGAGATTGTGGAAATCTTATAGAGAAGAGGATACGAGAGAGAGAGAGAGAGAGAGAGTAAGATAGCAAGAGGGGGAGAAAAGAATAAGCATGGAGCAGGCATATTCATAGAGAGAGAGATAGAGATTGAAGCAGTATAGAAAATACGAGAGAGGGAGAGAGAGAGAGAGAGAGAAACAGATGAGGCAGGGAGATCTCTATATATTCAGTTTATCAATTAAATACAAACATCTTCAGAAACTAAAGTAATACCCGTCCATTGTCTATCTCATTACGATATTTTGATGATGATGATAATGGTTTCTTTGATCTGTTGATTCACATACGTAATCATCCAAAGATATCAAACAGGAAACTGGTGATATTGTGAAATAAGCAGACATGATTAAACAAAATGTAAAAGATTGTGAGATAGAGAGAGAGAGAGAGGGGGGAAGGAGAGACAGACAGACAGAGGGTGGAGAGAGAGAGAGAGAGAGAGAGAACTACATCATACCTGTAAACGTCAAATGTTAGTTGCGTCTTGCTGATGTTTCTGACATCGATTAGAAAAGGAAATAGACCAAATGAATATATTTTTTTTCTTTAAATGTTGAGAAGTTTCTTCTGAGAACCATTCAGCATCTCTTTCAAACAACAAAATGCATACAATATACGAAGTCGCTTCATTATTGATAGAACCTTTGTTTTAAGTCAAATTTAAGTTATTCTTTATTGCATCTACATTGCAGTTTACAAAGGTTTAAATATATTTCTTACATGTACATCACCTTTGAATATAACCATTAAATAGTTTCGTATATCTTAACCGAATGTAAACATATCTATTACCCTTTTCACATCTATTTTTCTTAACCCCGGACTATCCTTAACCCCATACTATCCTTAACCCCATACTATTTTTTTTGCTGTTCACATCTATTTTCTTAACCCCGGACTATGTGCTTAGCCGGGGTTAAGAAATTTCACGCGATTCACACTACGTTCGCCTTAGCCCCGGACTATTCGATAGCTCATGAATATTAATGCTTTTGCTACCGCGCATGCGCCTTTCGACTAAATGAAGGGGAAAAAACCGCGCGCTAAATTCACAGAGAGCATGCATGCGTAACGTGAACTGCATGCATGCGTAACGTGAACTGCATGCATAGCGCGCGATAAATGCAAATTCACGACCACACGACCACGCTGTCTGTGATTGGCTGTTGCTTAGCCCCGCTTCTCCTTAGCCCGGTTCGGATTCACACTACGCAGCTTAGCACCACAATTGCCCGGCTAACCCCGCAATTGCCCGGCTAACCCTGCTATTTTGCAGGGCCAGATAGTCCCGTACTATTTGTGGGGTTAGCCCACTTTGGCAAAACGTAATGTGAACAGAAAGCCGGCTAAAATTACCCCGGGTAATTGGTGGGGCTAAGGAAGGAATTGGTGGGGCTAAGAGCCCCCTTAGCCCCACCTATTTCCCGGGGTTAAGCAATATTTGGTAGATGTGAAAAGGGTATATGTATCATTATTACACGTACCATCTTACCTCTGCAGTAACTGACATTTAAAACTTATATCATTATATTTGGCATTGATTGGCAGATGTTGAAGTTGAAAAAAAGAAGAATACAATACAGAAAGAAAGTATAATAGTTTCATGGTCAAAAGCATATCCGGAAATGCTTTGTACATTTGAAAACAATATGATTTTTGTAATACAATGACAAACATTTGTGTATGTGTGCTCGCGTGTGTGTGTGGACGTGTGTGCGTGTGTATAGGAGCGGGCAGTCACGCGCAAGACTAAACTTTATTGGATTTTTCTCATCGTTATTTGAATAAGGTCATACAGAAAGATGCACACTCTCATTTTATTGAGCGACAAATAGACATAGGATGCGGAAAGGTTATTCATGTTAACGGTGCTTTGGTAGAGTGATTAGAAAATATATCACTCCACTCTGAAGTCCAATCACTTACATGTCAAGGGCGACTAATTTCACTCAAAACTTGAGTGTGCTGGGACTCAAATTGGTTACCTTTTCTTCCTGATAAAAAAAAAAAAGTTTCTATACCAAAGTGCTAACGTCATATTTGCTCGTCGATCAGGTTACTGGTTCTAAAAACAGAGTCTGCGCATTGCACTATAAAAAATATTGGGCAAAATATTGCCCAATTTTTACCCAACATGAGGGCGATTATGTCTCCAACCAACTGTTGGGTAAATTGAAGTTTCTGCATGATTTACCCAGTGTTGGATAAAAAGAAAATACCCAACTTTTATCCAACAAAATTTTACCCAATCAGAAATTCATCTAATTCTCACCATAATGTGTATCATATTAGACAGGGCAAATAAGTTGGATAAAATATTATATGCAAAAGGACATTAGCGCCGCGGCGAGACTCTAACAACGGGCCTTGTGATCCACAGTCGTGTGACACATCCACTAGACCACGACACCTCTAATATTAGAATATAACCCTATTGTTGGATAATAATGTTGCCCGACTTACGTTTGCCCAGTTACATGTAGTAACCCAGTTCGAAAAAACAGTTAAAACCAGTTTGATTTTCAACTGGTATCTACTGAAATCAACTGGTACCAGTTGAATCAAGTTAACTGAACTGGAATATGTGCCAGTTTATTCTACTGGTTGCAACTGGATTCAACTGGTACCAGTTAAAGAGAAGGTTTAGTTCTGGGAAGAGGTGAAAAATAATTTGTGAGCGTTACTCATTCTTATTATGCAAGTGTGGAGGAACATCAGATAAGACATGTCCCCTGAAAAGCATGGCTCTTAAAATGCCTTCATATTCTAAATATGCATGTAACATCGTAAAAATCTGTGGGCCGGCTTTATACGCCACGTGTTCGTGTAGTCCCATATACATCTTTCTGTGTTATCTTCTTTATTATAGGAATATCATTATGTCTATTATTTCTAGTCAGTATATCTCCAAGTACAGTCACACTTGTGTCCTAAGCAGCCACCCGGGAGAAGTCAATATTTTGTTGCTTAATACAAGTCAAATATAGAAGAAAATGCTGTTTCGGTTGTTCTTTAAGTTGCTGCTTAATACTAGTCGGCTGCTCAATAGAGGTGACCACTATTAAACACAATTTTGACTGTATATCTTAAAGGAAACCTACCCCCAAACAATAAGTTTAGGTATTCTGAAAAATGACATGTATTGCTGCCCTTTGATGTACAAAATGTATTACGAAAATGTACAAGAGATATATAAAAGAAGATATTCTTGGCTTGATGTGATGCTTTTTAGCATGATATGGGCGCTGCCATTTGAATACATTTACTTGATGAACGAGTTCACATAGTACGTCGCGTTATCAAGAAAACGGCGATGCCCATGTAGTGCTGAGAAACTGAACATTATTTTTACTCTATGCCTCTCTCATACACTTTGGTGGGGGAATCATGTAGATTAATGGGCAAGGGTATAATAAATCTCTCAGAAAATTTTAAGTTATTTCTAGGGGGGGGGGTTTCCTTTAATGCGAAATCAAATGAAATTGCAATTGTTATTAGGGGAGATAATACTTACTCATTTCTCAAGAGGTCAGCTTATCCTTACTGCCCCGTCTGGAGCCGACCGACCCTGGCTGGGAGGCTGTCCGGGAGGCTGATGGTGAGGCTGCTTGGAGTGGTGGTGTTGGAGCCCTGCTGGAGGTAGAGGCAACTACTGAGGTTTGGCTGGTGGAGGTGTTGAGTTCTGTGCCACTGCCACTTGCTGCTCCCGCTGCAAAGGAGGCCACATTTCTGGCATCTACCGTCTCAATGTGAGGGATCAAAAAAGAGAACTTGTCCCACACCCACTTCTCTGTGCTGTTCATGTCAGTAATGGCATCTCCTCCAGACCCACACTTCTTAGCGCGTTTCTTCAGCCGGCCCATCATGGTACTCATGCTTGCGTACCATACTTTCAGTTGCGCCACAGAAGTGTTTATCTTTGCAGCCTGTGCGCGCAGCCCAAAGATCCCCCTTCTGGGAGACATCCTCGAACTTCGCCCGCAAGGCGTTTGCTGTATATAGGACATCATTTGTCATGAGGAACTCAATTATTTCTTCCTTTTGCTCTTCAGTAAAGGCAGTTACTGTTTTTTTCCTCTTGGCTTTCTGGGTAGGGGTGGTCTCCTCTGCCTCCTCTGGTACCGGCCATGGCTGGACTGGTTCAGGCTCAGGGGGTGGGACAGCCTGTCCCTTTCCCTTCTTTCGTCTGGTACCCTTGGGTGGCATCTCTCAAAGGCTCTAAAAATTACTAGTAAAAGCAATTTGACTGAAAAGATGCGCCTTATTCAAGTGAAGATCGCTAAATGAGGCATTCAATCTAGTCCGGTATATATTATATGGGCGCAAGAACTCGTAACAGATCGTAAACATCCGTGAAAGAGCGTGACTTCTCGCATTCACTCGCATCTACGCGTATCAACTTGTATCTGCTCTTGAGTCATTCATGTCAGGTCGTGAGCAATGGTACCTGACAGAGCGTCACAGAGCGTGACAGATTGTGGGAGATCGCAGCAGATCTCAACAGAGCGTGGTGTTTGTCTTGTTCAAGAAAATACACTTTTGCCTTGAGAAAAGGTCAATATGCCTCTGATTTGATGTTTCACGTTACGTTGATTTATGTCAACCGTTATTCGCATTCTCGACACAATAGGTGTGCCTTCTTACTTTCCTCTGGTTGCACACATTTTCATTCCATTTATCAACAGAAGGAAGGAGCAGGTGAGATATAATCATCAGTAATGTTATCATTATCTTCCTTATCATCATATGGTCATGTTTGTCATCATACGTCTATTGCTATAATTACCACTTTGTATAAAACCTAATGTGAAGTTGGTAGATAAGAAAAGAACCGGACTACATATAGAATGTGATTTTGTCTTCTTCTTCTCTTTCTTCTTCTTCTCGTTTATTTTCTTCTTCCTCTTATTGTCATCATTAATAGTATTGTTAGTATTAGAAGTAGTTTTAATAGTAGAATCAGTAGTAGTAATATAACAGTAGTAACCGTAGTAGTATTAGTATCATCCTCCTCCCTCTCCTCCTCCTCCTCCTCCTCCTCATTATCATTACTCATACGTTTATTTTGAGCGCACTTCGTTTGTACATGCATGCATCGGCTGAACGCGGTAATACACCGCCCGAACTTTGTTGGAGCGTTCCTTGAACGGTAGGGAGAGGGGGCCGAATGTCGACAACGCTGGTCACCGCGCACAAAATGGGAAACAAATCGAAAACACGGGCGTTGCCTTAGCGGTGCACCGCTGCCTGAAGCCGGCGTTGCTTTAGCGTTGGTTTAACGGTAGCGAGCGGTAGCGAGCGTTGGTTTAGCGGTGACACCTCCATACCAACGCCAAACCAAAGTTCATCACCGCAATGGATCGCTGCTTCAACGCCCGACACCGTTCCAGCAACCCCGTGTCCGCTCGTAAAACGCTTACAACCGCTCCACCAAAGTTTGTGCAACGTTTAATCACGTTGATGAGGTTCCATTAAATAAGGTCAATATTGTTAATTTTCTTGGTGTTTTTATTGATTTTAATATGCAATGGGACACTCATGTCAACAAAGTAACTCAAAAGGTATCTAAATGTATTGGTATATTATACAGATTAAAAGACTCGCTTCCACCTTCAGCATTTATACTAATTATAATTCATTCATGTTCTCATATTTAAATTATTGTGTTGCCGTTTGGGGAATTGTAGTCGAACTAAGTTAGATAAATTATTTAAATTGCAAAAAAAGCCCTACGCATATGCCTTGGATGTCATTATCGTGACCATTCTGCCCCACTGTTTAGAAAATTGAATCTCTTAATATTTTTGATTTGTACTTTTACTCCATTGCCCTCCTTGGTTTCTTTTAATTTTAAAATAAATTACCTGTCAATATTTTTCAGATGTTGACTCTTAATTACCAGATACAAATCACAATACCCGTTTTAAGGATTCTTTTCACTATTATGGCCAGTAAAAACAAATAAGGTAATGAAATCAGTATGACATAATTTCCCTGTGATTGGAACTCAATCCCCAAAGATGTTTCTGACTGTAGACGAAAATAGATCTGTAGTCAGGGTGTCTACTCTGATCGCGCACCCGATGTTGTGTGCTAAGTTCTTCCCATGGAGTTTGCACGCTATACAGTCTCTATGCAGTCTACGTGCATTGCGCGACCATGCACAAAAAGTCAAGTTTTTGTTTTCAATTCGAGATTCAAACCTTTATTTGTTGTGATCCTGAAGGTGATACTCAATAAGTGAGATGTCATATGAAAGCGCAGGTTTTTCTCCATATTACCCACAGGGCCGGCCCACCCCAAAATTGTAAAAATATCTTTCTTAGACTAGAATCTAGATCTAGTCTACTCTCAAAGATACACTCGTAAAAAACAACCGTGCAGATAAACTAGAGAAAGGCCAAGGTGGTGTCATTAGTTGACTCTTTTGTTTTCGGCATATAAAAGTATTAATGACTGCCTTAATATTCGAGAAATAGTTGTTTTTATACGCTCTCGGGAAGGTTACAATTGGGCTATTGCCCTCGGCACGCCTCGGGCAATAGCACAATTCTAACCTTCCCTTGAGCGTATAAAAACAACTATTTCTCTCAAAGCAGTCATTAATACTATACTATAAACTCCCCTAAAGGATTAGAACTAGTAACTGCCTTTATGTGGAATTATATCGACCTATAGGAATTTTCGCAACGCGTAACGAAAAGTATGCATAGAAAAAATTCTGATTTTCAGACTCTTGTACCGTATAGTCGTACGTTTTGTGCTGCGCAAAGATTCAATCAGCTTAATTTGAGTGTTCGAAATTCCAACTCCGCACTGGAGTCCTAGGCCCGGGGGTCTCAGTCATGTATAAATACTGTAAGCCTGCGTTTTCCAGACACCCCCTAAAAGAGGATTTCTTCTGAAGCCAAAATACACCCTAAATGAGGATTTCACAAAAAGTGTACTTCGAAACAAGTTTTGTAAATAATCAACTAGTTCGTAGTTAGCACATGATTCAGATGACCCCAAAGACCCACAGATCTCTTAAGCATAGATAAATCCTTCTTTGTGCCTTTTAGAATAATCACAGCTAAAGTCATGGAGGTGATTCTTTGTTTGCCCTCTTGAAAGGATTACTTCCACATGTGTTCAATATATTTATTTCTTTTTTTATTCCCTTTTTTTCTTATGTTTTATGATGTAGGTCATTACGGCTGAATTCATTAATACTTGCTCATGACAGGTGTCTATAACCAATGTCCTCCTTCACCGAGTTGTACATCTACCTTTTATAAAATGGTTTAACACTTAGACTTCATGCTATAAATAATTTTAAAGAAAGATATGATATGTTAATCAGGAACTTGTCACATTATACATGTTATACGTAATTTGTAATTTGTTATACTCTGTTGTGAAAAGTTAACAACATGCATGCAATTTCTTCCTCAATAGAAATACATTATAAAAAGTGCATGTTACTCTTTTACATTTGAATTACCAATCAACTCCCCATTTTTAGTGATCCTATTTTCTTATACAATTATAGACCTGTTTACTTGGCTTGCTTAAATTGTATGCATGCATGCATGCTTTCTTGACAGGGGTTGTTCCTAACAACCTGGAAGCTCGCCCATGGTTTGCCCTACGTGGCATCAGCTAAGGTATGCAAGCTAATTCCAAGCTGGATTCCAAGAATTGAGGTGTAATTGTTAGGTACAGGTTGATGTGGCTTGTTGCTGGTACCGGGGGGGGGGGGAGTATATTCATGAAGTTGGTGGACCGACCTATTCACTGGGTCTTTATCTTTGTTAACTTTGAAGTAATACATACATTGTTCTTTTCCTACTGAATTACGCATTTGTTAATGGAATTTCATTCTGCAGTATAGCTGGTCGCACTTTAATCGCTTATTTCATGTCGACAATGGGGCTCTTTAACCTCCACGTGTTTTACACGATCATTTAAATTACATCATTCTAAAGCTTGGTATGTGTTATCCTTACTATTATCTCATACGTTTAAGGAGATTGGCCCAATAGCTTGTTCTTTTCCTACTGAATTACGCATTTGTTAATGGAATTTCTTTCTGCAGTAGCTGGTCGCACTTTAATCGCTTATTTCATGTCGACAATGGGGCTTTAACCTCCGCATGTTTCACACGATCATTTAAATTACATCATTCTATAGCTTGGTATGTATTATCCTCTACTATCTCATACGTTTAAGGAGATTGACCCAATAGCTGTACACCTATCAACGGTGTAACATTTGTTTTAACTATGTTATGTACTCATTCAGTTCCTTGCGTTTTGTTTGTTTGATTGCTTTTTTATTTTTTTATTTTTTTTTAAACTGGAAACACAGTTATAACGTATTGTTTCAATTCACTAAGCCAAAATGGATTTGATTGGTGTGAGTTTTGTTTATTGGGCGTTGGCTGAGAGCCACTTATGCGCTTTTGCACTCGATTTTGTCATGATGAGTGTCGAAGTTTTGGTTAATGATTTGAAGATTTGTATTTTGTATGCACCAGCATCTATTCACACGCACGCACATGCACTCATCCACATAAATATAACTTTTACCCCCTTGTTTAATGGAGACGATGGCTTCTAACTTACCTTTCCTAACATCATTAGATAATATATTTAATGATTCTGTAAATGAAAGTGAATATTATACACCGTTGGAATTTAATGATACATTTAAAGATGATTTGGATAATATCTCCTCATTACACATTAACTCTAGAAGTTTAAATAGAAATTTTGAATATTTTGAAAATCTCCTTCATTCTTTAAATAATTTTAATTTTTCTGTAATTGGTGTAAGTGAAACTTGGTTACATCATGACTCTCCCCAGTTATTTAATTTACCTAATTATACATTAATAAGGGCTGATCGTGAAGGAAGGAGAGGCGGCGGGGTAGCATTTTATATTAATGATAATTTGAAATTTAGAGTTCGTTATGATATTAAATTTGAACAGACAGAAGTATTATTTATTGAAATTGATAATGATAAATTGAAAAATTGTGTTATTTGTTTGATTTAAAGACCCCCTGACAGTAATTTTGATTTATTTTATAACAATTTTGAATCATGTCTTCATAAAATATCTGACGAAAATAAACATGTTTATTTTCTGGGTGAATCTAATATAATTTTTATTCTTTACCCCATAATAGTAGAAACTCTGACAGGTTTATTCATTTGATGCGTTCATATGGATTTTGTTCATACATTAGTTAGCCCACTAGAATAAATTTACACTCCTCAACGCTTATTGATAATATTTTTTCTAATGCCTTTACTAAAAAAATAACTGGAGGATTATTATGCTCAGAAGTTTCTGACCATTTACCTATTTTTGTAACATGTGAACATGAAATTTTCCAATAAAAAGCACTTAATAATATTATGTATCGAAAAGAAACCCCTCATAATATTGAATTATTAAAGCAGAATTTAGCTGTAGAGGAATGGGTGGACGTATATAATGTAAATGATGTAAATATTGCCTTTGAAAATTTTAATAATAAATTACAGAATTATTATGATAATAATATTCCTTTAGCGAAAGTTAAACGTAAAAATAATAAACCAAATAACCCTTGGATAACGAAAGGTATACTGAAATAAATACAAACTAGAAATCGCATGTATAAAACATATATACGTAACAAAACCGATGTAAATTTAACAACTTATAAAAAATACCGTAATAAATTAACGAAATTAATTCGAATATCCCGGAAGCTACACTTTTCAAATAAATTAAAGAGAGCTAGTTGTAACACATATGCTACTTGGAAAGTTATTAAAGAAATTATGGGGAAAAATAGACCCTTTACCAAAAGATGAGCTCACCTTAAATAATGTAAAGTTGAGGATTCTAGTAATTATGCTAATTATTTTAATTCATTTTTCACTAATATTGGGCCCCAACTTACAAGTAAAATTGATAGTCCTCTTAACATTCATTATACTGACTTTTTATCAGATCGAATCCAACAATCACTGTTTTTAAGTCCAACAAACCCTAATGAGATTATTACCGTTACTAAAGCATTAAGCATGTCCAAAGCTCAAGGTTGTGATAGAATTAGTACATCACTTTTAAAACAAATAATACATGTTATTGCTGGTCCACTAACCCATATTATTAGTCTTTTTTGCAAGGTGTTTTTCCAGATTTACTTAAGATAGCGAAGGTAATTCCGATCTTTAAAAAAGATGATTCGCATGAAATTAGTAATTATCGTCCAATATCTATTCTTCCTAGTATATCTAAAATTTTAGAGAAAATTGTGTATAATAGGTTAATCAATTTTTTATATACTCACCAAATATTAAATCTAAATCAATATGGATTTAGGAAAAATCACTCCACTGACTTAGCCTTAGTACACATTTATGATAAGATTACTAATGCCATAGCAAATAAAGAACACGTAATTGGTATTTGTTTAGATCTCAGTAAAGCGTTTGATACGCTCGATCATAATATTTTACTAAAAAAACTCTCTTTTTATGGTATTCAGGGCCAAGTCCTCTCATATCTTAAGGATTATTTAACAAATGGAAAACAATATGTTAATTTTAACTGTCTTAATTCGGATTTACTTTCCGTTAATTGTGGCGTTCCCCAAGGCTCCATTTTAGGCCCACTGTTATTTCTTTTATACATAAATTATTTATCCAACACATCTTCTTTATTGTCATTTATTCTTTTTGCAGATGACACAAATATGTTTTGCTCTCATAAGAAATTAGAATCATTAGTGAATATTTTAAATTGTGAATTACGCAAAGTTTCGAACTGGTTTAAGTGTAATAAGCTCTCTTTAAACATAAGAAAAACACATTTCAATTTCCGTATTAATATTAAGATTGATAATATGGCAATCGAACAAAAAAAAAACATTAAAGTTTTTAGGAGTTTTTATTGACGACAATTTAACATGGAATGATCACTTACATTATGTATCTATGTGTATATCCAGAAGTGTTGGAATCATAAATAAGTTAAAATTTCTTTTGTCCCATACTACGTTATTTTTATTGTATAACACACTAGTACTTCCATCTATAACATATTGTCATATTGTTTGGGCAAATTGTGGTGTAACCAAACTTAATGCAATTATTTTATTACAAAAAAGGGCATTGCGTATTATTTTGTACTGGATCTCTTTTTTTTTTGGCCCATACAGACCCATTATTTCTTAAGTTAAAAACCTTAAAAGTCACTGACTTACATACTCTCCAAGTTACAATTTTTATGTTTAAATACATGAATAAGCAACTGCCACCTTCATTCGATAATTTTTTTGTTCATTATAATACAATTCATTCTTATCCAACTCGTATTTCTGAGAATTTTCATTTAACTAATCCCAGATTGTTGATTACACATAAATCAATCAGACACCATTGACCCCGATTTATGGAACAATTTATCTAAAATAATTAAATCATGCTCGACCCTTTATTCTTTTAAAGCGACACTTAAACGTCACATTATATCCTCATACAAAATCGTTACTCATTAAACTTCGGCTCTTAATTCGAATATATTTTCAATTTATTAATTCTTAAAATACAATAGTATTGTATTATAAACATTACGTACCAGAACCCCATTCGCACTTGCACGTGCACTTTCACTGCACCCACTTGATCAATTTCGTGTGTAAAATAATATAATTTAAGAGTTTGCCGCTATTCTCTCGAGGCCGCCATCGATTTCAAGCTTACCGCTCATGATGGCGGTCTTCTGCGTTTTCTGTAATTTATCTTCTTTTCTTTTTTCTTTTTTTTTTCATTGAAATTATATTTGTGTTTGCATGCATCTTATTCAATGTACTTAAAAATGTATAATTATGTAAAAATGAAGAAATATTTGTTACTTTATGTATATGATTATGTTTCATTTTGAAAATGCAGAAATAAAAACAAACAAACAAACAATATAATGCATCACAGGTGAATGTGTTATACCCCTAAGGAGATTTTTTGTCACCTCTTCAGAGGGACTTTATTGTTCCATTTCAAAATACATATATATTATTTACAAAACAAGTAAAATGAAACATATGAATTAAATACAAGATCAACATAATTTCTGAAAATGATCATTTTAACATTTCTAATACTTTCTTAACTTCTTCGTTATCGAAGTATCATATATTTTCTTTGTATTTCAAATAACATTTGAAAGATGAAATAAAATGATTTATTAACCTCTTTGGATTGGTTGGTACTTCCCCAAAGTTCCGCTTTACGTAGTCTTTGTATATAACCAGTTGAGCATAATTGATCAAAAAATTAAGTAAAGTAAATTTTCTTTTATCTATTTTATATCCAATCAATAACATTTTCATATCAATTTCAATTTCTATTTTAAAAATGAAATATATAATTCTTGAGTTAATTTTCAAGAAAACTCTTAATTTCCTAGGGAGATATACTCTATGATGACTCACTAATAAATGCCCACTCCACTTTAGTTAGTAAATGCCCACCCCTTTGTTCCTAACTTTGTATTGTTTAGTAAGTATATGTGAGTTTGCTATGTCCAGCAGGGGCGGCCGAGCGACTTCCAAAGTGGGGGGGGGGCACCAACTAATAGGGCACTTTCTGGAAAAAAGGGCACCTACAGTGGGAAATCTCAAAGCGAAAATATACAATTTTTTAGACATTGGTATATAACCCTACGTTGTGATTACATTATCAGGGATGATTTCAATATTTGTTTCTCTTCATACATCATACAAGATATCGCTTAAGCATCATACTTTACAGTTGAGTGTGATGTCTGAATATGCATTTACGAGCGAGCGAAGCGAGCGAGACAAATGTTAAAGATCTGTGAGGTCGCAGTGCGAAAAATTACATCTTATAAAGAGGAAAAAAGCCAATCGTGACGGGGCTATAAGCACATTCTCATAACGGAAGACTGAAAGACCTTTGATAAGTAACATAATTATATCATCTTTAAATGCGAGCGAGCGCAGCGAGTGAACTTTGGGGGAAATTGCTCTTAGTCGCTTTAAATAAGGGGCACGTTTAATGATTACATGATAAGGGGACAATTATCGAAAGGGATAAGACACTTATTAGAAAAGAAAAGGTGCACGTGTCAAAGTACAAAGGATAATTATAAGAGGTGAAAATGAGGCATTTTTCACATGAAAAGAGGCACTCACCAGTGATGAAAAAGAGGCGTTTACGAAAGTGGGAAATAGGCATTTGTTGACGGAAAAGGGGCGCCCATCAGATTTTGATAGGGGCATTTATAAGAGGTGAAAAGGGGAGAGGTACCTTATTAGAAAGAAAAAGGGGCACGTATCATTATTAAAAGGAGAATTATCAGATTTGAAAAGGGGTACTGACCAGATATGAAAAGGGGCACTTATGAAAATGTAAAAGGGGCACTTATAATCAAGGAAAATGTGCATTTGTTGAATGAAAAGGGGGCACCGTTCAGATTTTTAAAAGGGGCAGTTATGAGAAGGGGAAGGAGCTTTTTCTTTTTAATGGGGGCACTTATCATAAGGAAAAGGGGCACTTATTAGAAAGGGAAAGGGGTAGTTATGAGAAGGGAAAGGAGCTCTCTATTTTTAATGGGGGCACTTATCATAATGAAAAGGGGCACTTATTAGAAAATAAGAGGGGCACATGTTAAAATGAGAGGTGTGCTCATCCGAGTTTAAAAAAGGGGTAGTTATTACAAGGAGAAAGAGCACTTCTTACAAAGGAAAAAAAGGGAAAGTTGTCAAAGTAAAAGGAGCACCTCTCAGTTTTGAATAGGGCAATTATCAGAGGTGAAGGGGGCACTTATTAAAGTGAAAAAGGGCACTTATTCAAGATAATTTCAAGATTCATGAGAATGGAAAATGGACACTTATTGCAAAGGAAAATGGGAACATGTCAAAGGAAAAGGGGCACGTGTCAATAATAAAAAGGGCACTCGTCAGAGGTGAAAAGGGGGAAGGGGCACTTTTACTAAGTAATAGGGGCACTTGTCAAAATAAAAGGGGCACCTTTCCTATGTAAAAGGGGCACTTCTTACAAAATAAAAGGGGCATTTCCCTATGTAAAAAGGGGCACTTTTGGGGTATCTAAAAAAGTAGGGGGCACTGTGCCCCCTGCCCCACCCCCCCCCCCCGGGAGGGCCGCCTCTGATGTCCAGTGAGTGCAAAGAAACTCTACCCTCAAAATTACAGGCTAAGGATTAATCCCCCCAGTTTATACATAACACTACCAGCATAAATGGACGAACTTAGAGATAAGCCTAGAGCAGGGATCGGTCAGCATGCATAAGTGTACAACATGTGTCATTCTACATTTAGATTGAGCACTGAGTACACCAACTGACTTGTTTCTCCTCATCTTTGATTATTTCCAGGTAAGACAATATCATTTCTATTAATGTATTTTTATATTAATATACATACATGTTTATTATATATGTTATATATTCATGCTAAAGTAATACATTTTACTGGTATTCCATCCTTAGTATTTAGTAGTTTAGTTGGTAATATCAAGCAGTGAACTATAATGCATCAAGACATAAAGCATGATGCGCCGTTAGCTTGTGAACATGCAGTGTATTAAAGTAACTGTCTGTTTGGCTTTCTATTGGATATTTACTGTATCTATAACTTTATTGTATTACTTTTAAACATGATCAGTTTTGGTACTTGAACCTTTGAACCATGTATATTTATGTTTATATTATTATATAAATAAGTAAATTAAGACTTTGATGTGAACGGGTTAAGCAACTCCGAACCCTAGAAAGCAAGGAGATTGGACCTAAGATGAGAGAGAATAATAAGAGCTGTAGATATGTCCACCATGGACCTACCTAGAGTATCGACATAGTGTAGTTTAATAGATCAGATCAGATCCCGGTAAATTCTTAAATTCAATTTTTCTCGAAAGCAGAAGTGTTTTAGGGGCTAAATTTTCTAGTGCATATAATACATCCACAGGGGCATCTAAATATATCAAAATTGTAAAGAATCGCCGTCCACCCAATTTTCGAATTTTCCCAAAACTTTGTATTACCTTTAACCTTAAAGTGTAGTTTAACAAACTACTAAACTGAATCTAAGAAGTAGTAATGATACTTTAAATCATCACATCAAACTGACTACTCTAATAACAAACTATACAAATTAACCAAACTGGAACAAAGATATTCTATTCCCTACTAAAAGATCTTTAGATCTTCAGTAGATCAAGATGGATGCCCACGATACCGACCCATACCTACCAAGTCTCACGCCTATAGCTGGTCTCTTATATTGTAACGAAATTTGATTCCCCGTGTTTAATTCAGACTGCTCTCGTTCAGTTCTCGCTCAATATCTCTCTCACTCGAGCTCATGCGTATATGCAATATAAATGCAACAGAAGAAATGGAGTATTATGATTGTGAGTTTCAATTCTATTCGGCGTTTATTACTTCCAATAGGTACAGTGAATCATTAGAGGTTTGGAAAGCGGCAGAAAGGAGTCCGGGGAGAAGTCTCAAGAAGTCAGTCAGAAGTCTGTCTAAGCTACACTGTAAAAAAAGAATTTGTTCATTGGTAATTTTTACGTATTTTTTCCATGTAGAATTTACTTGAAAACATTAGTTTTGCCACTTACGCACTAAATTTAAGTGTTGCTAACTCAAACTTTCAATTTAGTAGAACATACGTGGAATATTTAAGTAAAATCAAATAAATAAGAACTTTAAGTAATTTCAGCTTGTATTAATTTAGTAATTTTAACTCAAAATCAGAAATTATACGTATTACTCAAACAATTTATGTTGATTATTCTTATCTTTTTAAAGTAAGGACCGATGCAGTGCGTAATAGAAATATTTACATAATTTATGAATATTCATTAAGACCAAATTAAACTCTTTTTTAAATAAAACAATTCTTTTTTGTGATTGAATGAAAATTTAAGGACTTTAAAACATTTACTAAATATTCATTTAACATGGCTAAGCAAAGACAAGACAATTTTTAATTGTTACCCAGTTCAAAACAAATAAAAACTTGATATTGCAGGAAATTGTCAACCAATTTTCCTTTTAAGATGCTACGATCAAGTATATATAAAATTTGGAGCCTTTCAATATGTGTCGAATTGAAGCGTATGTAATAGTTTGTGATGGTGGTAGATATATATATATACGGTTAAATCTTAAATAGAAGTAGTGTTAGTGATTAGTGGATGTTACTTGTTAGATTAGATGGGTACCAAATCGTGCAATATGTAATTCTATCATAGCTTTTTTTCAATTATCTAAAATGATTACAATACTTAAATTATTTACGTTAATGTAACTCGATTTAACTGAGTAAAAATGTATTCAGCAAAATAAGTAAATTCTACTTAAGATGCCGTAGGTAATATTTACTTAATAAAAATAAGGCAATTCTTTTCCTCAATTTTATTGAGTTATTTCAACTATTATTTTTTTACAGTGTAGAAGTCTCTCGATTTTAGAATCCCTGGCTTTATATAGGGAGCTGTTTTGTAGCAGGCCAACCTTCCAGCAAGGACACAACCCGACCTCGAGCTAAAGGGCAGAGTCTGTCCTCAAACTGAGGACAAAGTCTGGCCTCCGCTCGGGGTCAGTTGGGGGCCGCACGCGACTTTCAGCGTGTCCACACACAAAACAATTTATCGCGAAACTCTATAACGATACGTCGTATAAAGAATCATCGTATAAATTCCAGGATGTCCACACACAAGAAACGTCGTCACTAAAGAATCATCGTATAAAATGCCCCCTGTCCACACACAACATTTTCCGTGATTCTTTATAGAGTTTCGCGATAGTGATAAGAGGTCTGGTCTCATTTCGCTCGAGGTCACGTTAAGCCCCGCCCAGTTAGTTACACTAGTTACACTCCCCCAGGGGGTCCCCCTGTCCACATACAACATTTCCGTGATTAGGCGTGATTCTTTATTGAGTTTCAGTTCGAAACGATGCCCAAACCTGCGTTTCGTTAGACTAGTTTCGTTATACGACGTATCGTTAGTGAGCGTCCACACCTACAATTTTGGTCGTAAAACTATCGCGAAACGGTATCACTATCGCGAAACGGTATAGCTAATCATGATTAGTCACGGAAAATGTTGTGTGTGGACAGGGGGTGAGTATCTGTCCTTGCCGTTACGTAAGACGAGGACAGATTCTCTAGATGAGCGTGGCCCTGGGCTTACGCAATCGAAATGCAAGAATTACTCGAGGACGAAAAACAACGTCGTAAAACTACTCAAGGACTAGTTTGACTTGCACAGCAAGCAACAATATGTAGCGAAATAATAATGGACTATGCACATGATACAGACATATCTAAATTCGTAACAATATTTTGTTTTGCATGGACGTTTTTTAACCATTCAATGCGGCACAGCGCGGACCGCGTCCAATCTAAAAAAAGCTTATACGCGTTTTCTTGATCCCACATGCTTACAGTATTTATATTTGACTGAGACCCCCGGGGGCCTTGGACAAGATATATCTCCATTTGCCACTCTCCATCCAGGTGTAAATAGGTTCATAATATGCTTGAGCGCACGCTATAACCGGTGTAATGATTTCGAAACCCCATGAGCATCACCGTTTGCTGGATAGGAAAGCCATGTAATTCATTTTCATGATTATGAATAACCTTGACTGGAAAAATCCAACGCCCATATGATTCGATAGGTAATTTTGTTTATACACTTTCCTTTTCTCGATTTTGTATGTATTGTTGCAGATACAGGCAGCAACATGAGTTCAGGTTTTTCATCGAAGGTCCCCGATTGCGTGGTCCAGACATGCTACGAGTTCGAAGGCGTCATTATGCCTAACATCATGCCCTTGTCGGCGCTGAAGCGCCTCAGGAAATTCCAATGTCGACCCGATGATATGTTCATTGTGACCTATCCGAAGTCAGGTAGATATACAGATTCATTGTGATCCTAAGAATGGAAGATTTTTAATTATTTACTTATTATTTTGTCCAGAGGAAATGCAAAATTTGACTAGGCTATTGAAACTTGGTGTGCAAATGTGAATCATTCACTCGGACAATCAGTATAGGCCTATCAAAACATCTCTGGCAGTCACTGTCTAAAATGTACATGTCTTGTTTTCAAAGTGCAGGTAAAATACAGTATTAAAAACAGTAATATAAGATCTAAGAATCTCAAGTTTTTCAGAGGTACTCAAAATTAGTTACGTTAATAAATTAAAAGAAACATTTTGATAGGCTGTTGTAACAAGCATTATTACTGCATATGAAAGTATCTCACTCCCATCAATGCACATTACCAATTACAAAAACCAGGGTGTTAAATTTCTAACACCAGTATGGTATTGAATTTTGTTGACACCATAAGTGTTATTTTTTAACACCGGTCAGATTTAAGCATGCATTAATAATTACTTGGTGTTAAGTAACATAGTGTTGTTTTATGCTCGGTGTTAAAATTATCATCACTTGATTTCGTTTAAGGTGGTTGATTAGTCGAATAAGTTTTCACCGTAAGTGTAGGCGCGCTTTTACACGTGTTCACAAAAGAATACATTATGACATGCACATCAATTTTGTGATTTGTATTTTTCTTTGGCAATTATTGACCAATAGATTATTTTTCCGATCTTGTTACAATTACATTTACGTTTTAGCAATAGATATATTGATTATAAAATTACTAACCAAGAAACAACATGCATATTTATTATATATTCGTGTACCAGCCAGTATCATTTAGATGTTAATCTTGAAATTACTTCAAATGATCTATGTGATGGAGTTAATGCAATGGAGATTAGAATATACCTATCTGTGGACAGTTGCCAACATCGATTATGAATTATCAGTTTACCATTGATTCTTCTACCCTAGTCGATAATGGTCGATAATAGTAAATATGGAATGTGGGACCATTGGATCAACAAGAATATAAACACCAAAAGTGGAATTGAATTTGTTATGATTCCAGATATTGTTGTTAATCTACACCAGTAGGAGTTGTCAAATATTACCACCAAGAGTGGAATTGAATTTGTTATGATTCCAGATATTGGTGTTAATCTACACCAGTAGGAGTGGTCAAATATTAACACCAAAAGTGGAATTGAAATTATCTATTTCCAGAAAATGGTGTTAAGTAACACCAGAGGAGTTGTCCGATATAGATACCAAGAAAGTGTTAAATTAAACACCCTTGGTGTTAATTTTAACACTCTGGTTTTTGCAGTGTGCCAATTACAAAAAGGTAGTAGCTTTAACGAAAAAGAAAGAGTGTGTTACAGGAAAAGGTAAGTATATTGTGGGCCACAGAAAAGATAGACATTAATCCCATCTACTCTCCTAATAAACAGCAGGGATTAGAGGCTGAGGAAAGGGAGAGGGAGGTGGACTAGGCGTCTTCCGTTATCCTCCCCATTTCTCTCTCCATCTCTCTCTCTCTCTCTCTTTTCTCGCTTTCTTTCGTTTTTCTTTTCACCACTTGATTGAGGGCACATACCCTCCCCCCGCTTGTGGCTACGCCGATAGGCGGGGTCGTTTCGGCCAACTGTATCTGCCGATTGATAAGACAATTTATATTTTCATACACAAGGCACAACGTGGGTGGAGCAGCTGTGTCTGTTAATTCAAAATGACGGTGATTTCAGCAAACTGGAAGGCACCCATATCACGAGGGCGGTTCCATTCCTTGAGATCGTGGAAAAACCCCAAGACGTATCGGTAAGCACAATCAATTTAATGATATTAAATAATAATAACTGGGTATTATTTTAATACCCAGATTATAGCCACATCAGTATCAATAATGCGGGTCCTGCAATTATTATTACTACAGCAATTGCCAGGTACCCATTGACAGAGAGTGGCAAATGTGGATAAATGTCTTGTCGCAGGACATTATAGTGCCGGGCTGGAATTCTAACCTTTAACCCCTGGATTGAGAGTCTAGAGCCTGAACCATTTTACCATTGCATCGTCACACATTGATTTAATGTTTCCGTTGTTGTTATAAGATAAGAGCATAAGAGCATAAGTTCCAGCATGTTAATTCACTAATGAAATAAGATTATTACTTGTTGTTTTTCTCATCGACTACTACATATACGTTTGATTTGGTTCCGTGACTATTTCTGTGGTAGGGAGCAATCAACGGTTGTCAATGGTAACATGTCAAGTTTTCGTACGGTGGAAAGCGGGGTGCCCCAGGGGAATATTTTGGGGCCCCTTCTTTTTATCCTTACGCTGAATGATTTGGTAAAATCCGTCGAAAAATGTTCTGTTTCCTTGTGCGCAGATGATACGTGTATTTTGCATCAAAAGAGACATCATAGTTAGAAAAAACTATAAACAGATATTTAAAGTTGATTTCTACATGGTTTTCAAATAATGAATTGCTGATCAATCTCGCTAAATGTCGATTCATACTACTAGGCTCTAAAGCAAAACTCCGGTAATTTGAAAATGTAAAAATAAAAATTCAAAGTTCAAAATTACAAAAATTTACATATTGTAAATATCTTGGCGGAATAATTGATAGTTGTCAAACATGGACTCCCCAAATTGATAATATTAGGAAAAAGGTTTTAAAAACATTCTACTCTTTAAAGCGCATCAGATTTTATGTACCGAGAAGTACTGCTCTCCTTTTGTGTAAATCGTTAATCCAACCAATATTTGACTATTGTTGTACAGTGTGGAGAAATGGCAATGAAAGCCAGCTAAATCGTCTCCAATTTTTACAGAATAGAGCGTTAAGGTCTGTTTTAGAGGTAAATAATCGTTTCAATAGAGCCACGTTGAATAACACGCTAAATGTCGATCAACTCGACGAAAGATGTAATAAGCAGTCAATTTTACTTATATTCAAATTAGTTAATCACATAGCCCCACCCTCACTATGCTCACGGATCCATCTTAAATCACACAACTACCTTTTACGTAATATCGATTGCCAAATTCCATTGCCACAACCACATACAAATTACCTCAGAAAGAGCCCTCTCTATTCAACCTCAAAACTGTTCAATAACCTACCGGCAAACATCCGATTAGAAAATAGCCTGGGAACATTCGCACGTTTTATATCCCTTTCTTAAATAATAAACCCCTCCATCGTTGTTATGATAATTTTTATGATTTCTTTTGTATATAATTTTGTATTCGTTTACTTGTTGTGGTCAACTATTGTGTTCACGGCCTTGCTGAAAAGCAGCTTCTAGCTGATAGCAGGCTTTTTAACCGTGATTAAATAAATAAAATACACAAATACAAAAATGGAAATATTTGATCATTTCCGTACTCATTGTTTTCATGTTGACTGTTATCATATTTATTGAATTGATAATGATTATTCTTATACTGTGACGTCATTTTAGTCGCCGCTTGTAATCGAAAGGGCTGAAAAGATGGCGTCACCAAGGATACTCAAATCTCACTGCCACTCGCCTTTCCTACCCCAGGATATCAGCACCGATGATCCGAAATCTAAGGTAAGTTTGTGGCTACACTTTAAAGATGTTCGTGAAGAAGGCAACTTGGCGGTCACTACATAACACTGACCCAACAGGTATTACGCTCCCGCGCGTACCAGAGCCATCTATACACAGACTTTAGCCAACTTTGTTTCACTAGGTCAGAACATGGCGTATATTCTTTATTTTTGTGCTTGCCCAACAAAGCAGAAGTCTCTATATTGTGTCCAACTCGAACCGGGTTGACCAAACTCTGTGTATAGATGGCTCTGATGCGTACGTCCGTGTGTTGCCCTCTATACACCCACGCGTGACCAACTTTAATACCTTAGTGACATTAACGAGACCTAATTTTGTCACAGGCCACCATCTCCGGACGTGTCAGATATAGAGTATTATACAACTCAATCCTAGATCCTAAGGCGTGCTAAATTAAAGGATCACTTAAATTTAAGGGTCAATACAGAGATTTTCTGAAAAATCAGAGGCTGGAATAGTAATAAGTAGAGGTGTATTCATGTTAGTTGGGTTAGAGTGGCCCTTTAAACTCGCTCGTCGTCCAGGCTACTGGATTAAAAAGACAGAGCATGCGCACGAGGTTCAGCACGAAATCATTCAAGCAACGGGCTGGAGCAGGGCAGGGAAAACTCAACATATAGGGCTGGAATGTTCCCCACTTCCTGGGTTCTTCACTATATTATGATCTATAATGTATTTAATTCGCATTCTGACTACTTAGATACAATTATTCGTAACAGGTGCATGTAATAATTTGTACCGAGTCACTTCACAATGACACATTTATGCATTAAAATGTGGCTATAATACGAAAATGGCCTATTGAATTGATCTGCAGGTTATTTACCTAGCCCGGAACCCAAAGGATACGGCTGTTTCCTACTACCATTTCTGTGAATACGTTCCGCCCATGCCAACCTATGGTTCTTGGGAAATGTTCTTTGAAGAGTTTCTAGCTAACAGGGGTAAGTCGTCATTTAGAATTTTATACTCAAGAAGGGACAATTTCTGGCAAATAGATTCTGAACGTGATCGTAGATACTTTCGAAAAATCAGCCGAAGACTATTTCAAATGCTTTGTTAATTACTTATTGAAATGTTTGATCGTACTGGTGAGGTATTCGTAATTCGAACGTTGTTTATATAGGATATTATTATTATTATTAAGAATTTGGCGTCACCTGTGCCTGGGAGGTAAAAAAGCGAACTGGATCACTGTAATCCTCGAGTCTCTTCGATATAACTTATTGGGGTGTACATGTGGACAACTTTACCGGAGTTTCCCCCCTACTTTTATACGAATAGTGCAGTGGGTTCTTAACATGTAGGTCCATGGTTCTTAACGTGCGAAGGTGGTGACCCCCTCTACACAGGGTTCTAATCAAACATCCTACCATAGAGGATTGCCCTTTAATTCCCACTTCGCAGACAGAGGACTCGATGCGAAAACCAACATCGCAGCTAGGGAAGCAGCGAGCTCCGGGACCTTACTGTTACAGCTGACTTGAGGCGGCGCTATTTAGAGGGGATTTTGCGTTAATGCTGCTAGTATAGTATGGCTTTAAAATATGGGTACACTGAAAACACATGCTTCAAACAGGATTATGATGGCAATAATTATTGAAATTGCTTTTGAGAGGATTTCTTGAAAGTCATTGTGATCACATTCTTTTTACCTCAGCTCTTCAAGGATCTTGGTTTGAAAACGTGTTGCCATGGTGGAAGAGAAGAAATCATCCAAACGTTCTATTTCTCAAGTACGAAGATATGAAGAAGGTGAGTTGTATCTGCCATCAACCGAAATGATGTAATTTAGAGGAAGTCATGTCATGATATAATCTCCTTTGCTACCATTTATCCTTTTCTGAAACAT
This sequence comes from Strongylocentrotus droebachiensis, assembly GCA_035222895.1. Classification (NCBI taxonomy): domain Eukaryota; kingdom Metazoa; phylum Echinodermata; class Echinoidea; order Camarodonta; family Strongylocentrotidae; genus Strongylocentrotus; species Strongylocentrotus droebachiensis. Next base: position 53,515 of record JAVYIG010001394.1, on the reverse strand, counting down.
CCGTTTTTCCATTTCTCGTCTAAGACGGACATATTGGTTTAGATTGGCATTTTCTTTTACGTCCATAACTTTATACACGCAATAACATTGCCTGAAATATGATATTCTTTATTTGACTTTCAATCACTTTAAAAACTAAGGAAAGTTGTTGAACATTTTTCAAGCGAAACTAGAATGGAGGGACAGGAGTACATAGATTTCAACCTTGTACCATAAATGGGTCCGGACAATTAAAAAAACTGGACTCTCTTTCAAGGGCATCTAATTACAACAAAAAAACGATATCATCTATGATAAAAACTAATGATCATAATAAACCGTTCTTCTATAGCGCATTATGATATAACGTCCGGTTCCAAACAAGTTTGGATATTATGACCCTCGCTTTGGCTCTGGCAGCCGTAATCAGCAAGGAGTGCATTTCAAGGAATAAATCCCATCAGGAAACCATTTAACACCTGGGTTGAGAGTGGCAAATGTGATTAATTGTCTCCGCCGACAAGTTACTCCTCCAACGATAAGCCCCTTAAATATTATCCCTTAAAGATGGTAGATATCTTTGGTAAACCTACTAGATAACCTTTTTCGTGGAATCATTATTTTTCATATTTACAAAAACAAGAACAATTAAAACAATAACAATAATAATACTAATACTAATAATGATAATACTAAATTATACTAATAATGATGATAACGATGATGATGGTGATAATAATAATAATTTTATCACTACTACTATTACTACTACTACTACTACTACAACTACTACTACTGGTACTACTACTACTACTACTACTACTTCTACATCTACTTCTACTTCTATTACAAGTACTAATGATAGTAATGACACTGAAAATTATACTGATAATGATGATAATAATATTGCTGCTAATGATATAAAAAAATTACCAGACAACAATGTACTTATTTTTATGTCAACTTTTCTGATATAAACAAAGTGCTTTATATAATAGAAACAACAACAATGTCTGTAACTTGAGAAAATATTAACACAAATATATCATAAATAACGTAATGTAATGATAAGAGTCACATCGAATACAGGAATTTCAATGGTGAAAACATTTTGATATTAAAATGAAATTAAATAAAATAATTCTCAATTCTTCATTCGACTTTTAGGACTTACAAGGAGGCGTAAGACAGATTGCTGAATTCATGGGAAAGTCCCTTTCAGATGACGTCATCGAGAAAATCGCGAAAGCTTCGACGTTTAAGGCAATGAAGAAGAACCCTTCATCGAATCCCGACAGTCTGATACAGAAGGGCAACCAGGAGTCCGGACCCGGACAATCAAGTAAATCCTCATTCATGAGAAAAGGTACTAGATGATTACATAATTGATATACTGTATTGGCAAAAGACACAACTAGTTAAAAATAACCCTTCCCCCTTCCACTGGAGTAAATGAGAATGGATCCTCTTATTTTCGGCTGTCGGTATTTTCGAGTACCGCGGGTTAAAACCTTGACCATCATGATTTTAAACCACAAATATAGCCTACCTTTGACCTCCAAATTTAACGTCCAATCTCTCTGCTTGTGTTGTCACGATGTATTTTCTTGTTCCGTGGGTCTTTCTCCTCTATTATGTCGGGTTTATATCCTTTTTTAAGAAATTATTAAATGAGACTGTATTACAAATACAAAATATATTCCTAAATTGATTTTCTGTATCCCCTCTTTCCACTTTTAGCTAGCATTATTCAACTCTCTTACCCATTATATCTGTATTCCTTTAATTTTCCTTCTCTCTCTCTCTCTCTCTAAATATATCTTCCCCCTTCTTCCCACTTAATATTTTATTCCCACAATATATATTTAAATATTTTCTGTTACAATTTTGTATCTATATTATATAAAATTTTGTGTTATATTTAATTCATACCTTATTTTGCTTAACTTTCATTATTATTTATTCATTTCTTTCTATCTATCTTTGTTTCTTTCTATTTTCCTTTTATCATTCTACATTAATTTCCTCACAAGGTGTTGTTGGAGACTGGAAGAATTATTTCACTGACGAACAGAACAAGCGATATGACGAGCTGTACGATAAGGAAATGGCTGGCTCTGGACTTGTATTCGAGTTTTAGGAGTTGCTGATAGGCCGTCTTTGACCATTGCCATCGTCGACCAGAGTCAATATTGATTTGATTTTAAATGACATTAAAATTGTGATACACATTTGATTGGATTTGATTTGATTTATTGGTTTCTGCATCTTTTTATTTTTTTCATCATACATTTTCATGAACATAATATGGTTTGATACATTATTTTAAGTGAATATAATTTTATACAGATAATAAACGAAATTAAACAAATATATTGAATGCGTAATTAACAAACATCAGATGCACCTAAAGCTCTAAAAAAGGAGGGCAGTAGACAGTGTAAATTTTCTTTTTAACAGGACCTAATCTCTAGTTTCTATGATTCTTTATATTTCCAACTATTTGCCAAAGATTTATGCTGCATCGTCATTTGAAGATAGGAACATGATAGTTTCTTTTGTTTTTTTTGTGCATCAATTTTTGCTGTAAAATGGTTGTTACTTGCTGTTTCTCATGGTGGTGATTTAAAAAAGGATGAAGTTGCGGGCATAATTTAATCATGGACCTACTACGTAGTAGGTCCAAGATTTAATGCTTCTAACCCATTGTAATAATACCAAGTGCTGTGAGTTTTCTTGTATAAGAACTTGTTTATACTTCATTGGCTTAATTACACATGCTATCGTTTCATCATTATCGTGCACAGCATTTAAACTACATGGAATGTCAAGTTTTATATCGATTGTTTCTTTTCTTCATTTGTTCTACCTAATGTGTTTATAAATATCTTTAAGAAAAAATGTGTGCATTTAGAGTTACATACTCATTATAATGTTAATCAGTGTCAAAGTGTGTGATTTGTACAACCATTGCAATAAATCAAGTCGCAGAAATAATTTATGTGATTGTGATTTTGGGATAACTGATCTTTAGCAGTATGCTGTAAATTGATTAGTTTTTAGTTGTTAATTTTAAAAGAAAAGGATAGAATTTCATTTAATTCTTGTAAAAGTTGTTTAAAGCGTCAGGTCAGATAATGTGCATTAATTTGTAACATATCATGTCTCAAGTTATGTTATATCCATTGGTTGTATCCTATGTAGATCCTAATCTACATTTTTAGCCGTATAATGACATAAATAATGAGCCTGTATATTCCTACATAATAATGATGAGTAACATGTCACGTGATCAGTTTTTTTCAGGTCTTCAGTCTTATGAATATTTAGTTATTATCCTTGTTCGCACGCGCGGTGCAGCTGCATAATGAATATTATGAAGTATTTGATCGCATTTTTCATTCTGTTTACAAATCATGTACACTTTGTACTCCGCTTACTTTCTGTTTGTATGCCTCATTTTCGGCTTGTTTGCGTTTCTGATTCGCTAGAAACTTATTAAACATTTATATATATGCTTTTCATTCATGTTTTCATACAAATGTTTATCGTCACCTTTTTGGATTATCGACATCCATCGCTCTGGGAAAAACCATGTACACACATGTACTCCGTGTTCTTTCTGTTTATATGCCTCAGTTTCTTTTTTTTTTATCTTGCTCTTGGTTAAAATACATGTACATGTAATATTGATATCTGGAATGATTGGAGTTACCAAAATCCTTAATTGCATTATTTATCATGCACTCCATTTCTGTCGTTACCGTGAATATGTTTCTCTTCTGATTGTATAACACGATTTTTATTGTCTTTTAATGATATAAATGCTTGTGTTATTAATTATGGGCATGCGCAGAGGACTGAATTGTAAAAGTGTTTTTTTCTGATTAAAAACCTAAGACCGTCTGCACAGGTATCTTAGTTCTTTTGTTTTGAATTCATACTGTTGTTACTGTTGTGTGGTTATGATTTAATGATTTTATTTTTAATATAATGTCACCTTGCTGTGACATTTAAAATCAATCAAATTTATATTATTGTGAAATAACTAAACTGAAAATATATTCATTAACTATATGACATCGGCTGCTTATGCATGCTTGGTCCCTGATGTGACGTCGTCAAAACTTAATTTCTGGCGAGGCGCTCGCATATTCAGGATCCCGAGAGGTGTTTTTCGTGTAGATTTTGTGCATTGTTCTGTACGCAGTTTACCTAAACCTTATACGATTTTCATCTGAATAAGCTACCTGGTTTCTATCCAACATCAAGTCCAAGGCAAGAGTAGTAGTAGTAGTAGTCTATTTGCTCCTCACATATCATAGTAACATATTTACAGTGTTTGTAGTTCAAAAAATCCAACGCTAAAAGAAATCCAACAAGGCAACATCAACAATCTTTGCTCTCCTCAGACAGTAACAACAGTCTTTGCTGTGCAATACAGGAACATATTAACAGTCCTATAGGCCCGAGACTTGAGCCTATTTATTATAAATGTTCACAACACAGCCATGAAAATTAAAATTTGTGTTGGCTGTGTTTGTTGGTGTTACCGTCACCGGAGAATTTGTGATGTCTTGCAACATGGCTGGTGATTCGGCAATGTTAAACCTGGCTATCACTCATTGCCAGGCTAGTAGTAGACCTATTCAGCCGGCTGTGCTAAACGTACTGAACTACAGGGCTGGACAAAGACCTGGTCCTGGGAGTAGGACTAGACCTAACTTCGCTAGGCACAGGCTGTGGATTTACAATTGGCCTGACACCGAGGGCTGAAGAAATTGCATCAGACATACCTTCTTTTTGGGCCTCACAGACTGTAGTATTTGACACTAGTTTCTGATCGATGGCCCAAAACTGTCATGATGTGTCTAGATTCTAGTAGCGAAGCCGGCGTGATCCAGTGATGTGACATTAGGGACTTTTAGAAATGCACGTCAAGAGCTTTGACTGCAACGTGTGACGTCATTTTAAGGCACTGCGCCTGCGTCACGTGGTCTCAGTCGGCGATCGAGAATGCGTCAACCTTGATTTTCCTAAATCTAGTACATGCAATACATACATACATATTGACATTTATAAAGCGCCTTTACATGCTGAAATGTGTAGAACAGGTGTCACATGCACCTGTTCTACACATATTTACATATTAGCAGTGAAGGGATGTTCTTTTGTTGAGGGTAGAATGAGGAATGTCCTCTTTCTTTGTCCGTGATGTTTATTGTGTTACTTCCTGCATGCATATCGTCGAGTGCAATCTAAAAGATTTCTAATTGTAGCCAACATGGGCAGTTAAGTACGTTGACACGCATGATCAGTCGGCGTTCGTCGTGTTCTCGTTCACTCATTCTAAAAGTCCCTAGTGACACTCGTATAGCGCGCAAGCAGTGGTTTGTGTACTTTCTACATCCAGCTTGTTCAGATATGACCTTGGTTAAGTCTCCCAGCTGATTTTTTCCTATTGGCATGTTTACATACCACTCGGGATCATATTCACTAACCTTGGATTTTGGTCTTTGCCACATCCATGGACAAAGAGGGTGCAACTTACTCTTGTACCCGATCAAATTACTCACTGGACATCGTGGCTGACCTGGAATCTCAAATATGAGTCCAGTTTGTGACTGGCCATCATCATCTCGGTGATTTTTGGTCAGTTTATCTCTCACTGAAAAATAGCGGCGACAGTTTTCCTTCGTGTGCAGCTCAAAATCATCTGGTGTCATTTCTCTGACATTCTCTCGTCCACGATTGGCAAAATAAATCATGACATCAATGAAGACTTTCCGCTGTAACCCTTCGGCAGCATTCAAATTCAGGCCTTTCTTGAATGAGTTGCATGTCACTTGGGCTCACCGGCGGGTGTCGTAGTTTAAATTTTACTTTCCAACTCGAATATTATTAAACCTGTATTCAACGTTGATCCTCCCTCATTTAAACTACGAAATTATAGCGTGGGGGCAATTGTGCTGAATATCATTCAAATAGAATGTTATTACTTTAAAACAAAAGCGCTGCGTGTTATATGTCGTTCTGATTTTCGAGCGCACACATATGCATTTTATTTTTTTACACACATAGTATTCTAAAGATAACAGATTTATACAGTCTTAATCTGGCAATATTTATGTATAATTTAAATAGAAATGGACTGCCAAATGTTTTGTATTCAATGTTTACAAAGAATGTCAATATTCATCATTATCTTACTCGGTCTGCCGGGCTTTTTCATCTACCAAAAACAAAAACTTTGATCATTTGTATTTTCAGGCTCACACTTTGGAACTCTCTTTCAGATCCAGTTAGAGATAAACCCACATATTATAGTTTTAGTAGAGGGTTCAAAAAGAATTTAATACAAAAATACATGTCTCCTACGGTTTAAACTTCTAGGATATGCAAATGCATCTCACATCTCCCCTGTTTCACCCTCTCTCCCCTTTCTCTCTCTTCCAATTTCTGTGGTGAACACCTTTGTCTTGTTTTTGTTGTCCTGTTATGATTTTTTTTTTCATGTCCTGGTCTTATCTTATTATATCAGTTTCCTGTCCTTTGTGTCCCGTCTTGTTATTCTTTCGTTTATTTAGACACTTTAAAATGGTTTATGAAAATATGTTACCATATTATATCTATTTTACTGTGATTATTAAGACACTTTAAAATGATATATGATAACAATGTTCATATTATATTTATTCTCGGGTACCAAAAACAAGCTATGCTTTCTTGTAGGTTCCTGTTTCATTTAATAATTTTGAACTTACTTTGTCAACTATGTTCACAATTGATATGAAATGGAATAAATTCGAATTAATCAATCATTAATATATATTAAGAACAACAAGGGACCTAGGATAGACCCTTGGGGGACTCCACATCTCATAACAGAAAAATCAGATGTAGAATCTTTAAACTTAGTATATTGGAGACGATTGTGTAAATGATTTTTAAGCAATTGAAATGGGATCCCACGTATTCCTTAAACATACAATTTTGACAAACAAATTGAATGACCAACGATATCGAAAGCTTTTGATAAATCCATAAATATTTAAATACAAAAATTATCATTTACAATTGCTAAAGTTATTTCATCCTGTAAATCAATTAAAGCATGGCCGGGTTGCAGAATGTTTTTCCCGAACACCAAATTGACAATCATAAAGTACTTCATGTTTAGAAAGAAAGTTATCTAAACGATTATAAACACATTTTTCTAATAGTTTGGATATTCAAGGCAACAAAGAAATCGCTCGATAATTTCTGAATAAATGACTATCATCTTTTTTATGGACAGGGATAATTTTGCAATCTTTAATTTACTAGAAAAATTACCACTTGATAAATAATTATTAAAAATATATCATATTATCATATCCACATGTATTATTGTTTTTAATAGTTTAAAAACTTCCAACAATTATTATTTTCAGTTATAGGATTAAAATATAATGTTTCACATACAGGATCACACCAATAATCAGTATGTGACAACGAAACAAGTTGAGCGAAATTGTCATGCAAAACAGAACAAAAAGAAATAAAATCAGAATTTAATTCATTTGCGATAGTTTGTTCATTTTGTATTAATTCACCATTATTCACAAAATACAAAGGCAATGAGAGAATCCTTTTGTTCAATAAAGTATTAATAATTTTCCATGTTCCTTTAACACAACTTTTCATTTCCCCCAAATTGAGCACAGTAATAACGTTTCTTGGCTTTCTCTATTTAAATGTTTACTTTGATTTCGGTATAATTTAAACTCATGTTTATTTCTATGAGATCTGTTACGAATAAAAATTTACAATTTATTTTTCTTCTTCTTAATACTCCTTGATAGATATTTAGTTACCCATGGCTTACCTATATTATTTCTTTTAGATTCATTGGGTACAATAGGTTAATATTTATCATAAAATCTTATTAACAAGAGAATAAGTACATTATATGTGTGTGGTGCAATGAGATACATATACACAAATGACAAATCATTTAACTCCCTTCTCAATGCATTGACAAATTCCTTGGTAATTTTTCGAACATAATATTATTATTGTCAGAGTATTTAACTAACTCAAAAAGGAATATCTAGGTAGGTGATAAGTGATATCAGTACATATTGTTCCACTCGTGCATTTGCAATTCGTCATATTAGTAAATATATCATCAGTTAATGTAACACTATTACCTGCAATACGACTTAGGATTGTAATTAAATTATGAAGCCGAAACAAGGCATTTATCTTTATAAATTCACTAGCGTCAGCATTATTCACTTGAGCATTATCAAATTTAAGAAGATCTATATTAAAATCACCGGCTTTAACAACATTTCCATGCGATAAAGTACCAAGTGCATCATTATAAAAACTGTAAAAAATTCTCAATATAAACAGAGTCTAAATGAAAAGTGATAATAGCGGTACTACTTATCCAAGTTTCTCATAGATAGTTTTGGTGAAAGTGTATCCCCAAAATGTTAATATTTTAAAAGTAACTAGAGAGACTGCGGGCATTAAAATGTATAAAGAAATACTACACAAAGATATGGCAAAAGGGATGGAATGAACCATCATCCCCCTACGGGAAACACAAACTCTAGTATCAAAAACATTTGTTTGTTACTTGAACAACAGAAGTAACGAAAATATTCTCCATCATCTAAGAATGGGGGAACTTTGATCTTTTTTTTTTGGGGGGGGGGGGGTTTCGGACAAAATTTAGAAGAAATGCGGTGGAGACGACTAGACGCATTGGTGGACGCAGGAGGGCCTAGGCTCAGTATTAGGCTGAGTTGAGAAGCTTGTCACAACGTACCGTGTCCGGGCTGGTCCTTGGACGTCCAATATAGCCGATAGGCCTTTTGCATCTAATTTCAAAGGAAAAGAAAAATCCTAACAGAAGAGGCTTAAATATTCACTTCTGAATGAAACACGCCTATAAACCAAAATAACAACAACAACGACAACAACAATTTAACTTTACGGTGGATGTAATCATTTTGTATATTTAAATTAAATTCAGTGGGAGTGAGACAAAAGCAATCATCATGTGAATCTAAAATCCATATATCGGGATCAACATCTGTAAAGGGATTATTCGTTAAAAAGATATCGAATCAAAGTACGTATGCATGTACGTACACATATACACACAGCGAACAAAGGCGATACAAAGGTAGCGATGATGTTCTGCATTAAGGACTCGCTGATTTCCACCCCCCCCCCCCTCCCCCCCCCCCCCACTGGCAGCTCTGACTCCATCGCTACCTGCTTCGCAAAGAGGCCAGGACCAGAAACTTCAAGTGCCAAATGATCGGACACAGGGGGGGGGGGGGTCCCGGGGAGCCCGCCCCCCTGGAAAAAAACGTGGACCCCCCCCAAAAAGTAGTGCTCACTACCCCCCCCGTCTGCGTCGTTGTCGCCATCTTCATCAACATCATCATCACCATCAGTATCATGATGATCATCGTCATCATTATCACCATCAGTATCATGATCATCATCACTTTCACCATCAGTATCATCATCATCATCATCATCACTATCACCATCAATATCATCATCATCATCATCATCATCTTTATCACCATCAGTATCATGATCATCATCACTATCACCATCAGTATCATGATCATCATTATCACCATCAGTATCATGATCATCATCACCATCATCATCATCATCATCATCATTATCACCATCATTATCATTATCATCATCATCACTATCACCATCAGTATCATGATCATTATCATCATCACTATCACCATCAGTATCAAGATCATTATCACCATCACCATCAGTATCATTATCATCATCATCATCACTATCACCATCAGTATCATTATCATCATCATTATCACCATCAGTATCATGATCATCATCACTATCATTATCATGATCATCATCATCATCACTATCATCATCAGCATCATTATCATCATCATCATCATCATCCTCCGGATGTAGAATATGCATGTTGTTATAAGTTTGTCAAATATATAAGTTTGTCAAGTAATGGATTTATATTCATATTATCACTCCCCACTTGCAGTGGAATAATGTTTTTGTCATTTGTTAATCTTATTTTTGAAATTTATATGTATTTATTACATAAATTTATGATTATTATTATTTGAGAGTTCCACGTTCTACTAGCCCTGCTTCTCAATAAATCCCTCCATTTCCACTCGTTTTCATTATTTACAGCAAACGAATAGGCTACATTCGAATATTGATTTGCAAAATGCTTTATATCAATGTACCTTTTTTTGATCGACTTTTTCCCATAATTATTTATATGGATTGTTCTGTTGGAACTGAAAATAAAACTAAAACTGAGACAATCCGCTTTTCAAAATCAAAACAATACTTACAACTTCTTTGACCGGCAACCTATTGGTTATAACACATGTAAAATTGTGGCAAACTTTGCAATGATTCATCTACATTTGTTCATTTCATGAAGCTGCGGATTGTTAGGTCTCCATATAGTCCTAATGACGTAGCTTCGAAACGTTTGACCTACCCATCGGCTTTGTTAAAGGCCGGCTGTACTAGTTCGGCCGGGGGGATTAGACCTCACAGCGTGGTCACTGACAGGTGGCTATCTCATCAACTCAGCTCTAAAATAACATAAGAAAAAGAGGATCAGGGGGGACCAACGGTCACCGATTAGACATTGTTTCTATATAGAGGGAGCAAGTAGTTAAAAGTAGGACAGTGGGGCTTTAATACTTGTATTACCAGTGTATTGAATCTAATGATGGGATGCCAATGAACTTGTACTTCTGACGGCTTCGTGAAGCGCTACCCAGATTCTTAGAGTGAATGTCTCCTGGTGTGCGAACAGGCAGGACATTTGTGTGGGTGTGTGTGTGCGCGCGCACAAGGCCGTTAACAACCAACCTCTAGAGGTCATCAGTCTACAGTGCTTTCAATTGGATACATGAACAGAAAATGGCCAACTTCTATCAGAGCAGTCGTTTTAGATTAGTTTTTTGAAGAAAGAAACACCTTCATATTTTAAGTTTGCTTTATTAAAAGGGACTGGGTTACTTTGTAAAATCCTGGATTTAGCTCATGCTGCAATGACGATTATAAACCTTTAGGTCAGTACTCAGTCAGGAACCCCATGACTTTTACAAGCCGATAGCCTGTCTGATTATCAAGATATCTATGACTGAAAATCAAAATCAAATTTTGCGTTTTCCTAACGGTTTTCATAACACTACAGTCTATTTGGGGAAAACGAGTATGGTAAAACTGGTCACTCAAAGGTCTTTTACTCTTTTGAGGCACTTCTTGATCATTTTGAAGCGCAATTTTTTTTAGGGCTTCAATATTACACCATATCACAGACACTGATAACACGTAGGGCCGTGCATCTCAGATTTAACATTGTTAAACGATGCCTTTAAGAGACGGGATCAGTATCAGCATTAAAAATACATAATGGTATACAAAACATCAGTCGCTTAAATCTATCAAATATTATTATCTTTCTCTGTAGGGAGTCAAAAACCTTCTTTTTTTATTTTATATTATTTTATGGAGTTGCCCCCTTCCTTAGATAATGTTTTCAATTAAGAAAACCAACAACACCATGACCTCATTCCACAGATCATTGATCCAAGACTAACAGCTTGATATCGATGATACAGACATTAATGGACGATTAGTTTGGACGGCGAATAATTTCATTTCGAAGATAGCGGGACATTGTAACGCATCACGCTTTAACATCGATCATCTACAAGGCTACAAGCGAACTTCGCAAGTGAACTGAAGTAGATTCTAAGACATGAAGACATTTTTGTTTAGGAAGTCGAAACTTTTTCAATTTTTCATATACTTACCGTCACTTTGTCTACCTATTGATTCACGGCGTATCCAGATATTGGCTTTAGAAGGGGCTAAGTATTTCGACTTATTTTAAAGCATTAGTAAGGAGGCCTATAGTTTGAGTTACAGGACTTTACCATCAAGAAGGGTACAAATTTAGCCCTCTGTTAGCCATTTACTTCTAGTAAGAAGAGCCCTGGCCTGCAATAAGGGGGAGGGGGTGTGGGGAGCATCGCCCAAAATTATTAATGAAAAGTGACGTCTTTGAGATTATGTCTACACTTTGAGCGTTTCTCAGCATAGATGTGTATAATAGTTCTAAACGTGCTTACTAGTGAAGCTGCTTTACTTTTTGTTGATAGAACATCTGCCAGGAGAGGCGAAGTGACCCTTTTTCAAGTAAATGGCGAGTGCCGATGATTCTCCCTGATATTGAAACTCTTTGATTCTCTGTATACCGGACCAAGTGTTCAATAGGATTTTATCCGTAGTCTCTTTGTATATTCGTAGTAAAGACACATAAAAGCTTATTATTGAGAGAAGGAGAGCGAGAGAGAGAGAGAGAGAGGGAGAGGGGGGAAGGGGGGCGAAATAATGAAGAGATATATGGTTGGATGAGAGAGAGAGAGAGAGAGAGAGAGAGAGAGAGAAAAGAGAGATGAAAAGAAGGAGGGGAGTGAGAGAGAAATGAAGGAAGGGATAGATGGTTGGAGAGAGAGAAAAAAAGATAGAGAAGTCATAGTGAGAGAGATATAATGAAGGTAGAGATATATGGATTGAGATATTATATAGATAGATAGAGAGAGAGAGAGAGAGAAAAGTCACATAAACAATGATATATACATACATGGTAGTTTGCCAGGTTTTCTTTTGGCCTTTAAATTGGCCTTTCAATTGAAAGCTTTCTTTATTCTTTGTTTCTACACTTCATTGTTATCATTTACTACCAAAATGTACGATTTTAAAGTGGAGTTTATTAGTTTGAATAATGAACGCCCCTCAGGTCATGTCCCTGCAGCAGAGCGAGTCCATAACTGTTTGTTTTTGAAAGACTGATACATTACGAGCTAATTTCATACAGCGGTTGGTTTATTTGATGCTCTAAGCAGTCATTTCCGAAGAGGATTTGTAATTTAATTTCAAAACATGCAGGGGGTGAAGGAAAGCACCCATCCACAACAACTCAAAGACGATAAATACTGGAGAAAGGACATGGATTAACACAACGCTGATTCGACAGACAGTCTAAGATTACAGTTGTGATATCTACTCTCGGTAAGTGAAAAACTTCTTTTTCGATTTTATTAAGGAAATTCAACGAATGTGTAATAAACTATACATTTATCTACTTTTTATTTTTTCCAATCATTCATATGCTATCTAGTGTGTGTGGGAGGGGGGGGGGACCTATTGGAAATAAACATGATCTTTAATCGATGATATGCATGCAGACCTGCGCTGATACTGCATAGTTTTATGGACCCTTTTCTGCAAAATATGGTAGCGAAATTTGCTTATTTTGAACCTAAAATTAGGCAAAACCAGAATATTGAACTTGGAAAAACATTTATCATGAAAAAAGGAAGAAAGTAAGCCTACCTATAACATGAAAGATGTTCGTGTATTTTAAGCTATACTTTCTTACTGCAGACGATTGGAAGCCTTTCATATTCGAGTCATATGATCAGTCAAAGCTTTCTTTCAGACTCACCAATCGAATTCAAAGATGACTAAGGCTCTGTACCTTGTTCTTGCCGCGGTCCTCATCGTTGCCGCCTTCACCTTCGAGATGGAAGACGATGACGACGATGATGTCGCATTAATGAAGAGGATGCCAGAGGTACATGAATACCTGTGGGCCGAGAAAAGGGGGAGGTTCAAGAGTAAGTATTCATTTCAGTCTTTATTCATTGTTCAGCTTTAAAAAAACATGGAAACGTTGAAAAATACTCTCCCAAGAGAAAACATTGAATTTTCACTCCCCCTGGAATCACGGCAGTAATCCCTTGTTCAGGAGTGAATATCGATGTATTTTAAAGTGCTCTCTGAAAGGAAAAGAGTGAGAATTTTTACTATATTTTCACTAGACTTTCACTCTCCGGAAGAGTCACGTCTGTTATTAGACGATTTTTAGAGAGTGTGTAAAGCTTTACAAGTGTAAAATACAAGGTACACAATAAATAGCTTCTTACAAAATGAGAGGAACAAGAGGGACTGTCATAAGAAGCCTATTGAGGCTTGACAGGTCGATAGTTCCAATACTTGGCAAGTAATTACATAGGTACTTCGGCGGAAGGGAAAAGGGGTGTTAGTGTATTAAATTAGTCGTTAAAAACAACTGCTAAATAATGACAAACTATTGATAAACAGTAGGGCCTCGAATATTTACGCTTTCTTTTTAGAAATGGAATTTTACTCAACGAGAAGCAAAATGAAATGTACATTCAACCTTGCCAGAAGTTCATTTACTTGGAACATATTAATACCCTTTAAACCTTTTTGAATTGCCTTAAGAAAACATTTTCGCATTACCTATGTCCTAGTATAGCCTTCAAATGCCTTTTGCATTGCTTCGCTTTGCATTTTCCATCAAATTAAAATAACTGAAAATTTTCATGTTATTGCCTGCGAGCAAAGAAACGTGGAAGTTGTTATATAGAACATAAATATATTGTGAACAGTGGGTGGAGGCCTTACAAATCTCGTAAGACGTGTGGGGGAAACAAATACATACACAAAAATGATAACTTGTTTCTGGTTTCGTTGTTTTGACAGCCTGTATGAGTTTCGGACAGACCTGCTCATGTAACAGAAGGTCAGGAAAAGTTGTATACTGCTCTGGTGAGTTATTGCGTTCTGGGGGGGGGGGGGGTGTTTCACAAAGATCCTAAGTAGAACTTAACTCTAAGTTGGACTTAAACATTATGGAGAGCCATTTGTAGCCTTAAAATGAAATATATTCAAAAGCAGAAATTCAAGTATTTTAGACTTTTCATAAATTCCACATCAAGAACATGAAATCTCCGTGATAATAGAAAATATGAATGATTTGAATCAACATTTTATGCCTTTAAAAAAAAATCTTTTCTAAGATGCCAACGGCTTTCCATAATTTTTAAGTCCAACTTAGAGTTAAGTTCTACTTAGGATCTTTGTGAAACACCTCCCTGGTCACACATCAGACCAGATTCTGGTCGTTTTTGATATTTTACCTTAGAGTTCGTGCGCATGCTCACTTCACGAATCCCACCATTCTCCACGAATATACTTGCGCAATTCTCTTGTAAGTATAACTCTAGTGTGCGAGGGGGCACGCACGCCGCTAAGGTGTACGAATATAGAAAAGTCAATGCAATTAATTATATCTATTGTTATTAATCTTATAAATATAAATATTATTATTAACAATGAAATCGGTACTAAGCGGAGAGTATTAAATTTCCCCGAAGGGCTTATTTGTTATATATTTCACTTTTTTGTGGCAGGGGAATCTCAAAAGGATTTGGCAATTGTTTACATTGCAACTTCAATTTTCGTTTTTTTTTCTTTTTGCGTCGGGTTATGAATTTATTTGCGCATCTTCAACCTTCACTTTCAACATGAAATTTTGGAAGCGTTGTATCATCCGCTCAATCCGACTTACGTGCATCCCATGTGCATAGAACAAGTACTCATTTTTGCATATTAAAAAAGAGAGGTTTTCTAAAAAAAATTGCGTTTCCAGCATGTGGGTGCCCGGGAGTCACCTAGTTAACCTTTCAAAGATTATTTTATAACAAAAATATATGACACTTTCTCTGCACTTTTGTCGGAAAAAACATAGTAACCCAGCACAATGTCGTCTATTTTTGCGTTGGAGAAGAGCACTTCGGCAGCTCTCGCAACTCGTCACTCGTTCCATTGTGGTCAGGCGGCTTTGGGGTGAGCTGCTAATGAATCGTTAGCTTTCTTCTGGTATTAAACTTGTTTTGATTGGTTGTATATTTTTGTAGAAATTTACCCATTCACATAATGAAACTACCTGCCCGATCTAACTAGTGGCCCGTGACCCCTGTACTCAACGCTGTTTGGGAGTTAGTTTATGGTCAACTTCTTTTATGAAAAAAGTCCGAGCAAACCTTTCCATATGAAAATCTCTTTTCCGCAGTTTCCGAGATCAAACAATAATGGCGATTGTAAGTCTTGTATAATGTGCTGGGTGTTTGCATTAATTTTGACTCAATCTAGTTCAATTTAAAGGTAGTTATAACTATGGAAGCAGCGAGTTTCGGGACCATACTGCTACAGCCGACCTGAGATGGCGCTAAAAAGATTTTTGCGGTAGTACGTGTTTCTAGTACAGTGTGGCTTTAAAGAACTACGGTCTCGCTACAAGATTTGTGAACCGTTAATTTCTTCATTTCTTCTTTCAAATCCATACAGGTGCTGGCAATGGCGATGGTCTTGATATGTAATGACAACAGGCCCGGATGTCACACTGTTGCCATGCCCCGACCCATGTTTCGACTTCCACTCCAAGACCCCCTGCAGGCGGTTGCTTAACCTCGTGTCTATGTTTGTTTGTCTTTTTATCGTTGCGCAGTGAAAGAAAATAGAAATAGTTAAATAAAATAAACTCCTGAACATCACATAAAATTGTTAATGTGTTTCTTGTTAAAGTGGCTCATGAAGTGCGATGTGTGATAGCGGTGTGGAATTGGTTTGATGATGCTACTGAAATATTAAAGGAGGGGCATGGAATATCCAGAGAATAGAGGAGAACAAAATGAACACAAACAAAGTGAGAGAGAGAGAGATTATTTGTGTTTGTGTGTGTTTGTATGTGTGCGTGTGTGTGGGCGCAGGGGGGTGTTTGTGTGAGAGAGAGATTGGGGAGTAGGGCTATCTATACGAAAGAAGAAAGAGAAAGCGAAATGAAGATACCAACAAACAAACAAACAAAAAGCAGGTCAAACTATCTTGTCGATCTGATCAGGTACACGTTTCTAAGAAAGAATGGTAGTATCCTGATAATACAAACAAAATATGATCATAAATACGCAATTTAAAAGCAAAGAAGTATCATGTTACAATAATATTTGAAAGCAGTGTAGGAACAATTCCATGACAAACGTGAGTGTGATAATTTACCAAATATTTGTTTTATACCAATAACATTGGGAGGCAAAATGTGATTCCTCACAAATTCTTACGATATATTTCTTTTTTCTTTAGAGGTTTACACGGGGGTTTACACAATGCAATTTCTAAAAGTGGACTAAAGGAATCGTTCAGATACAGATTTAAATAAAGAGGAACCTTAACAATGATATTTATATGTTTTTATTCTTCTACTATATTGCCAGAATATATAGGATTTCTTGCATGCTTAACATTTTAATACAATCAAATATTACGTCACATTTAATGATCGAGCTTAGAATTTGTTTTAAGAGCAGTAAAGTTAAAAGGCATTTGAAGCACTCTAGGAAATATTTTAATTTTGTATTGTCTTCCACCTCATTCCGGGAAAAGGCCAACTAAGAAAAAAAAAAAAAGTTTGGCTGTCTTTACATCAACCCATTATTACCAATCACTTTACTGTTTAAAGCCTGTTTGGCCGGGAGGGATTAGACCTCCCTGCGTGGTCACTGATAGGTGGTTATCTCATCACATCAGCTCTCAATTAACAGAAGACATTATTTGCTATATAGAGGGCGCAGGTAGCTACAAGTAGTGCAGTCCCGCTTAAGATCCCCTACCAACCACTCCTGCTAACACCTATACGGGCTTCACGCCTTCAACACATTCACAAAGCATCACTCTCTTTCTCTTCTTACCTTTCTCTCTCTCTCTTTCTCTTCTTCCCACTCTCATTCCCCTCAGTCTCTCTTACAGTCTCTCTTTATTTTTCTCTCCCTCTCTCTTCCCTTCTCCATCCCTCTCTTGGTATCCTCCTCTGTCTTTCTATCTCTGTCTCTCTTTCTATCTATGTCATTCTCTGTCTGTGTGTCTCTCTCCCTTTCCTTTCTCTCCCCCTCTCCCCTCTCACCCTCTCCCCTCTCTTTTTCTTTCTCTCTCTCTCTCTCTCTGTATCTTGGTCTCTATCGCTATTGCTGTCTGTCTGTCTCTCTTTGGTGCACCCTTTTAATGGTATCACCAAACGGTAGCAATGTCACATAAATTGATAATGATATCTAAACAGGGATCTGATGTATTTTCTCGGCATGTGTATAATTGCTGTGCGTGGTGAACATGTCCCCAATTGGCATCTATCGAACCGTACATTATGAGCAGCATTCGGGTAGTCCAGCCTCTGATCTGTACCGTTTTCGTTTAGCGCACCCAATCAGCTGATAAAATAACACACCCTCAACGTTGAAAGTAGACCTAGCCATTCCTCTAAATCTGGGTCCTGAATTTGGGGATTGCGCGATCAGTGGAGAGACCGCGATGTGTGTGGGGGATAAAAAGAACGAACGGACTGAATCTGGACTGGTCTGGACCACGCAATCGGGAACCTTTGATGCAAAGCCTAAACTCATGCTGCTGCCTGTATCTGTATAAATACATAAAGAATTGAGAAAAGGAAAGTACTGTATACAGCCTAACCGCAGGCGGAGATCGGCCCTGTATATATATATATATTTTTTAATTGATATTTTATCTCCTTCCTCATAACTTCACATAACAAGAAATTATCACAATAAGTAATATAAAACAAGATTTTTGATACAAAACACTTCATGAATGACATCAATCAATGAACAACATAGCAAAAATCTCAGATTATACATGATTTTACATGTATAATCAAAATAACAATAGAGGAAGGTTTAAAGTTACATAGTACCACCCTGTCACACAGAGGGAATTTCATTCATAAGGCCCTCTAGCGTTCTAAAGTGGAAAGTCTTGTTGTTGTTAAATAGTGCAATGTGCACGATTGCACGTCATGTATTACCGCTGGCCTGAAACACTAAATAGGATTCCTGCCGACACATGTCATGATAATTTTGACGAGCAATAATCAATGTATCATTTCGATTTATTTGTGCAAAGTTATGTTGCTTCAAAGAAGGGTTATTGAAAAAAAAGATTTTGCATTGGGGCCCAAAATAAAACTATGTGTCAAAAATCGAGTTGTTTTCAAAGTTTTTATTTTTGTAAAAAAAAAAACATTTTTAAAGTGGAATTTAAATTATTTACAAGATTCATGTAATGTATATTCTTAAATATTAAGTAGCTCAAGATATTTACTATGATATTGCAAAAAACAGAGCGCAAAAAAAGATAAAATGAAGGGGATATCGTCGTTTAAAAATGTGACGTCTCGGAGAGCTATACGGTTCGGGTCAAACCGGTCCGTGGACGCCGTATTAATGGAATCTAGACGTGTTGTTGCACGCCTGCCGTTAGGCTGGTTTGGATGAGTTTTTGACATTGTAGTTGGGTTAGATTTTGCTGGATCCTGACCCATATTAAAACATTTTCACCCCCATGTTTATATTTTCGGAAATAGGAATAGATTGCGATTCTATACATTAGAATTCATTTGGGGCCAAAAATAAAACTATGTGTCAAAATTCGAGTTGTTTTCAAAGTTTTTATCTTTGTAAAAAAAACATTTTTAACGTGGAAATTGAATTATTTACAGGATTCGCATAATGAATATTCTTGAATTATAAGTAACTCCAGATATTTACTATGATATTGCAAAAAAAAGAGCGCAAAAAGGTGATAAAATGCCTTCTCCAAGAACTCTACGGCACGGGTCAAACCGGTCCGAGTATACGCCGTATTAATTAAATAGATGTGTTTTTGCACGCCTGCCGTTAGTGTATACAAAATTACCTATCGAATCATATGGGTGTTGGGTTTTTCCAGTCAAGGTTATTCATAATCACGAAAATGAATTACATGGCTTTCCTATCCAGCAAACGGTGATGCTCATGGGGTTTCGACATCAGGGACTTTTAGATTGAGTGGATGACAACACGACAAACGCCTACTGATCATGCGAGTCAACGTACTCAACTGCCCATGTTGACTACAATAGACCATTTTCGTAATGTAACCAAATTTAATGCACAAGTCTTTGTGAAGTGCCTCAATACAAATTATTTCATTCACCTGATAAGAATAATAGTAATTAAATAGTTAGAATGCAAACTGCATATATCAAGTGTTGCTTAGTAGGTCAAGCCATAACGTTTGTCCAACCTGGCAACAACTAATGTATGCACTTTGGAATATGTCTATTGAAATACTACTATTCTTACCAGGTGAATGAAATAATTGGTATTGAGGCACTTATGCATTCAATTTGGTTACATGACGAAAATGGCCTATTAGAAATCTTTTATATAGCACAAAATATCGCTATGAACATGACAGACAATGAAAGCGGACAAAATATACCGTTCCACAGGTAGACAAAGTAACATCCCTTGACTGCTATTATGTAAAATGTGTAGAACAGGTGAATATGCATGTGACACCTGTTCTACACATTTTTACATAATAGCAGTGAAGGGATGTTCCTTTGTCTACCTAAGGAACTGTATATTTTGTCCGCTTTCATTGTCTGTCATATTCATAGTGTATACAGTTCCTCATTCTACCCTCAACAATTGCTGTGGTAGACAAAAGAACATCCCTTCACTGCTATTATGTCAAAATGTGTAGAACAGGTGAATATGCATGTGACACCTGTTCTACACATTTTTACATAATAGCAGGGAAGGGATGTTCCTTTGTCTACCTGAGGAACTGTATATTTTATGCGAACGCGGCATAATACTAGTACCGTACTAGATTTAGGAAAATCAAGGTTGACGCATTCTCGATCGCCGACTGAGACGAAGTGACGCATGCGCAGTGCCTTAAAATGACGTCACACGTTGCAGTCAACGCTATCGACGTGCAAATCTAAAAGTCCCTATCATTACACCGGTTATAGCGCGCGCTCAAGCATATTATGAACCTATTTACACCTCGATGGAGAGTGGCAAATGTAGATTATGTCTTGTCCAAGGACGCTAGTGCGGAGTTGGGATTTCGAACACTCAGATTAGGCCTTTAAAAAAAAATGTTGTATTGCCCTTTGCGATCGACCCGAAAATCTTGAAATCTACGGTCGGCTTTTTGAAAAAGTTTTTTTTTTTTTTTTTTTCCGACCGACCGAAATTATCACATAAAGAAATGATAATCTTTTTGTAAAAAAAAATGCATTTCGCATGGAATGTGATAAGATCAAGCAATCAATCAAATCAATCAACCATCGGGAATATGGTTATGATAACACGAACGAATCATTCCTAATCAGATAATTGGTTGGGGTTGAATTCACGTCATGCGCTATTTTTTTACCTCGAAAGTTCACTCCTTTCTAACAGGTTTATTTCTTTTATCATCATTCGGTATGTTTGCATATAACAATCTGACAGTGATAATATATCCAGACAGCGAATGCAAAGTCCATGTATTTTACCAATGTTTGAATAACCATATAATGCAAGTCATCTCAGGTAATCTGCAAGTCATTCCTTTGCTCTTTTAAAGTTCTTGACCTAAGTATGTACACTGTTAGTCATAATGGTGAAATAATTATCTTTACCCCAATTTATGGAATGATTTTGACAAAAATGTATTTCTAATCGATCTAGTATACATTCTCAGATTTTATAATAGGCGAGTGTTTGTTTTGGGTGACTGCTAAAGCGTGTGTTTGTGCTACTATGCTAATCAACTAGGAGACCTACGTCATTAAGTCATAACGGTTTTGATCCTGGGGCCTCACAGTAACGAGGTCATTTCTTAGCCACTAAATCATGACTGTACGCAACGGGACCTAGGGTACGCGGCCGCCCCCACAATACAAAAAAAGCGAAGAAAATGGAATAAATTATCACAAATTCATTGCATTTTCCCCCGGTCCCCAACAGGAAAAATTCCTGTGTAGGACCATGCATTATGGTTCAAGGCATGGCAACACATAGGATTTTTCAGTAAAAGGCCTACAAGAACTATGTGCAGTTAAAAAAAAGTTTACAAAGTTTTGGGAAATTTTGAAAATTGGGTGAATAGTGATTCTTTACTATTTTTATATATTTGGTTGCCCCTGTGGATGTATAAGCACCTGAAAATTTAGCCCCTAAAACACTTCTGCTTTTGAGAAAAATTGAATATAAAAAATTACCGGTGCCCCCGGTAAATCTCAGAATATGTAGATGTGATGAATAATTTCCAAACGGGAATAGCTAATTGCTTGATTTGGGTCAAGAAACATTGTTTTATATCTTAATTAATATCTTGACCTTGAGAGGGAGCTATCCAACATAAAGAGTGTATTATTTACAATGTCATAACTTTAGAATCGATTTCAACCGCGACAGCGATCACTGAATACTGTAGGAACGCATAGGCTTCCAATATGTTCATTTAAACCAAATTCATGACCCCATACCAAAACTGTGTATTACCTTTAAAGGAGCTGGATCTTGAGTACCTCTCTCTTAAAGCTTGGTAGAAAGGTACAGGTGACGGCGGCCTCGGGTTGTGAATTCTAGAGCCTGGTGTATCAGGAAAGAAACCCCTTTGCAGTACTTGTGTCCGATCATATGGCACTTAGAGTTTCTGGTCGTGGCCTCTTTGCGAAACAGGTAGCGATGGAGTCAGAGCTGCCAGTGGGGGGGGGGGGGGGTCGGAAATCAGCGAGTTCTTAATGCAGAACATCATCACTACGTTCGCCTAGGCTCGCTGTATGCATACGCATGCACATGCATTAGGACTTTGATTCGATATCTTTTAAATGAATTATCCCTTTACAGATGTTGATCCCGATATATGGATTTAAGATTCGCATGATGATTGCTCTTGTCTCACTCCCACCGAATTGAATTTAACTATACAAAATTATCATATCAACCATAGTGTTATACAATTTAATTCTCTCTAGAAACTTTGAAAATATTCACATTTTTGGGATAAACTTTCATCAAAACTGTCTGTTATTGCTATATCAGAAACTTAGACTAGTAGTACCCCTATTATACTTTTTCCTTTAGATGGTTATACTTTTATACATTCAGATAGAGTAACTGGTAGAGGGGGTGGGGTTGCATTATTTGTAAAATAAGATGTTGTTTGTACTGTTTTCAATGATTTATTTCATTTTTATGGTGACTCTATTATTGAATATTTATTTGTAGATCTTATTTTTGGACTGACCTTTAAATATACAATGGGTGTTATTTATAAAAACCTAACTCTGTTTATATTGAGAATTTTTACAGTTTTTATAATGATGCACTTGGTACTTTATCGCATGGAAATGTTGTTAAAGCCGGTGATTTTAATATAGATCTGGATTTAATAATGCTCAAGTGAATAATTCTGACGCTAGTGAATTTATAAAGATAAATGCCTTGCTTCGGCTTCATAATTTAATTACAATATCCCAACTCGTATTACAGGTAATAGTGTTACATTAATTGATAATATATTTACTAATATGACAAATTGCAAATGCACGAGTGAAACAATATGTAATGATATCACTTATCACCTACCTAGATTTTCCTTTTTTAGTTAGTTAAATACTCTGACAATAATAACGCGTCCGGATCTTATGTTCGTAAAATCCCCAAGGAGTTTGTCAACGCATTGAGAAGGGAGTTAAATGATTCGTCATTTTTGTATATGTATCTCATTGCACCACAAATGTATAATGTACTTATTCTCTTGTTAAAGCTAAAGACCAGTTATGGTCATGCAATTGCATAGTGAAAGAAACGTTGTGAAATCGATCAGTAAAGGTTGATCATCTAGCATAGATGTACTGCAAGGTTTTGGAATCATCAAAATTATAAGAAATTTGGCCAAGTCTTCATAAAGTTAGAAGCACTGTACACAGAAAGATGTATATGGGACTACACACACGTGCGCGACACGTGCATTTGTATCTCTCAACAGTATATAGATATACTAATTTACCAAATATATCAATTAGTAGGCGGTTTCCCGTCAAAATTGTTATCGTCATGTAATATTCAAAACATATTCTTTCACATGATTGGTAATAAGAGCTTCCATTTCATTTTTTGAAATTGGGGCGTTTCCAATACTGGTCTTTACCTTTAAGAAGATTTTATGATAAATATTTACCTATTGTACCCAATAAATCTAAAAGAACTAATATAAGTAAGCCATGGGTAACTAAATATCTATCAAGGAGTATTAAGAAGAAAAAAGAAATTTTATTCGTAACAGATCTCATAAAAATACACATGAGTTTAAATCATACCGAAATCAAAGTAAATATTTAATTAAAGAAAGCAAAGAAACGTTATAACTGTGCTCAATTTGGGGGAAATGAAAAGTAATGTTAAGGGAACATGGAAATGTATTATTAATGCTTTATTGAACAAAAGGATTCTATCATTGCCTTTGTATTTTATGAATAATGATGAATTAATACAAAATGAACAAACTATCGCAAATGAATTAAATTCTGATTTTATTTCTTTTTGTTCTGTTTTGCATGACAATTTCGCTCGACTTGTTTCGTTGTCACATACTGATTATTTGTGTGATCCTGTATGTGAAACATTATATTTTAATCCTATAACTGAAAATAATTGTTGGAAGTTTTACAAGAGTAAGTAATTGCACCCTCTTTGTCCATGGATGTGGCAAAGACCAAAATCCAAGGTTGAAGATGATCCCGAGTGGTATGTAAACATGCCAATAGGAAAAAATCAAGGTCATATCTGAATAAGCTGGATGTAGAAAGTACACAAACCACTGCTTGCGCGCTACGAGTGTCACTGTCACATCACTGGATCACGCCGGCTTCGCTACTAGAATCTAGACACATCATGACAGTTTCGGGCCATCGATCAGAAACTAGTGTCAAATACTACAGTCGGTGAGGCCCAAAAAGAAGGTATGTCTGATGCAATTTCTTCAGCCCTCGGTGTCAGGCCAACTGTAAATCCACAGCCTAGCGAAGTTAGGTCTAGTCCTACTCCCAGGACCAGGTCTTTGTCCAGCCCAGTAGTTCAATACG
Organism: Strongylocentrotus droebachiensis; assembly: GCA_035222895.1. Classification (NCBI taxonomy): domain Eukaryota; kingdom Metazoa; phylum Echinodermata; class Echinoidea; order Camarodonta; family Strongylocentrotidae; genus Strongylocentrotus; species Strongylocentrotus droebachiensis. Next base: position 28,635 of record JAVYIG010001394.1, on the reverse strand, counting down.
TTTAGCACAGCTGGCTAATTAGGCATACTACTAGCCTTGCAATGAGTGATAGCCAGGTTGAACTTGTTGTCCTCAACGACATTGCCGAATCACCAGCCATGTTGCAAGACATTCTCCGGTGACGGTCACACCAACAAACACAGCCAACACAAATTTTAATTTTCATGGCTGTGTTGTGAACATTTATAATAAATAGGCTCAAGTTTCGGGCCTATAGTATAGGGTAACCCGACACATGCTCCGCCGACGATTGCTCCGCCGACATTTACTCCGCAAAACGCGACAATTGCTCCGCGACAGTTGCTCCGCCGACAGTTGCTCCGTCGACAGTGCTCCGACGACAATTGCTCCGCCGACATTTGCTCCGCCGACATTTTCTCCGCCGACAATTGCTCCGCATGACTGAGCGATAAATGCTCCGGTGACAAAATGCTCCTCGAACGACAGTTGCTCCGGTGACAAATGCTCCTCGAACGACAGTTGCTCCGACGACAGTTGCTCCGACGACAATTGCTCCGCCAACATTTGCCCTGCCGACAATTGCTCCTGCGACATTTGCTCCGCATGAAGCGACAATTGCTCCGGTGACATTTGCTCCGACGACATTTGCTCCGCCCCAAAAGTGAAAAAATATCGGCGGAGCAACTGTCGCGGAGCAAATGTCGAAGGAGCAAATGTCGGCGGAGCATTTGACGTCGGAGCAAATGTCGCGGAGCAAATGTCGCATTTTGCGGAGTAAATTTCGGCGGAGCAATCGTAGGCGGAGCATGTGTCATGGATTCTGTATAGGACTGTAAATATGCTCCTGTGTTGCACAGCAAAGACTGTTGTTACTGACTGTGGAGAGCAAAGATTGTTGATGTTGCCTTGTTGGATTTCTTTTAGCGTTGGATTTGTTAAACTACAAAACACTGTAAATATGTTACTGTGATATGTGAGGAGCAAATAGACTACTACTACTACAACTACTCTTGCCTTGGACTTGATGTTGGATTTTTCTTATTCTGGTGAGTGAATTCCTCTTGATCTCGTTTAGGCCTACTTTCTTTTAGAGCTAGACCTACAGCTAGACCTAATCATGAATCAATAAAAAGGACGAGGTATATAAAACAAATATGGACTGCTCTGTAATCGGATGATGGTGGGAACTATCACTCCCTCGGTGGTGTTCATACCGGCTTGGAAGTGATAGTTCCCACCACCATCCTCATGAGCAGTCAATATTTGTATAATATGTTTAATAATTATTTATCAAGTGGTAATTTTCCTAGTAAATTAAAGATTGCAAAAATTATCCCTGTCCATATAAAAGATGATAGTCATTTATTCAGAAATTATCTACCGATTTCTTTGTTGCCTTGAATATCCAAACTATTAGAAAAATGTGTTTATAATCGTTTAGATAACTTTCTTTCTAAACATGATGTACTTTATGATTGTCAATTTGGTGTTTGGAAAAAACATTCTGCAACCCATGCTTTAATTGATTTACAGGATGAAATAACTTTAGCAATTGTAAATGATAATTTTTGTATTTAATATTTATGGATTCATCAAAAGCTTTCGATATCGTTGATCATTCAATTTGTTTGTCAAAAGTGTATGTTTATGGAATACGTGGGATCCCATTTCAATTGTTTACAAATTATTTACACAGTCGTCTCCAATATACTATGTTTAAAGGTTCTACATCTGATGTTTCTGTTATGAGATCTGGAGTCCCCCAAGGGTCTATTCTAGGTCCTTTGTTGTTCTCAATATATATTAATGATTGATTGATTCGAATTTATTCCATTTCATATCGCTTGTGAACATAGTTGACAAAGTAAGTTCAAAAGTATGAAATGAAACAGGAACCTACTAGAAAGCATAGCTTGTTTTTGGTACCCAAGAATAAATAAAATATGCACTTTGTTATCATATATCATTTTAAAGTGTCTTAATAATCACAGTAAAATAGATATAATATGATAACATATTTTCATATACAATCTTAAAGTGTCTTAATAAACGAAAGAATAACAAGACGGGACACAAAGGACAGGAAACTGACATAATAAGATAAGACAGGACATGACAAAACAATTCATAACAGGACAACAAAAACAAGACAAAGCTGTACACCACAGCAATTAGAAGAGAGGGAAAGGGGGAGAGAGGGTGAAACAGGGGAGATGTGAGAGGTATTTGCATATTCGTCTTTTGCAGATTGAGAGATAATTTGATCTAGTAAAATTCTCTGAAAACTTAGAATACCTTATGTACGCCGCAGTCACAACTCTTATGTTTACTAAATCCGATACTAGTTATGTTGGAAGTAATGTTAATGAAAAGTGAATAACGTGGCAAGGTGGTTTAAAGCTAACAGATTCATTCGTATTCCAAGGAATACCAACTATTGTATATTTCAAAATAAAAACCCAAACTGTTTCGAATTTGTTTATCAATAGGCCTATATCACTTAAAATGTGTATATCTTGTATATCTAAGAAATAGGTTGTTGATTTTCTTGGTGTATAATGTAGATAATAACCTTTGTTGGAATGCACATATTAATAATATTATAAGTAAAGTGTCAAAATGTATAGGTAAGCTGTATAAGTTAAAGATCTAGGTACCTCTCTCTCGATATCATTTACACTATATAATTCACTAATGTTGTCTTATCTCACATATTATATTGTTATTTGGGGATTTTCAAGTTAATTAAAAATGAACACTCTTTTTAAGTTACAGAAAAAGGACCTACGCACTGTTACAATAGTTATACAGCTCATTTTGGTCCATTTTTGTTAAGACTAAAGTGCTTGTATATTCTTGCTTTGTTTGAATATCACATTGAATTAGTTGGCTTCACAATACATCAATGTAAGGGGGTCTAATTAACTTGTATTCATTGAAAGCTTTGTCATAATCATGTAAAAATTTCTACCTAATAACAAACTTTTCTATTCTTAACTAAATGATACGCGTTGTGAATTTCCTATTTAGGTTTTTTTTTATTTATACTCAGTACTGTTGAGTATGAATATATGAAATATTTCGACATAATATGATTTCAATGTCATATTATTTTCTGAATAAATAGCAGAGGTAATTTATAAATTTGTGTTTATTTGGGAGCGACTGTAGCGAGTTGGCAAGAAAAGTTTGGCTACACTTTCTTCTTGAGCAGTTTTAAGACAGGCGCGATAGTTACAGTGCGTATTGTGTACTATGTAATATATTAGATTGTTTGTATGGAGTGCGTATAGAACAATGCACAAAATCTACACGAAAAACACCTCTCAGGATCTAGAATATACGAGCGCCTCGCCAGAAATTAAGTTTTGACGACGTCACATCAGGGACCAACCATGCATAAGCAGCCGATGTCATATAGTTAATGAATATATTTTCAGTGCATTTATTTCTCAATAATATAAATTTGATTGATTTTAAATGTCACAGCAAGGTGACATTATATTAAAAATAAAATCATTAAATCATAACCACACAACAGTAACAACAGTATGAATTCAAAACAAAAGAACTAAGATACCTGTGAAGACGGGTTTAGGTTTTTAATCAGAAATAAACACTTTTATTATTCAGTCCTCTGCGCATGCCCATAATTAATAACACAAGCATTTCTATCATTAAAAGACAATAAAAATCGTGTTATACAATCAAAAGAGAAATGTGTTCAAGGGAACGACAGAAATGGAGTGCATGATAAATAATGCAATTACAGATTTTGGTAACTCCAATCATTCCAGATATCAATATTACATGTTCATGTATTTTTAACCAAGACCAAGATAAACAAGGCGAACCTGAGGCATATAAACAGAAAGAACACGGAGTACATGTGTGTACATGTTTTTGTACAGAGTGATAGATGTCGATAATATTTATTTTTAAAAGGTGACGATCAAAATGTGAATGTAAACATGAATGAAAGGCATATATATAAATGTTTAATACGTTCTAGCGAATCAGAAACGCAAACAAGCCGAAACTGAGGCATATAAACAGAAAGAACACGGAGTACATGTGTGTACATGTTTTTGTATGGAGTGATGGATGTCGATAGTATAAAAAAAAGGTGACGGTAAACATTTGAATGAAAACATGAATGAAATGCATATATAAATGTTTAATAACTTTCTAGCGAATCAAAAACGCAAACAAGCCGAAACTGAGGCATATATAGAGAAAGTAAGCAGAGTGCATAATTGCACATGATTTGTGAACATAATCAAAAATACGATCAAATACTACTAAATCTTCATTATGCAGCTGCACCGCGCGTGCGAACAAGGATAATAACTTAATATATTCATAAGACTGAAGACCTGAAAAAATGATCACGTGACATGTTACTCATCATTATTATGTATGAATATACAGGCTCATTAATTATGTCATTATACGGCTATAATGGAGATTAGGATCTGCATAGGATAAAACCAGTGAATATAACAAAACTTTAGACATGAAATGTTACAAATTCATATATATTATCTGACTTTAGTAGTAGGTCAATGATTAAATCCTGCCCGCAACTTCATCTTTCTTTTCTTTAAATCACCAACATGGGAAACAGCAAGTAACAACCACTTTACAGCAAAAATGGATGCACACAAAAAAACAAAAGAAACTATATCATCTTCCTATAAATTATCAAATGACGATGCAGCAAATAGTTAACAATATAAAGAATTATAGAAACTAGAAATTAGGTCCTGTTAAAAAGAACATTTACACTGTCTACTGTCCTCTTTTTGAGAGCTGTAGGTGAATGTGTATCACAATTTTAAAGTCATTTAAAATCGAATCAATATTGACTCTGGTCGACGATGGCAATGGTCAAAGACGGCCTATCAGCAACTCCTAAAACTCGAATACAAGTCCAGAGCCAGCCATTTCCTTATCGTACAGCTCGTCATATCGCTTGTTCTGTTCGTCAGTGAAATAATTCTTCCAGTCTCCAACCACACCTTGTGAGCAAATGAATGTAGAATGATAAAAGGAAAATAGAAAGAGACAAAGATAGATAGAAAGAAATTAATAAATAATAATGAAAGTTAAACAAAATAAGGTATGAATATAAAACAAAATTTGATATAATATAGATACAAAATTGTAACAGAAAATATTTAAATATATATTGTGGGAATAAAATATTAAGTGGGAAGAAGGGGGAAGATATATTTAGAGAGAGAGAGAGAGAAGGAAAATTAAAGGAATGCAGAGAGAATGGGTAAGAGAGTTGAATAATGCTAGCTAAAAGTGGAAAGAGGGGATACAGAAAATCAATTTAGGAATATATTTTGTATTTGTAATACACAGTCTCATTTAATAATTTCTAAAAAAAGGATATAAACCCGACATAAGAGAGGAGAAAGACCCACGGAACAAGAAAATACATCGTGACAACACAAGCAGAGAGATTGGACGTTAAATTTGGATGTCAAAGGTAGGCTATATTAGTGGTTTAAAATCATGATGTTCAAGGTTTTAACCCGCGGTACTTGAAAATACCGACAGCCGAAAATAAGAGGATCCATTCTCATTTACTCCAGTGGAAGGGGGAGGGGTTATTTTCGATTCGTTGTGTCTTTTGCCAATACAGTATATCAATTATGTAATCAGCTAGTACCTTTTCTCATGAATGAGGGTTTATTTGATTGTCCGGGTCCGGACTCCGGGTTGCCCTTCTGTATCAGACTGTCGGGATTCGATGAGGGGTTCTTCTTCATTGCCTTAAACGTCGAAGCTTTCGCGATTTTCTCGATGACGTCATCTGAAGGGGACTTTCCCATGAATTCAGCTATCTGTCGTACGGCTCCTGGTAAGTCCTAAAAGTCGTATGAAGAATTAAGGATTATCTTATTTAACATTATCAAAATGTTTTCACCATTGAAATTCCCCTATTCGATGTGACTCTTATCATTACATTACGTTATTTATGATATATTTGTGTTAATATTTTTATCAAGTTGCAGACATTGTTGTTGTTTCTATTATATAAAGCGCTTTGTATATATCAGAAAAGGCGAAATAAAAAAAAGTACATTGTTTTCTGGTATTTGTTTTTATATCATTAGCAGCAATATTATTATCATCATTATCAGTATAATTTACTATCATTAGTATTTGTAGTAGAAGTAGAAGTAGTAGTAGAAGTAGTAGTACCAGTAGTAGTAGTTGTAGTAGTAGTAGTAATAGTAGTAGTGATACAATTATTATTATTATCACCATCATCATCGTCATCATCATTATTAGTATAAGTATTATCATTATTAGTATTAGTATTATTATTGTTATTGTTTTACTTGTTCTTGTTTGTGTAAATATGAAAAATAATGATTCCACGAAAAAGGTTATCTAATACGTTTACCCAAAGATATCTACCATCTTTTTGGGATAATATTCTAAGGGGCTTATCGATTAGGGAGCTACTGGTCCGGGGAGACAACTAATGCACATTTGCCACTCTCAACCCAGGTGTTTAATGGTTTCCTGATGGGATTTATTCCTTTAAGTAAATTAAAAGTCAAATGAAAAATATCATATTTCAGGTGCTAAATTGGCGTTTATAAAGTTATGGAAGTAAAACGAACTGCCAATTTAAACTGATACCTCCGTCTTAGGGTAGAAATGGAAAAACGGATGTTTTAGGAAAGGATAAAGGGTAGTAAAAGTGATTATATCAAAACATGAATTCCTCTAAATTACATCATTTCGGTTGATGGCAGATACAACTCACCTTCTTCATATCTTCGTACTTGAGAAAGAGAACGTTTGGATGATTTCTTCTCTTCCACCATGGCAACACGTTTTCAAACCAAGATCCTTGCATAGCTGAGGTAAAAAGAATGCGATCACATTGACTTTAAGAAATCATCTCAAAAGTAATTGCAATAATTAATATCAAAATAGTTCTGTTTGAAGCATGTGTTTTCAGTGTACCCATATTTCAAAGCCATACTGTACTAGCAGCATTAACGCAAAATCCCCTCTAAATAGCGCCACCTCAAGTCAGCTGTAACAGTATGGTCCCGGAGCTTGCTGCTTCCCTAGCTACGATGTTGGTTTTTGCATCGAGTCCTCTGTCTGCGGAGTGGGAATTAAAGGGGAATCCTCTCTGAGGCTGTTCACATCGGCAGAGATAGCGCGGTCTAGCGCGCGCTAGACCGCGCTATCTCTGCGGTGTGGAAGGTACAACGTCGTTTCGGTCCGCCCAACAGCGAGCCACGGCGAGCCAAAACGGCGTGCCACTGGAGCACCTCTTGGGGTAGTCCACGAGAGATAGCGCGGTCTAGCGCGCGCTAGACCGCGCTATCTCTGCCGGTGTGAACCCGAGCTACGATAGCACGCCGGAAGTAATCGTTCTACACGCGGGGAATATTATACTCATTCTATTTTGGTGCGATCTGAATCTGAATCGGTACAGTTCAACACTCCTAGTTCGTAATAGCGCGCGAAATCTTTGACCACTCTGACCTCATGACGTCACGCGTCATGACAACAGGACCTCTCAAAAAAGGGGGTTTATTCCTTTAAGTAAATTAAAAGTCAAATGAAAAATATCATATTTCAGGTGCTAAATTGGCGTTTATAAAGTTATGGAAGTAAAACGAACTGCCAATTTAAACTGATACCCCCGTCTTAGGGTAGAAATGGAAAAACGGATGTTTTAGGAAAGGATAAAGGGTAGTAAAAGTGTGGAAGGTACAACGTCGTTTCGGTCCGCCCAACAGCGAGCCACGGCGAGCCAAAACGGCGTGCCACTGGAGCACCTCTTGGGGTAGTCCACGAGAGAGAGCGCGGTATAGCGCGCGCTAGACCGCGCTATCTCTGCCGGTGTGAACCCGAGCTATAAATCGTGCTGCGGTCTATCGTGCTACGATAGACCGCGCTTTCTCACTGCGGTGTAGATCCGGCGAATGCCAATGGGCGGACCGTGGGTCGCGCTACGATAGCGCGATCCACGGTCCGCCCACGGTCCCTCCTTGCGGTGTGAACACGCCCTATGATAGGATGTTTGATTAGAACCCTGTGTAGAGGGGGTCACCACCTTTGCACGTTAAGAACCATGGACCTACGTGTTAAGAACCCACTGCACTATTCGTATAAGAGTAGGGGAAACCCCGGTAAAGTTGTCAACATGTACACCCCAATAAGTTATATCGAAGAGACTCGAGGATTACCAGTGATCCAGTTCGCTTTTTTACCTCCCAGGCAGGCGCGTACGCAGAGGGGGGGGGGGGGGGGGGGGGGTGGGGGTTATATACCCCCTCCCCCCTCTGGTATTTATTATATTAATAATAATAATATCATATAGAAACAACGTTTGGATTACCTAATACCTTAAGTAACTGACAAAGCTTTTGAAATAGTATTCGGCTGATTTTTCGAAAGTATCTGCGATCACGTTCAGTTTCCATTTGTCAGAAATTGTCCCTTCTTGAGTATAAAATTCTAAATGACGACTTACCCCTGTTAGCTAGAAACTCTTCAAAGAATACTTCCCACGAACCATAGGATGGCAGGGTCGGAACGTATTCACAGAAATGGTAGTAGGAAACAGCCGTATCCTTTGGGTTCCGGGCTATGTAAATCACCTGCAGATCAATTCAATAGGCCATTTAACCACATTTGAATGCATAATGTGTCATTGTGAAGTGACTCGGTGCAAATTATTACATGCACCTGCTACGAATAATTTTATCTTAGTAGTCAGAATGCGAATTAGATGATAATCTAGTGAAGGACCCAGGAAGTGGGAATCATTCCAGCCAAAAATGTTGAGTTTTCCCTGCCCTGCTCCAGCCCGTTGCTTGAATTATTTCGTGCTGAACCTTGTGCGCATGCTCTGTTTTTTTTATCCAGTAGCATGGACGACGAGCGAGTTTAAAGAGCCACTCTAACCCAACTAACATGCCTTTCAAAACATGAATACACCTCTACTTATTAATATTCCAGCCTCCGATTTTTCAGAAAATCTCTGTATAATTGACCCTTTAATTTAAGTGGCCCTTTAATTTAGCACGCCTTGGAATCTAGGATTGAGTTGTATAATACTCTATATCTGACACGTCCGGAGATGGTGGCCTGTGACAAATTAGGTCTCGTTAATGTCACTAAGGTATTAAAGTTGCTCAAGCGTGGATATATAGAGGGCAGCACATGGACGTACGCACCAGAGCCATCAATAGGGACTTTTAGATTGAGTGGACGAGAACACGACGAACGCCGACTGATCATGCGTGTCAACGTACTTAACTGCCCATGTTGACTACAATTAGAAATCTTTTAGATTGCACTCGACGATATACATGCATGCAGGAAGTAACACTATGAAGATCACGGACAAAGAGAGAGGACAAAATATACAGTTCCTCATTCTACCCTCAACAAAAGAACATCCCTTCACTGCTATTATGTAAAAATGTGTTTAACAGGTGAATATGCATGTGACACCTGTTCTAAACAAAAATTACATAATAGCAGGGAAGGGATGTCCCTTTGTCTACCTAATTGGAACTGTATATGTTATGCGCACGCGGCATACCTTGAGCATGTAAAGGCGCTATATAAATATCAATATGTATGTATGTACTAGATTTAGGAAAATCAGGGTTGACGCATTCTCGATCGCCGACTGAGACGACGTAACGCATGCGCAGTGCCTTAAAATGACGTCACACGTAGCAGTGAAAGCTGTCGACGTGCAAATCTAAAAGTTTGGCCAACCGGGTTTGAGTTTTTTTTTTTTTTTAAATTTATTTATGCATGCATGTTCACAATTTTACAATTCATTGAAGTTAACATCACATGAAAAATTAATATAATATAACAAATCATTTTCAATTTTACATGGATCATGGATGAATAGGTGTAGAAAAAGAATATAACATTGTTTTATCAAAGACAAGTTGCAACTTATATACAGTTTGAAGAATGAACACACAAAGGTGATGAAACATAATCAAATAGAGCTTGAATCGTTAAAACACCTTTCAAATATATAATATATGACAAATAAAATTCCTAAAGTTTTGTAGTGAACTATTTACACTATTACAAAGTTAAAAAAAGAAAGAAAAAAAAAATCGTTAAACCTAGTAACAAAATTATGTAAGATTTAATTAGAACTGATAAATAGATTATAATGTAAGTAATATCTTACATCTGTGAAATTATCATACATTTGAGTACTCTTTTAAAGGAGTTTGTTGATTTTATATTTCGAATATCATTAGGTAAAGAATTCCATACATCTGGACCTCTGTGTCTGATTGATTTTTGAGCTAATGTAGTGTGAGGATTGACCACATGTAAATTCGATGACTGCCTTGTTGAATACGAATGAACCATGTTATTAGGTTGGAACATTGAAGATAATGACGTAGGTAATAATTTGATATTAAAACGGAACATAAATATGGCAATTTGGAGGAAGTTAATATCATCAATCTTTAAGCATTTCAGTTTAACAAATAGTGGGGTAGTCTGGTCACGATAACCAGCTCGGGTACATATGCGTACAGCTTTCTTTTGCAGCAGAAGAATATTATTAGTCACACTCTTGGATGTTGCCCACAAAATATTACAATAAGAGATGTGTGGTAAAATTAGACTATTATATAGCATAAGTAATATTCTATCAGAAACAAAACATTTTATTCTATACAGTACGCCAATATTTCTGGAGATTGGTGTAACAATGTGTTTTACATGGTCGCTCCAGTCAAGTTTTTCATTGATATAGACACCAAGGAATTTCGTACATGTCTTTCTCTCTAAAGAAATATCATGTAGTTTAATATTAAAAGCAAGGTTGTCATTAGATTTTCTACCTCTAAAATGAATATAATTTGTTTTAAGAACATTGAGAGAGAGCACATTACTTCTAAACCATAAAGTCAACTTTGGTAGTTCCGAATTTAGTTTCTGTTCAAGAGTGTTGATTTCGCGATGAGACAAGAAAACACTCGTATCATCTGCAAATAAGGTATAATTTAAAGTTTTAGATACATTACAAATATCATTGATATAAATAAGAAATAATAATGTGCCCAGGATGGATCCCTGCGGAACACCACATTTAAGATACAGAATGTCAGAGTTAACAGAGTTATAATAAGTGTACTGTCTTCTCATAGTTGGACACAATATAGCGACTTCTGCTTTGTTGGGCAAGCACAAAAATAAAGAATATACGCCATGTTGTGACCCAGTGAAACCAAGTTGGCTAAACTATGTGTATAGATGGCTCTGGTACGCACGGGAGCGCAATACCCGTTGGCTAAGTGTTATGTATAGTCAGGCGCGTACGCAGGATTTTTTCAAGGGGGGGGGGGTTTAACATTTTTAAATCGGGCCGAAAATTTCGCAACGACTCAGCCAGCCGCTGAATAGGTGAGTGGCGGGGAGGGGGTAAGAAGACACTTTTGGGGGGGGGGTCTCGAAATTTGAAGAAATGACATTTTGCTTCGTTGGGGGAGGGGTAAGGTCAACGTTTTTAGGTCAGCCATTGGTAATTTTTTTTTTTTTTAATTTAAAAAATAAATAAATAAATAACAAAGGGGGGGGTTCCTTCAAAATACACACATAAAAAATACCAAAGGGGGGTTCAACCCCCCCCCCCCCCCCCTTGCGTACGCGCCTGTGTATTGTTGCCTACTTCACGAACATCTCTAAAGTGACTTACGCGGCGGTTGCAATGGAGAAAAATCTCTGTTTGTTGAAGCTGTAAAATAGTTTGTGCACATACGAAATCACGTCCCATCGAAAGTATATTGAGAATCAGCGAAATAGCCAGGTCCTCGGCAAAAAGTGTAGCCACAAACTTACCTTAGCTTTCGGATCATCGGTGCTGATATCCTCGGGTAGGAAAGGCGAGTGGCAGTGAGATTTGAGTATCCTTGGTGACGCCATCTTTTCAGCCCTGTGGATTACTGGCGGTGACTAAAATGACGTCCCAATATAAGAATAGTCATAAATAATCAGTCAACATGAAAAAAGTGAGTATGGAAATGATCAAATATTTCCATATGAAATAGTCGATGAGAAAAACAGCAAGTAATAATCACATTTCAATTGTGAATTAACATGCTGGAACTAATGCTCTTATGCTCTTATCTTATGCAATGGTAAAATGGTTCATGATCTTGACTCTCAATCCAGGGGTTAAAGGTTAGAATTCCAGCCCGGCATTAATGTCCTGCTGCAAGACATTTATCTACATTTGCTTCTCTCCGTAAATGGGTACCTGGTGGCAATTGCTGTGGTAATAATAACTGCAGGACCTGCAGTATTGATACTGATGTGGCTATAATCTGGGTATTAAAATAATTCCCGGTTATTATTATTTAATATCATTAAATTGATTGTACTTACCGATGCGTCTAGGGGGTTTTCCACGATCTCAAGGAATGGAACTACAGTCATGATATGGGTGCCGTCCAATTTACTGGTATCACCGTCATGATTAATTAACAGACTCAGCTGCTCCACCCACGTTGTGCCTTGTGTATGAAAATAGAAATTGTCTTATCAATCGGCAGATACAGTTGGCCGAAACGACCCCGCCTATATCGGCGTAGCCACAAGCGGGCGGAGGGCATGTGCCCTCGATCAAGTGGTGAAAAGAAAAACAAAAGTAAAAGTGAGAAAAGAGAGAGATAGAGAGAGGAAAGGGGTACGGGGAAAGGAGGATAACGGAAGACGCCTGGTCCACCTCCCTCTCCCTCTTCCTCATCCTCTAATCCCTGCTGCCCATTAGGAGAGTAGATGAGATATTTTCAATATATTATATCTATCTCTTCTGTGGCCCACAAATATACTCTTTTTTTTTTCTTTAATAAAATCATCTTTATTCAATATTGCTTTCGACTTTACAAAACATAACAAAACATATATAAATATACATACATAATATAACCAATATAATCAACAACAAGAATATAGCTGATTATATTAGATAGCTTAGACAGATACCGAGATGTGATTGGACCCAAGCTCGTCACGTGATATCAATTGCGAGGATCCAAATTGTTATATTTTCCTGGCCGGTTATATTTTACCAGCTGGTGAAATGAATATATTTTTAATCAATGCATGTCGCCCTCTTGAGGACTGTATGTCACCAATAACACACATTACACCATTACCGAGGGTCAAATTTTGTTTTCATGATATTTTTCATGATTTTTTTTTTTCCCCTTGAAAGTATTTTTCCACGTTTGTATTTTTCCCGTTTTTTTTTTTTCGATTTTTTTTTTTTCCAAATTATTTTTTTATAAGAATTTGTTTTTTCTTGAATTATCTCGAAATATTATCTTTCAGTCAATTTTTTTTTTGCACTTCTTTTTCTAAAATTTTGATTGTCCCCGAAAAAAAAATAATTCGGGCAAAAAAAGAATGGACCCACCCCCCCCCCCTCAAAAAAAATCAAACCAAGGCTATCTAATGTAAGTGATGCTTGCATTTCCATAATTTGATTAAACGAATTCGTTTTCATTGGCTGCCTGCCATAGCAACAAACAGAATTGACAAAAGACTTAACTCCGTTCCGTTGACAATCAGACATAGACGAAAGACTGCTTGTTGCTACGGCAGGCAGCCAGTGAAAACGAACTGAACTTTTTAAATCAAATTATCGAAATGCAAGCATCACTTTAAACAAACAGAACTGTTATTCCTTGCTCATTTTTCCTGATTGAGGTGTCATATGAAAGGGCAGAAACTGGACTTTCTAGAAATGTAAATTTTTCTTCGAAATTCAGATACCGCCCGCCAAATGACATTTTGGTTTCCTACCTTCAAATTGCTTTTAATTATAATTGTGATTAAGTTATGATAAAACATCGATAACTCTCGGTTTCGTTTTTTTTGGGGTCGCACTGTATACTGAAAAATAAAAATAACAAAAAAGGGGGAAAATTATAGGAAGAAAAAAAATTGAATTACAAAAATTATCAACAACAACAAACAAATTATTATAATGATAAAAAAAAAAAAAAAAAAATTATAGAAGAAAAAAAATTATCAAAAAAAAAATGAATTCCCGATATCGCGTGCATCCAGTAAAAATAACTACACGGTAATTGACCAATCAGATTGCAGGGATTCTTCTATCCATCTTATAATTTATTCTGTGACCGCCAGTGATGTTTTGAGCTAGGCCTCTACTGATTGTCCGAGTGAATGATTCATATTTGCACACCAAGTTCAATAACCTAGTTAAAATGTGCATGTCCTCTGGACAAAATAATAATCTTTTTTTTTTTTTTAATTTTCCATTCTTAGGATCACAAGAAATCTGTATGTCTACCTGACTTCGGATAGGTCACGATGAACATGTCATCGGGTCGACATTCGAATTTCCTGACGCGCTTCAGCACCGACAAAGACATGATGTTAGGCATAATGACGCCTTCGTACTCGTAGCATGTCTGGACTACGCAATCGGGAACCTTTGATGAAAAACCTGAACTCATGTTGCTGCCTGTAACTGCATAAATACATAAGGAATCGAGAAAAGGAAAGTGTATAAACAAAATTACCTAACGAATCATCTGGGTGTTGGATTTTTCCAGTCAAGGTTATTCATAATCATGAACATGAATTACATGCTGCTTGTAAGTGTCGGCTTGCATGGTGATGTAGATATACAGAAGGCTTGCGGGTGCACCATGTGAGAGAGAGGGAGGATTGAGGAGTCCTGAAAAGGACTCTCGGTAATCTTTCTTGAGGGTTTGTTAGTCCTGAAAAGGACTGTTGGTATAGTCTTGAAAAAAGGGACTTTTAGATTTGCACGTCGACAGCTTTCACTGCAACGTGTGACGTCATTTTAAGGCACTGCGCATGCGTCACGTCGTCTCAGTCGGCGATCGAGAATGCGTCAACCTTGATTTTCCTACATCTAGTACGGTACTAGTATGCCGCATGCGCATAAAATATACAGTTCCTCAGGTAGACAAAGGAACATCTCTTCCCTGCTATTATGTTAAAATGTGTAGAACAGGTGTCACATGCATATTCACCTGTTCTACACATTTTTACATAATAGCAGTGAAGGGATGTTCTTTTGTCTAGCTACCACATTTTTGTTGAGGGTAGAATGAGGAACGGGATATTTTGTCCTCTTTCTCTGTCCGTCATGTTCATAGTGTTACTTTCTGCATGCATGTATATCGTCGAGTGCAATCTAAAATATTTGTAATTGTAGTCAGCATGGGCAGTTGAGTACGTTGACACGCATGATTAGTCGGCGTTCGTCGTGTTCTCGTCCACTCAATCTAAAAGTCCCTAATGACTGTTGGTTATCTTTCTTAGCTTATAGTTCTAAAGAAAACTGTAGCGCTTGGAGAGGATGAGTAGCGGGAATGGCTCGATGTTTCGAACAGGTTGACTATCCGTCGTCAGGAGTGGAGAAACCCAGACCTACCAAGTCTTACGCCTATAGCTGGTCTCTTATATTTTGTTTTGCATAGTAGAATGGTAACTGTTCATTGTACATTGTGTACTGTTTGTAAACACTACATGTACTTTATATAATATAGATAACATTTGAAATGTACTTCTCTTTTTCAAAGTAAGGACTTATGATGGCTGCATGTGCACTAAACCCATTTAGAAGTCCTATACAGGTTGATGTTATTGTGTCTCTATTGAAATACGTTTTTTACATTGTGAATTTACATCAGAAGCGCAATTTGATTAATTTTACATTGTCAACAATTTAAAAGGTAATCCCTATCGCCCTGCAAAATGCTCAAGGGGATACAATAATTACTTTCAATACTTGTTTCGGAGTTCACTTTTTTGAAATACCCGTTTAGCGTGTGAATTCTCGAAAGAACCACGCGAATTCCTCATTTAGGGTGTATTTTGGCTTCAGAAGAAATCCTTCTTTACGGTGTGTCTGGAAAACCTGTGTTCATGCATACTTACAGTATGTCTACATGACTGAGACCCCGGGCCTAGGACCCCAGTGCGGAGTTGGTATTTCGAACACTCCAATTAAGCTGATTGAATCTTTGCGCAGCACAAAACGTACGACTATACGGTACATGGGTCCGAAAATCAGACTATTTTCTATGCATAATTTTCGAAACGCGTTGCGAAAATTACTAACGGTCGATATAATTTTTTTGTGGAGAAAGTATTCTAATTATAGAAATACTCTTACTTCTGTATTGCGTGTTGCTAAGAAAAAATATTACTCTGCTCAATTTCAAATGACATTTAATAATATTAAGAATACATGGAAAGTAATTAGAAGTTTTTTTAAGCCATCAGTAAAAACTACAAATATCAAATGTATAAATGTGAATGGTTGTTCCGTAGAAGATAGACAAATTATTGTGGACAATTTTAATGATTATTTTTGTAATGTCGGGCTGAAACTTCAGGACTCTATTCCTAGATGTCAGAAAAGTTTTATTGAGTTTATGCAAGAACCCAATATAGATAGCCTATTTTTAATGCCCACAAATGAAATAGAATTGTTTAAACTTGTGAGTTCGCTTAAAAGTAATAAGAGTCCTGGCTTTGATGGCATAACAAATGAATTAATTAAGGATATTATACATGGAATTGTGATACCACTTGTTCATATTTATAATTTGTCTTTCTTATCTGGTATTGTACCAGGACAAATGAAAATTGCTAAGGTAGTGCCAATATTTAAAAAGGGTGATCCTCAAACATTAAGTAATTATAGACCCATTTCATTATTGACATCCTTTTCAAAGCTTTTAGAAAAACTTATATATGATAGAACAGTGATATTTTTAAAAAAGACTGAAATATTTTCAAAATTCCAATTTGGCTTTCGTGAAAAGCACACCACTATACATGCAATTTTACACTTTGTTGATAAAATTGCTCAAGCACTAGATGATCACCTTCATACAATTGGTATATTTTTGGATTTCTCTAAGGCGTTTGATACGGTTGATCATGAAATTTTAATAAGTAAATTGTCATATTATGGAGTGAGGGGCATCGCTCTTAGCTGGTTCAGGAGCTATTTAACAGGCAGAAAACAATATGTATCATTAAATGGAACTGACTCAAGTCATCAAACTATATCTTGTGGGGTCCCTCAGGGGTCCCTTCTTGGCCCCCTTCTTTTTATATTATATATTAATGATTTTTATCTTTCATCTGATGTACTATCTTTCATATTTTTTGCAGATGATTCAAGTGTATTTTTTCTCTCATAAAAACCCTGAAGTTTTATTAGATACAGTTAATATTGAATTAAAAAAAGTTATTTTGTGGATTCATGCAAATAAGTTGTCCTTGAATCTTCAAAAGACAAACTATATGTTTTTTAGTAACTCCCTAAAGGATGTACCTGGAAATGTATTTTTTGATGATGTTAATGTTGTGAGAGTAACTTCCACCAAGTTTCTTGGGCTACATATTGATGAGAAGCTGTCTTGGGCATCTCATTGTACTAATATTTGTAAAGTCGTGTCTAGAAATACTGGTGTAATTTATAAATTAAGTTCTTTTGTCCCACAAGAAATTTTGCTTATTTTGTATTCTACTTTAACTTTGCCTTATCTCAATTATGGAGTGCTGGCATGGGGGAAGTCATTGAAAACACAATTAGATAAGATTTGTGTTGCCCAAAAGAGGGTGGTTAGAGTTGTTTTTAATGCGAGCTATCGTACTCATACTAATGTTTTGTTCTACAGTAATAAGCTATTGAAGGTTGAAGACATTTACTTTATACAGTTAGGCGCAATTATGTATGGTTTTGAAAATGGTACTCTCCCAAATGTGTTAATACAAATATTTCGAAAGAACAATCAAATTCATAGCTATAATACAAGGCAGGCAACTGCACTTCATATTCCACGTGTAAGAACTGCTTTTGCTCTGAAGACGCTGGCTTGTACTGGTCCCAAGTTTTGGAACTCACTCCCTATCAATGTAACTAGATCTGTCAGTGTCTTTGGTTTTAAACGCAAATTGAAATTACATTTATTGAGTAACTATGTCGACAATTAACGTAAAAATTATATCACCAGAAATGATATTAGGAAATAATTTATCAATTGTTATTGATAACGTGCATTATCTTTTTGTTTTTGTTATGTTTGATTATTCAATATAAATGTCAGCATTTCACATTCTCTCACCCCCCCCCCCTCCTCTCTTCTATTTTTTTTTCTTTTTCTTTACACCTAATACCATTTTCCCCTATATACATATAACTTTCTTCTTTCTCTGTTTTTTTTCTCTGTTTTGTTGTTTTTCTCGTTCCAGTTTGCTTTTTTCCTCTTGATCCCTTTGTATATATTTTCATCCTCTCCTTTTCACATTTCAAGCTATCCCTTTTGTAAATATTTCCCCCATATTTAATCATGTGTAGTTTTTGATAACTTTGAAACATTTTTAAAAGTGAAACATTAATGGATTACGTTATATGGGGACCTTGCTCTTACAAGCCCAGCTTTTCTAAGGTCTCCACTTTCTTTCATTTGGATTATATATCGACTTAAAATTGCACTTAAATTGTTTTTTTTTATGCTGTTTTTTGTTCTATTATTATATGTAAAAATGTTGTGAAAGAAAGAAATAAAATGAACCTTGAACCTTGAACCTATAAAGGCAGTTACCAGTCTTTATCCTTTAGGGGAATTTATAGTTGGTATTATCTCTTGCTCACCATAGGATTCACACAAGTTTATATGTTTAGCCTGCACAAGGGACACATCCCCTTTAAGTAGTTAATTCAGTGAACCTACATTCAACAAGCCAAGTTTTTAATTAGGTTCACTTTTCATCTCCGTGTTCAATGATTTGCATTCTTTCTTGTCATTAATTACTAGTACTCAATATCACTTAAAGAAATGATGTTTTGTAAAATGCATTAAACTTTGCAAATTTTGCATGAAATATGAACAAAAGCTTTCAATCAATCAAATCAAATCAATCAAACACCGGGAATATGGTGGTAATAATAACACGAATTAATAATTCCCTATCAGATAACTGGCTGGGGTTTAGTTCACGTCATGCGCTATTTTTACGTCGAAAGTTCACACCTTCCTCCTTTCTAACAGGCCTATTTCTTTATCATCATTCAGTATGTTTGTATATAACAATCTTACAGTGATTAACATATCCAGACAGCGAATGCAAAGTCCATGTATTTTACCAATGTTTGCATTACCATATTATAATGCAAGTCATCACATGTAAACTGCAAGTCATTCCTTTGCTCTTTCTATCTTCTTGACATATATATATAAGGTTCAGTGTTTATTTCAAAACTTTAATTTTCTTTCATAGCCTATTTCGCTCTGAAATATTATTGTTATAGTGGTTATTTTACCTAGCTGCTAAGAAAGCACAAATGCTTGTTAGTGAGCAACCATACGGCCGATGGCTTTAGGTCCTCTCCGAGGGACCTGGTAATGAGGATTAATGCCTTACCAAAGGGCACTAGCGCATCGCCTTGGTTTCGAACCCTGGTCACCGGATTACGAGACCACTGCTCTTCCAACTGAGCTACTAGAGTTAGCTTGTGATATTTATCTAATAATCCTTTTATAGATTTGGACTATTTATAGCCGTATAAGGCTGTAATTGATACGTGCAAAATAGAATGTCACTAAGTTCTAAAAGGCATCGTTAAACAATGTTAAATCTGAGACGAACGGCCCTACGTGTTATCAGTGTCTGTGATGTGGTGTAATATTGACGCCGTTAACAAAAAATGCGCTTCAAAATAATCAAGAATCTTTTTTTGTTGTTTATATATTATATAAACAAAACGTTTTTACATTGTGAATTTACATCAGAAGCGCAATTTGATTAATTTTACATTGTCAACAATTTAAAAGGTAATCCCTATCGCCCTGCAAAATGCTCAAGGGGATACAATAATTATTTACAATACTTGTTTCGGAGTACACTTTTTTGAAATACCCGTTTAGGGTGTGAATTCTCGAAAGAACCACGCGAATTCCTCATTTAGGGTGTATTTTGGCTTCAGAAGAAATCCTTGTTTACGGGTGTCTGGAAAACCTGTGTTCACGCATACTTACAGTATGTCTACATGACTGAGACCCCGGGCCTAGGACCCCAGTGCGGAGTTGGTATTTCGAACACTCCAATTAAGCTGATTGAATCTTTGCGCAGCACAAAACGTACGACTATACGGTACATGGGTCCGAAAATCAGACTATTTTCTATGCATAATTTTCGAAACGCGTTGCGAAAATTACTAACGGTCGATATAATTTCATATAAAGGCAGTTACCAGTCTTTATCCTTTAGGGGAATTTATAGTTGGTATTATCTCTTGCTCACCATAGGATTCACACAAGTTTATATGTTTAGCCTGCACAAGGGACACATCCCTTTAAGTAGTTAATTCAGTGAACCTACATTCAACAAGCCAAGTTTTTAATTAGGTTCACTTTTCATCTCCGTGTTCAATGATTTGCATTCTTTCTTGTCATTAATTACTAGTATTCAATATCACTTAAAGAAATGATGTTTTGTAAAATGCATTAAACTTTGCAAATTTTGCATGAAATATGAACAAAAGCTTTCAATCAATCAATCAAATCAATCAAACACCGGGAATATGGTGGTAATAATAACACGAATTAATAATTCCCTATCAGATAACTGGCTAGGGTTTAGTTCACGTCATGCGCTATGTTTACGTCGAAAGTTCACACCTTTCTCCTTTCTAACAGGCCTATTTCTTTATCATCATTCAGTATGTTTGTATATAACAATCTTACAGTGATTAACATATCCAGACAGCGAATGCAAAGTCCATATATTTTACCAATGTTTGCATTACCATACAGGCGCGTACGCAGGATTTTTTCAAGGGGGGGTTTTAACATTTATAAATCGACTCAGCCCACCGCTGAATAAGCGAGGGGGGGGGGGGGTTAAGAGGACACTTTTTTTTTGTTTGGTCCCAAAAAAATCGCAACGACTCAGCTGACCGCTGAATAAGGAGGGGGGGGGGGGAAGAGGACACCTTTTTTTTTTTTTGACCTCGAAATTTGAAAATTTGACATTTTGCTCCGTTGGGGGGGGGTTGGGTCACCTGTTTTTGGTCAGTCATGGGGGTAATTTTTTTTTTTTATTTTTTTTTTTTTTAATAATTAAAAAAAAAAAAAAAAAAAAAATCCAAAAGGGGGGGGGGGGGTTTTAGGGGGTTTTGGGGGGTTTATACACATAAAAATACCAAAGGGGGGGGGGGTTTAACCCCCAAACCCGAGACCACGAGACCACTGCTCTACCGACTGAGCTACTAGAGTTAGCTTGTGATATTTATCTAATAATCATTTTATAGATTTGGACTATTTAAAGCCGTATAAGGCTATAATTGATACGTGCAAAATAGAATGTCACTAACTTCTAAAAGGCATCGTTAAACAATGTTAAATCTGAGACGCACGGCCCTACGTGTTATCAGTGTCTGTGATGTGGTGTAATATTGAAGCCGTTAACAAAAAATCCCCTTCAAAATAATCAAGAATCTTTTTTTGTTGTTTATATATTAAAACAAAACGTATTATGTAAAGGGAACCTTAATTACAAGCATAATGCTTCCAAGGTTTCCTCCTCTTTACTGCAGATTATTGTTAGCATCACTTGTATTTAATGACTTGCCATTGAATAGTTTTTTTGTTTTTTTTTACCGTCGTATCTATCGAATATCATGTACATGTTTTGTTACCTTGTATATGCCTTACTTTGTAAACTCTTTTCATATGCAGTTAATGTGGAAATAAAACCTAAATAAAAATAAAAAGAAGTGCCTCAAAAAAGTAAAAATCTTTGAGTGACCGGTTTTACCATACTCGTTTCCCCCCACTAGACTGTAGTCTCATGAAAACCGTTAGGAAAACGCAAAATTTGATTTCGATTTCCAATCATGAATATCTTGATAATCGGACAGGCGATCAACTTGTAAAAGTCATGGGGTTCCTGACTGACCTAAAGGTTTATAATTATCATTGCAGCATGAGCTAAATCCAGGATTTTGTTTCAGATTCTGAGACAAAGTTACCGGATCCCTTTAAGTCAGTGGTCACCTGGTACATTAGCGTGGTTTGAAATGCACATCCACTCACAGACTAGGTTTGTAAAGCACATAAAAACAATCGCCAAGAGTTTGTAAGAAATCCATTGAAGAGAAATTCCAGTATCCTTTTGCGTTCCCTTTAAAATATCATGTACGGATTGTGCGACATGTCATTCTATAAGATGCGCATATTCTAATAGGTGGTGGATAGGGCAATTGAAGTAATAAATGTACGAGTAATGATAATGAGGAGGAGGGGAGGAGGCTGATACTAATACTACTACTGCTCGGCTACAGTTATGTTACTACTACCGCTACTACTACTACTACTAGTAGTAGTAGTAGTAGTAGTTCTATTAAAACTACTACTTATATACGAAACATATTAGTAATAATAACAATAAGAGGGAGAAGAAAAAAGAGAAGAAGAAGAAAGAATCGCGCTCTAGATGTAGTCCGGTTCCTTTCTTATCTACCAACCTCACATTTAATAGGTTTTATACAAAGTGGTAATTATAGCAATAGACGTATGATGACAAACATGACCATGCTGATGATAAAGCAGATAATGATAACATTACTGATGATTATATCTCACCTGCTCCTTCCTTCAGTTGATAGATGGAATGAAAATGTGTGCAACCAGAGGAGAGTAAGAAGACGCAGTGGCACACCTTTTATGTCGAGATTACGAATAACGATTCACCTAAATCAGAGTAACGTGAAACATCAAATCATCTTTTAGAGGCCAAGATCGAGAATGTGGCCTTTGGAACATTGGCCTTGTCTCAAGGCAAAAAGGTATTTTTTTTTTAATTTCTTCATGAATTACTTATTAAATGTAGCACTGGGATTTTGAAGAAAAAAAAATCTGGGTCGTAGGTTATTTGAGTAGAAAGAAAAATTCCAGACAGACATTCAGATTTCTTAAATATTTGTTCTTCATGTACGCTTACAAGTGTCGCATGAACTGAAAAATAAATATTTGCTTAGTATGGGATGAAGAGGCCTAGCTCCTCTAAAAAACACTGCCTTCGTGTTGTTCACCCCCTCCCCCCACCCCACCCCCTCCTTCGAACAGAAACATGCATTAAAGTAATGGTTCATTATAATAATTCTAGTATTTTTATTATCTGTGTTCAAGGCCTGTCTATGTGTGTATTATCTACGTGCACGCAGGTTGGTCTGTGGACGTGAGTGTGGAAGATGATGATGTGTTTGTAGGTTATATAATGTGTGTATTTGACTAGCATTGTTATACGTATTGTTTTATGTGTTTTGGGGGGTATTGCATTGGTTTATTGAGATAAAAATCATCGACATGCAGCTAAAACCTGAAATTGTTCAATTTACAGAGTAAAAAGTACATGGCATAACATTACATTGACAACACATTAAAATATATAGAACAATTAACACTTGTGTATATCTAAGTACGATTTACAAATTTCATTGATAATTGATGTGCATACACGAGGAAAAAAAATTGTCTGTTAGAAAGGCTCGATATGTACGTATTGTTTGAGGAGCATGAGCTCCAACCACGTGATATTTGCAGAATATTGAGTACATATTCGAATAGTACATAGTAAATATCGGAGCAGTAGCGTTCGCAGTATTTTTTTCAAGGGGGGGGGGGGTTAACATTTTTAAATCGGGCGGAAAATTTCGCAACGACTCTGCCAGCCGCTGAATAAGCGGGGGGGGGGGGGGGGTTAAGAGTACATATATATATTTTTTGGGGTCCCAAAAAATTCGCAACGACCCAGCCAGCCGCTCAATAAGCGCGGGGGGGGTGTCCGAAAATTTGGCCGATCGATATTTGGTTTCGTTGGGGGGGGGGGTAAGGTCAGCTTTTTGGAGTCACCCATTACCACAATTTTTGTTTTGTTTTGTTTTGTTAATAACAAAAATTGAAGGGGGTACCCCCACCCCCCCCCCCCCCCCTGCGTACGCGCCTGTATCGGAGTACATACTCGAATAGTTCAATTGAGTACCTTAGAGTCCAAAGTATACATGACTGTGCAATACATTAAAGGTGATCTTCAGTTCTGGTACTGATGGGAATTTGACAGGCCATTTTGAATGCACAAACCTGTGTTCAGTGCCTCGGTACAAGAACTGTACGTGTTGTTGGTTAGGACCAAGGAGTTTTAAGAGCTGGAGTCCTCCCTTACAAAAAAAAACCTAATGGTAAATGAATGGTGTTTGAATGGAAGCATCAATGGTAAATGGTATTTCAATGGTGTGCCAGTGGTAGATTATGTATGGTGAATGGTGTTTCAATGGTGGTGTATGAAGATGAATAGTGTTTCAATGGTAGAGTCTGTATGGTGAAGGGTGTTTCAATGGTGGAATTGTATGGTCAATGGTGTTTCAATGGTGGAATTGTATGGTCAGTGGTGTTTCAATGGTAGAGTCTGTATGGTGAATGGTGTTTCAATGGTAGAGTCTGTATGGTGAATGATGTTTCAATGTGGAATTGTATGGTCAATGGTGTTTCAATGGTGTATGGTCAGTGGTGTCTCAATGGTAGAGTCTGTATGGTGAATGGTGTTTCAATGGTCGAGTCTGTATGTGAATGGTGTTTCAATGGTGGAATTGTATGGTGAATGGTGTTTCAATGGTGGCGTCTGATGGTGAATGATGTTTCAATGGTGGAATTGTATGGTCAGTGGTGTTTCAATGGTAGAGTCTGTATGGTGAATAGTGTTTCAATGGTAGAGTCTGTATGGTGAATGATGTTTCAATGGTCGAGTCTATATGGTAAATGGTGTTTCAATGGTGGAATTGTATGGTCAATGATGTTTTAATGGTGGAATTGTATGGTGCATGGTGTTTCAATGGTAGAGTCTGTATGGTGAATGGTGTTTCAATGGTGGTATATGATGTTGAATGGTATTGCAATGGTAGAGTCTGTATGGTGAATGGTGTTTCAAGGGTAGAGTCTGTATGGTCAATGGTGTTTCAATGATGGCGTCTGTATGGTGAATGGTGTTTCAATGGTAGAGTCTGTATGGTGAATGATGTTTCAAAGGTCGAATCTGTATAGTGAATGATGTTTCAATGGTCGAGTCTGTATGGTAAATGGTGTTTCAATGGTGGAATTGTATGGTCAATGATGTTTCAATGGTGGAATTGTATGGTCAATTGTGTTTCAAAGGTAGGGTCTGTATGGTGAATGTGTTTCAATGGTGGAATTGCATGGTCAATGGTGTTTCAATGGTGGCGTCTGTATGGTGAATGGTGTTTCAATGTGGAATTGTATGGTGAATGGTGTTTCAATGGCGGCGTCTGATGGTGAATGATGTTTATATGGTGGAATTGTATGGTCAATGGTGTTTCAACGATGGCGTCTGTATGGTGAATGGTGTTTCAATGGTAGAGTCTGTATGGTGAATGATGTTTCAAAGGTCGAATCTGTATGGTGAATGATGTTTCAATGGTCGAGTCTGTATGGTAAATGGTGTTTCAATGGTGAAATTGTATGTTAAATGATGTTTCAATGGTGAAATTGTATGGTCAATGGTGTTTCAATGGCAGAGTCTGTATGGTGAATGGTGTTTCAATGGTGGAATTGCATGGTCAATGGTGTTTCAATGGTGGCGTCTGTATGGTGAATGGTGTTTCAACGGTGGAATTGTATGGTCAATGGTGTGCCAATGGTGGATTCTGTATGATGAATGCTGTTTCACTGGTGGTGTATGATGTTGAATGGTATTTCAATGGTAGAGTCTGTATGGTCAATGGTGTTTCAATGGTGGAATTGTATGGTCAATGGTGTTTCAATGGTGGCGTCTGTATTGTGAATGGTGTTACAATGATGGAATTGTATGGTCAATGGTGTTTCAATGGGTGAATTGTATGGTCAATGGTGTTTCAATGGTGGCGTCTGTATAGTGAATGTGGTCTCGATGGTGGAATTGTATGGTCAATGGTTTTTTCAATGGTGGAATTGTATGGTCAATGGTGTTTCACTGGTAGTGATTTTGAGAAAACTAGGTGTCCCTTATACTTTGAGTAATTTTTGATCTGATATGTGTCTCTTTACCGTGAGTAACTGCTGTTTTGTGCCTGTGGTCCCACTCATATGACTCTGTGATGTAAATTATTATACATTTGCTTACATGAACATCTGTTTTTGATTAAAGCCGCTCATAAATCATTCTATTTTATTACAAAAAATTGAAATATTACAGTATTAGGGGCACACCTTTAGAACTTTTTTCAACTTATTTATCTGATTGTAAACAATTAACAATTATTAATGAAGCTGCCCTTACAACAAAATGTTCAATGGTAAACCAATGGTATACCATTCGGAAGTACCACTGAAAATACCATACGGATACCATTCACAAATACCATTTTAATACCATTCGGAAGTACCACTGAAAATACCATACGAATGGCATTCACAAACAACATTTAAATACCATTCGGATACCATTGAGATTACGCTCGCTACGCTTGAATGGGCACCATTCATCTACCAGTGAAATACCATTCAACCTAATAATAATTTTTTGGACGCTCATTTGCATAATCACCAATAGTAGATGAATGGTACTATTTACACCATTGACATTTGAATATGAAATATGCAAATTTTGTAACATTAATCTACCATTCACCATTGGCCTTGTAGGCCAATGGTGGATGTTGAATGGCCTACCATTCACCATCAACCATTGGCCTACCATTCAACATCCACCATTGGCCTACCATTCACCATTCACCATTGGCCTACCATTCACCATACACCATTGGCCTTACAAAATCTTACAAAACAATTAACAATTATTAATGAAGCTGAATCCCAAGTTAAAACAATAGGTTGCGGAATTCCTAAGGATCTATTCTCGGCCCCCTTTTGTTTTAGATTCATATTAATGGCATGCCATGCTCAATCCATAATTTGCGTTATATTTATTTGCAGACAATACTAGTGTATTTTGTAACGGTCGTGATCCTACAACTTTATTTCATTTCGTAAATACTCAATTAATAAATTTAAGTATGTGAATGAAATCCAATGAGTTAATATGAAATACTAATAAAACTAATTATATTATGTTTGGAACTAAAACCAAAATTCCAATGAGTAATTGTTGATGAAAAACTATCTTGGAACCACCATATAAATCATCTTTGTAACACTATCTAAAAATAGTGGTGTTTTATTCAGCATAAATTGAATTTACAGCATACTGCTAAATATCAGTCATTCCAATATCACAATCACATAAATTATTCCTGCGACTTGATTCATTGCAATGAATGTACAAATCACACACTTTGAAAGGGATTAACATTATAATGAGTATGTAACTCTAAATGCACAAATTTTTCTTAAAGATATTTATAAATGCACTAGGTAGAACAAATGAAGGAAAGAAACAATCGGTATAAAACTTGACATTACAGGTAGTTTAAATGATGAAACGATAATGATGAAACTATAGCATGTGAAATTAATCCAATGAAGTAGAAAGGATTTTTTATACAAGGAAATTCACAGCACTTGGTATTATTACAATGGGTTACAAGCATTAAATCATGGACCTACTACGTAGTAGGTCCATGATTAAATTCTGCCCGCAACTTCATCCTTTTTTAAATCACCACCATGGGAAACAGGAACTAACAACCATTTTTTTTTTTTTAATGGATGCACACACCCCCCAAAAAAAAACTATCATGTTCCTATAAATTATCAAATGACGATGCAGCATAAATCTTTGGCAAATAGTTGGAAATATAAAGAATCATAGAAACTAGAAATTAGGTCCCGTTAAAAAGAACATTTACACTGTCTACTGCCCTCTTTTTTAATCGAGCTGTAGGTGCATCTGATGTATGTTAATTACTCATTCAATATATTTGTTTAATTTCGTTTATTATCTGTATAAAATTATATACACTTAAAATATTGTATCAAACCATATTATGTTCATGAAAATGTATGATGAAAAAAAAAAAAAGATGCAGAAACCAATAAATCAATCAAATCAAATCAAATGTGTATGACAATTTTAATGTCATTTAAAATCAAATCAATATTGACTCTGGTCGACGATGGCAATGGTCAAAGGCGGCCTATCAGCAACTCCTAAAACTCGAATTCAAGTCCAGAGCCAGCCATTTCCTTATCGTACAGCTCGTCATATCGCTTGTTCTGTTCGTCAGTGAAATAATTCTTCCAGTCTCCAACCACACCTTGTGAGCAAATGAATGTAGGATGATACAAAGAAAATAGACAGAAAGAAAGGTAGAAAGAAATTAATGAATAATTAATGAAAGGGAAAAAATAAGTATGAATATAACACAAAATGTTATATAATATAGATACAAATTTGTGACAGAAAACATTGAAAATATATATTGTGGGAACATAATATAAAGTGGAAAGAAGGGGGAACATATATTTAGAGAGAGAGAGAGAGAGAGTGAAGGAAAATTAAAGGAATACAGAGAGAATGGGTAAGAGAGTTGCATAATGCTAGATAAAATTGCATAGAGGAAATACAAAACAATCAATTTAAGAAAAGGATATA